>QNUK01000388.1:0-492500 GCA_013621035.1 Clarias magur | reverse complement strand
TCAATGTAAATGAATGACAGAAATCTGGCTGAATGAATTCAGTCATAATGTACTGACTGGCACATGGTCTTGCATGACAAGATAATAATTCAAATAGGAATAATTTAAAAAGTATTAATGAAGTGCAAGTCATACATTTAAAATGTAGCTCGATGTTCTTAAGAAAGAAAAAAGCTATAAAGAAACAAAAGGTAGTCAAGGAAGTTCACTACAATATTGCAGCAAGTAAAGATATGTTTAATAAAGGAAATGTTAATATTTCTCCTTATTGGATTATTATAACATGATAACAATAGCAATGATAATAATGAAGCAAAAAAAAGCAAAAAAATGAAGAAAAAAAGTATGTAAAATAGAATTATATTACAGTAAGTACTGTACTTACTCACGGTTACGATTATAATTCTAGCTGTTGTAAAAAGTCAGTGACCATGCTTGACAACATCATAATTCTGTTAGGGCACACAGTGTAAAATTATGTAAATCGCCTTAACAATAAACATTTGGAGCCACAGATCCACCAATAACAAAGTCTTACTGTATAGCACCTGCAAAAATGCAATTTATCTAAAGATAATAAATAAGCTGATGCTTGATATTTATTGGGGATTATTATTATTATTATATTATTATTATTATTATTATTATTGGTGTTGGGCTTAAAATGTCTGACGAGATCTCTGAGTGATTTGATTGACATATGGTAACTGGATCAGTTTAAAGGATGTTTGAGTTTTTCGCAAACCTTCAAACAGCACTGATTAATGATGTAAGCAAAACATATAAATTTTCTTTAAAATCATTTGAAATATTTATCATATATTCTGATATACATTTCCTGATCAAATAATAGGTCACATGCTCGAATCGTTTGGTTGCATTTTTATTAGCTTTGATAATGGTGCACAATGAACAATCATAACACTCCTGTGAGATCGAATCAAATTGTGCAGGCTCTTATTTTTTTTAAATGTTGTTGTACAGTACGGACAGTCTTTTTTAGGGGGATTTATTTCAGCTAAGCTAAGTTGGAGATGAGGTCATGCAAACACACACACACACACACACACACAGAGGGGGGGGGGAGGATTTTGCAGTGCTCATATAATCCGTGATACACGTTTATAAATAATTATGACATTTGCTGAACAAGAGTAATGGCTACTGTATTCTTTATTCTCATTGAGGCATGCAATTCTTCCTTTCTTAGTCATCATGTGTTTAAGATTTTCTGTGAGGTAACTGAAGGATTCTTCCCTTGCGACAGTCACAGGTGGAAATGCGCCTGAATAAGATTCCAGGGCACTACACACACACACACACACACACACACACACACACACACACACACACACACACACACACACACACACTTGTTTTCTGAGCATATATATCTATCAGTCAAACTGTGTAAACCATGACATGTGGATGGCTGTGGTCTCTTATATTTGCAGTGTACTTTATCAGAACCGGAAAGTATTCCAGAACAAACTCTGAGGAAAGGAAAACATTTGGGAGGGAGTGCAAGCCAACAGACATTCAGCACTGGTCTGCTTGTTAATGCACTCTTTTAGACGTTTCTTTGAATTTTTCATTCGGTTTTATAGAACAAGTAAATCAAATGTAGAATTTATTTATTTATTTACTTTTAATTTATGTTGAAGGTTACTAAATGTAATGATGAGCCAGGCACTTTTAGAGTGTACAAGAGATTTGCACTGGAGAAACAAAGCTCAAAGGACTAAAGTAATGAAAATCTTTTCTAACTTAAACAATGTCAAGTTTAAAGTGTGGCATGTCACAATATGAGTTATTGAGCTCTATAACTATAAACAATACACTCATGAACAGCTGATCGCTTTAATCTCATGGGGCCCCTGTAAGCACTTTTGCACAACTTAGTACTAATTCCTGTGTCCTTAGGTTTCATGGTTGAATTGTAGCAAATGAGGGTCATTTATAAAACTGCTATTTTAGAAAATCCTGGGCAGTGGTGTAGCGGTTAGCATGGTGGGTGTGTGGAGTTTGTATGTTCTCTCCATGCTTGGTGGGTTTCCTCTGGGTACTCAGGTTACCTCCCACAGTGACAAAGACATGCAGTTTAGGCTAACTAGCATTTCCAAATTGCCCATAATGTGCAATTGAGTGAGTGTGTGCCTGGTGATGAACTTGTACCAGGGGACTCATCCGAAATTTATTCCGCCTTGTGCCCCGAGTCCCCTGGGATAGGCTCCTATAAGCGCTAAAGAGTAAGAGTGAAGTGAGATTGTGTTTATCTATAATTGAACTTCATCATGAAGTCTGAAGCAAGTATGTGTAGAATTAGTATACAAAAATAAATAGGTCTGAAAGTTGGAAAAGGCTTCAAATACTTGTTAGCTTACATTCCTTTAGCCTTGCATTGCCAGGGAAAGTACCAAACCTGTTAGCACACAGTATAATTAAAGTCATTTTTCACCTTCTCCTATAAAGACAGCTGATCATTTTATTTATTTAACTTTATTTATTATTCATTTATTTAAAGTGTGTGTCTGTGTGTGTGTGTGTGTGTGTGTGTGTGTGTGTGTGTGTGTGTGTGTGTGTGTGTTTAGTGATATGTGCTGATGACCAATTCTGTTTGCTTGAAGCAAATATCATGACAATGTGTACTTAAAGAAGGACTGTTACTCACCTAAGACAATCAAACGCATATTTGTGTAAACACCAGCAGACACACACACTGCACATTGCAAGTTTTCTCTCTCTCTCTCTCTCTCTCTCTCTCTCTCTCTCTCTTCACTCATTTCTTCCTTGGGGCAAAAAAAAAAAAATTTCCATTGTAAATTTTTTCAGCATACTGTACATTCGTTTGTTGACATAAGGTGTTCAGGACGAGCAACATCACTTGACAGCTTGTAACAAACAGAATTAATGTTAGTGGAAATGATGCAACCTCGATGAAGAGATGTAGCTGTTTTTTGTGTGTGTGTGTGTGTGGGGTTGGTTTATTTACCATGTAAAGTTTGACTTAAAATGTTAAGATAACCATGTCAAGTCTAATTTGTTTTCTTTGCCATCTATTTTGTCCTTAAAAGAAAGCACTACTCTTATTCAATAGTCTTGTTGCAACAGAACATTTCAAAGTGGCATGCAGAACCATTTAACCTTAGCTTGTTTTTTCTACCGAATTTTTTTTTGAAAAAGTAATCAAATTTAGACACATTCATTGAGCCATGATGAAAAGATTTTTAATTTTGCCTGTGGCTCTGTCTTTGTTCAACAATCCTGTTTTTTGTTATCATTTAATTGGGAGAGCTTTGTGTGTATAATACAAGGCACATCTAAAGGCATGCACTTCTAAAAAAAAACCTACCTAAAAAACTTTGTTTTTGTGTGAAGTTGCTTTCCAGTAACTGTGGCTTCATGAAGAGACTTGCAGTTGTGGTAAATTACGCACTCTGGACCTCATTACTGAAACGAGATACTGGGATAAGAAACAGTTTGCAAGGAATAATGTGTCATATTATTAAGACTAATGATAACAACATTGACTCAAGGCGTTTGGGGTAAGTGTTTGGGCGGCGGGCGGAGTTTGCAGGAGTGCGGAAATGTCACTTTCTGTTTTCAGGTGCTGACATGTGGATATGTATTTTGAAGAAAGTGTTGATTGTGTGCCTTTCCTAAAAGAAGATCTGTAGTTTTCCAGTTAGGTCATGTTGTTTATGGCACACTGACACAACAGGTAGCATTGATGCCTCGAAGCTCCAGGGTCCTTGGGTTGTTCAAGTGCTCAGGTTACTGTCTGCAAGGAGTTTCTGTGTACAGTATATCCCAGTGGGTTCCCTGTGATTCTCTGGTTTCCTCTTACTGTACCTTTCGCGAACATGCCAGTAGCTGGATAGACTTTGCTAAATTGTTCAAACTATAAACTGAGCCAAGTGTGAATGTGTATATCCTGTAACTGTAATCACATTCTTGGTGTAAAAATTCATTGATTCCAAGTTTGGCTATATGTGTTCAGCCAGTCATGTGATTATTTGGGAGGAATCTTATCCAACTCTTGCTCAGGACAGAAATTCTAGTATTAATATATCACTAAATCTCTTCCATTGAGTTCCTGCTCAAACTAAGGTTTCTGGAATTATTCCGTTTTAATTTCTAAACAGATATATGGATTGTTGTTATGAGACCTTGGCTTAGATCAAGAAAACAGCCTGAACTTACAATGAGTTTAAATTCATTGAGGTCAAACTTTAGCAGTGCATTATGCTATTCAGCGTTCACTCCTTATTTCACACCTAATGTCAAAAGACCCACAAAAGTTTTTGGTTTCGTTCTTCAAGTGTGTTTTAGTTGTTAAATTTGTTTAATGTATTTCTTTACAATTTAACAATTTATTAATAGCAGTACAGCTTTTGGGTCCAGCTGTTTGAGGACTGATTTATCATTAAAGTACCCTGCGTTACTTAAAAAGTTTACTTAATGTTTTGCGTTATCCAATAGTTTTATTTATATCTTTTTGTACTTGCATGCATTGTTTATGCTGTGCAAGTGGTTCACTGTCTACCAAGTGGAAATAAGTTGACTGTTATCAAAACAGTTTTCAGCATTCACATTTTTGCATTTGCTTTGTGGATTAGTTACATTATTGCCAAAAGTATTCGTCAGCCTGCCATCACATGCATATGCACAGCTTCAACTCTTATGAAAAGGCTTTCCATAAGGTGTGTGGTTATGGGAATTTTTGACCATCCTTCCAGAAGCACATTTGTGAGGTCAGACTCTGGTGTTGGACAAGAAGGCCTGGCCCGCAGAATCTGCTCTAATTCATCCCAAAGGTGTTCTATCGGGTTGAGGTCAGGCCAGTCAAGTTCTTCCACACCAAACCCACTTATGCATGTCTTTTTGGACATGCATGTCATATGCATGTGAAAGCAGGCAAGCAAATACTTTGGGCAATATAGTGTATAAAGAAGAAAATTAGTCTTCTGAATAAAATTATTTTTACCAAGTGGTACACAGGTGAAAAAAAATCAGTTGGCTAAGTCTCTGAGCTACGATCAGGATGATATCAATTTTAAGTATGACTATCCTGCTATCTGTTATCACCCAAATGAGGATGGGTTCCCTGTTGAGTCTGGTTCCTCTCAAGATTTCTTCCAATTGCCATCTCAGGGATTTTTTCCTTGCCACCATCATTTCCATCACCCTTGGCATTATGATCTATACACATTTTACTTATTCATACACATCACCATAATTTTCAGTTTCAGTTCTTTGAGGTTTTTGGGCATTCGCTAATGCACAGCTATCTTAAGGTCTTGCCACAGCATTTCACTTAGGTTGGAGTCTGGACTTAAGTCTGAACTTTAACTAAGCCATTCCAAAACCTTGATTGTTTTATTTTTCAGCCATTCTGATGTAAATTTACTGGTGTGTTTCATATCATTAGATATGAGGTGTTTTTTGCTTAAATGTTTTTACCATTAAGGCTAAACAACTCCACATTGGTCTCATCCATCCATAGTTCCAGAAGTCTTGTGGTTTCTTCAGATGCAGTTTTAAAACCCTTAGACGTGCTTCCATGTTCTGTTTAGACAGAAACTTCAAGGCAAACCATACTTGTTTAGTCTTCTTCTAATTGTGTTGTTATGGTTTTTTATATTTAAAATGCTCTGTGAGACCTGTGGGATTTGAGATATCGCTGTTGAGTTTTTGGTATTCCTCTGAGCAATGCATGGTTTCACATTGGGGTGAATATGCTGGAATGCCCTAGACAGATTGGCACCTGTCTTGAAAGCTGTTCATTTGTGAATAATCTTTCTTAATGCAGAATGTTGAACTCCAATTTGTTTGGAAATGGTTTTGTAACCCTTTCCAGATTGATGCGCAGCAATAATTGCTTCTGTCTTTGCCTCTTGGCATTCTGTTAACTCACACCTGAATGCTCCAGACTAGCAAACTGCCAAAACTCCTGCTTTTATAAAAAATCTGCACACCAGCTTATAACACTATGTAACAAATCTTCACTTTTGTTCTGTTCCTGGGTTGAAAGTGTGTTTGTCCAGATGTTTCTACAATTCTCCTGAACACTCTAGAACGTTCATGAAACTTCCAAAACTTTCGAGAAACTCTCAGAACTTTCTAGAACGTTTTCGAACGTTCCAAAAGTAGCTATAAAAGTATAAAACCACAGGTGTCTCGAAGCAAGATTCCAATTCATGTTATTGCTGACTGAAAGGATAACGATTCGTAGTTGAAGAGAAGTTATTTATTTGATATGGCATCAAGAGGTTGTTTGCATCCAGCTGATTCATTCTGCTATGTTAGCGGACAATTCATAAAGACAAGAGTGAAAAAGTATTCCGTGGAAGCAAGTCGTATAATGTGCGAGGCCTACATGGCATACTTCGGCGTGCCGGTCGGGGACCAAGACAAATCTTGGGCACTGCATTTCACATGCAAATTTTGCAAAAAAGCACTTGAAGGTAAACTGAACAGTTGCTTTCAATGCTTTAGATCTAGTTCATTTCAAGGAGTTGTAACTTACAAAGTTTTGTCATAAGTCGTGTACTGTAGGCAAATACGTTCCATCTTGAAATCGTTCCATATTTTGAAATTTCCTGCCCTCAAATTATTATAATTTTATATATTATTATGTGCTATGTGGAGTTGGTGCAGACTCTCATAAAGAATTACGCCAAAATGGGATGCAGAATGTCTCTGAAAGTCCATGTCCTTGATTCGCATCTCGACAAATTCAAGGAGAACATGGGCACATACTCTGAGGAGCAAGGCGAGTGCTTTCATCAAGATATATTGGACTTTGAACGTCGTTACCAAGAACAATATAACAAAAACATGATGGGGGACTACATTTGGGGGCTACTTCGAGAAAGTGATTCACAGTACAATCGTAAATCTAGAAAATCTATGCATTTCTGAACCTTGTCGAGTGGTTTCCGACTGTGTTTGTCTATTCCTTGTGCAATTTTTGTTTTTACCTGATCATAATGACGAAAATGAAACAAAATTGTTTATTTTCACAACAAAAAAAAGAGTTTTCTTCGTGCTGTTGTCATGAAAGCAAAGTTTGTGCTTAATGAAGTCATTTTTTCACATACTTTAGACATAAGCAATTGAAATAAAACAAAAATTGTGTTACATAGTGTAATCAATTAATCAACTTCTGTACTAATGATTAGCAGCACCTGGCTGCAACCTCCTATCTTAAATGATGTTGAAGCAGTAAGAATGTACTTTTTTTTGTATTGCACACATTTAAAAAAAAAATGGCTTAATTTTTGTTTTAAAAAAAATAATTGCACAGTGAAAAAGTTATATGTTGTTGTTTGTCTGAGATTGCATTTGCCTGATACTAAAACCAGATACATTCAGATGATTTTTATTGTGTTTTTATACAGTTACAGAAATAAACGATGGGCACTAACTTTGACACATGATTGAATGTGCTGTCAAATACTTTAAGTATACTTGAAGTGGTTCCACATAAAAGTACACTTAATACACTTAAAATAGTGCTTTTGTTTAATTTAAATACAAGTAAAATAATCTTGATACAAAAAAAATAGCTCACTTCACATGTATACATAACATGTAAACATTAAACATCAATCAGGCTGCCAGTACACTTACAGTAAGTCTGCCTTGGCATGCTGAGATTAAATATGCTCAGCACATTATTATTTTTTTAATTACCTGGTATCGCTAGATGTTGTGGGGTGTTTTTAGGGTTCTGCTGCTCATCATTCTATTTCACACTCCATGACCACAACATACTGCTGCTGCCTGCACATTGCACATTGCACATACTTCATATGGTTTATTTATACAGTTCTTACTTTTTTACATTCTTACATGTTTATATACTTTATGTATTTCTACCTTATACTTTATAAAATTTGATTTAATTGTAACAAAATTGTAGATTTAAAATTTTTTACTTTTTATTCTTTCCTATTAGCAATTTCCTTCCTTACTTCCTTTTTCCTTTTCAACGTCACAAACAGTCATGTAAGCATTTCACTGTATATCATAGTCTATATGTTATATACATGTATTTGGATTGTTTCTGTATGGTTGTGTATGTGACAAATAAAAATTTGAATTTGAATTTGGATTGTTTCAGGTAGATTTGGCACACATTAATTTGTCGAGGGCCTAAAAGAGGTGTTTGCTGTCTGAAAGGTAATGCATGGATGACGATGAGGTCCATGTCAGCGATTGCTGAGTCCATTACACTGGCTCTAAAAGCTAGTGATTTGGAACTAAGACTCAAGAGGAGTGCACCAGGCCTTTTCTATTTTGGTTTACCGTTTAACGTTTTTCGCCTTTAAAAAAAAAAAATGCGGATATGGTACAAAGGCATCATCGTTGCCCAAATAAACTGTAAAATCAGGTTATGGTCCTGTGCATTAGAATCTTTAAAATCTGCACAATTTCTTGCAGCTGGAATGCGCTCATCTCTAAGTTATCTCCCTTTATATATTTGTCTACTTATTTAGGATATTTTATATTATTTGTTCTATATTATCTGACTCTAATAAGCCAATATTTTTGCAATATTTAAACTGTGGTCCAGCTTACCTCATTACCAGCAGCTGGCTGTTTGCCATACTGTATGTTATGTACATCTACCTCAGATCCAATGGTGTATTCACCTCTAGAGAAGCTTGACTAAAACACAAACTTCTAAGTAGGATAATTCATTGTGCTTGGAATTTACAGTTAAAAACAGAAACATTTTAAATGCTTTTTATTGAGGGTGTTGCTGTGGTTTTTAGGCATTTTTTATGGACACACCCCATAGGAAAGCTTGCTTCCAAGAAAGGCTTAACTAAGTGCTCCCTGTTGAGTGTTGACAGAAGCTGAAAATGGAGCTTACTCTTATCAGACCTCCATCTCATCACTGCATGGGCATTGTCTCTGGAAATCCACAAATGGGGGACAGAGTGTCTGCCTCGAAAGGACTGCACTTGAACTATGACCAGGTTCTGTTAGAGGTTAATGCAGGCTAAAAAGTACATGGGACCACACACGGCTTGATAAGAGTCAAGGCTTTCCATACATAGATGCTCTGCAAGAGATAGATAATATGGTCTCACAAAACTGCAACATTTTTTTCTATTTTAAATAATGCATTGCTTGTTCAGTTCCGCAACCAAAATTACTGGAGAAAAAGAGGGTATATGAGAGTGATTTTAAGGGTATATGTGGAGGTAGCAGACTTAGTGTTTTCTACTAAAACTACTACTTTATTTTTCACAAAACCTTTTAAAATACCCGGATAAAATTCTAGTCAGATTCATGTTTTTTTTTTTTTTCAGTTTTTATTTGTACTGAAGATAAGCAGGTCCAGATTTGAAAGCTAATTGTTTAACTACTTTTTATATAAACCTGACACTATTATTAAACCAAATCAAAGAAATGTTCACAAAACTTTATGTTGAATGACTCACTGAATACAATGAGCCCAAACTGGCTTTGATCTAAACAGAGCACTATAAATTCATGAGGGCTTTAATGTCTGAAACATCAAACAGGTCCGAAGCCTGGTTATTTTGTAAGACAGGTGATGTCACAGCAGTAGCAGGAAAGAACTTAGCGAGGTGGTTTTCCTCCCACGCTGCAACGGGCGACATGGCAGGTTAATAACTAAGCCTTTATCTGGAGGCCAATCTGTGTAAAGGGATGTTAAGGCAGGTTACTGCAGCCTACAAAATTTTTTATGCTGACGCACCGCACAACAAGGAATTAGCTTTGGAATGTATGCTGTACATTATGGGCTTTTCTGTGAAGCCTTTTTCCAAAGAAATTTTACATCAGCTATTTCAGTGCTTTAGTTATTTCATCATCGAGGTGAGAGCAGTAACCGTAACACCAATGTGTAGCTTAAAGCACAAACAGTGGGTAATATAAAAAAACTCTCTGTTCTCTTCCTTTTCCGCGTTGCATTGGCCAACTATTCATGCAGAGACCTGTCAAGATGCTGCTGACTGAATTCATCACCTCACCGTCCTTCGCAATTTCAGGTTACCTGGACCTAGTCATTGATCAATAATCAATGGGAATATGATCAAATTTGCAATTCTTATGAAACATTGATGAGGTTTAAAGTTAGTAGTGCGTAATTAAAATTCACTCTTTTAAGTTTTGCTTTTATTTAATAATTGGTGAAAATGTTGGTTTTAAGCTTACATACTTTAGGTCAATGGCTGTTTCCATTGTTCTTCACAAATTCAATTTACTTACTAACTTTGTATATAAGCTGATTGTAAAACAATATACACACGTGGACAAAATTGTTGGTACCCTTCGGTCAATGAAAGAAAAACTCACAATGGTCACATAAATAACTTTAATCTGACAAAAGTAATAATTTAAGAAAATTCTATGAATGTGAACCAATGAAAGTCAGACATTGCTTGTCAACCATGCTTCAATGGAATTATTTTTAAAAAATGAACTCATGGAACAGGCCTGGACAAAAATGATGGTACCCCTAGAAAATACTGAAAATAATGTGACCAAAGGGACATGTTAATTCAAGGTGTGTCCACTAATTAGCATCACAGGTGTCTACAATGTTGTAATCAGTCAGTGGGCCTATATATAGGGCTCCAGGTCGTCACTGTGTTGTTTGGTGACATGGTATGTACCACACTCAACATGGACCAGAGGAAGCGAAGGAAAGAGTTGTCTCAGGAGATTCGAAAGAAAATTATAGACAAGCATGTTAAAGGTAAAGGCCATAAGACCATTTCCAAGCAGCTAGATGTTCCTGTGACTACAGTTGCACATATTATTCAGAAATTTAAGATCCATGGGACTGTAGCCAACCTCCCTGGACGTGGCCGCACAAGGAAAATTCATGACAAATCAAAGAGACGGATAATTCGAATGGTAACAAAAGAGCCCAGAAAGACTTCTAAAGAGATCCAAGGTGAACTTCATGCTCAAGGAACATCAGTGTCAGATCGCACCATCCGTCGTTGTTTGAGCTAAAGTGGACTACATGGGAGATGGCCAAGGAGGACACCATTGTTGAAAACAAATCATAAAAAAGCCAGACTGGAATATGCCAAACTACATGATGACAAGCCACAAAGCTTCTGGGAGAATGTCCTATGGACAGATGAGACAAAAATGGAACTTTTTGCCAAGGCACATCAGCTCTATGTTCACAGACGGAAAAATGAAGCATATGAAGAAAAGAACAATGTCCCTATTGTGAAACATGGAGGAGGCTTTGTTATGTTCTGGGGCTGCTTTGCTGCATCTGGCACAGGGTGTCTTGAATCTGTGCAGGGTACAATGAAATCTCAAGACTATCAAGGGATTCTAGAGAGAAATGTGCTGGCCAGTGTCAGAAAGCTAGGTCTCAGTCGCAGGTCATGGGTCTTACAACAGGACAATGACCCAAAACACACAGCTAAAAACACCCAAGAATGGCTAAGAGGAAAACATTGGACTATTCTAAAGTGGCCTTCTATGAGCCCTGACCTCAATCCTATTGAGCATCTTTGGAAGGAGCTGAAACATGCTGTCTGGAAAAGACAGCACTGCAATCCCAAAAGACAAAGACCCTTCAAACCGGAAACAACTGGAGCAGCTTGCTCATGAGGAGTGGACCAAAATACCTGCAGAGAGGTGCAGAAGTCTCATTGACAGTTACAGGAATCGTTTGATTGCAGTGATTGCCTCAAAAGGTTGTGCAACAAACTATTAAGTTAGGGGTACCATCATTTTTGTCCAGGCCTGTTCCATGAGTTCTTTTTTTTAATAATTCTGTTGAAGCATGGTTGAAAAGCAATGTCTGACTTTCATTGGTTAACATTCATAGAATTCTTATTTATTATTACTTTTGTCAGATTAAAGTTATTTCTCTGACCATTGTGAGTTTTTCTTTCATTGACCGAAGGGTACCAACAATTTTGTCCACTTGTGTACATTCATTACTATTATTCATTTAATAGTCTACATTTCATGCATTTCACTTTGTTTTAAATATCTCGTTGTATCAGATTCTTCTTTATCTTAGAGAACACACACATTTAAATTTTGTGAAAATAGATATACTGTATACAATATATACAAAATTTGCTTAGGGATTAGATTAATTCAGAAAAAGACTAAGAAAAACCAAAGCTTCCTTATCTACTCCAAGCCAATAATGGTTGTGTGTTTTTGTGTCTGGTCAAGCATTTGAACTCTTTCCCATTTGCCAATTCTTTTCTTCATCCAATATCATGGTACTAACAAATGATCTTTTCACTGTTACAAGAAGCTTTAACCTGTATGTTGACTTCCTCTGTCACAGGAGGTCAGCTAAATAACCCCACTTGAGATAAATAAATTAGTTTTGTCTTGGAAAGTGAGAGGCTGGACAACATTAATTAGTTTACTCTCCCACTCACACTTTACCATCCACTGATACACTCTTAAACAGTTAGCATGCCTGTGCTTGCTCTGGACTAATTTCCTTTTTCCTCTCTTTTCTCCCACTCTTTCTTTTTAATGCCAAACATGTAGCATGAATACTATTGGGGAAAGAAAAGCAGTCAGACTTGAAATGTCAGCTTAGACAAGGAATCAGGGGCAAACAGTGCCTGCTACAGAGTCAGGCATTGCTGGCCTTGTTTGCAGTTGTCCCTGACATCATGCACTGCCTCCAAAACACCTGTGTTTGCTCATTGGCTTTCCATGATCTGCGAGAAAAAAGGACCCAGCCTGTCACATGGCAGGCAGATAGCAGAGACTCCATGGGAATACAAAAGGTTTTAGACTTTTAGCCCTGTTAATGATTAATGAACACTTTTTACCGAGGCTTGTCCTATAGAGACAGAAACATATGTTGCAGGTTATTAGATATTTTATATATTAAATAAAGTTTGTAATATGGTAATGATGTGGCAATCCGTGACCACTTGCCCATGGTGGCATATTAGCACGTCAACAAATGTTCAACAAAAGCTGATCTTTTTCACGACTTTATACATTTAAAATTCTTTCAATACAAATACAAAGTGACCAATGATTTTTTTTTTTTTTTCAATTTAATCTGACCTTCCACTAATTTGTTTGCCTTTTTAGTTGTTTCACAATCATGGTGCAGCATGCTGAGCACTCATTTTTAGCCCATAGAATTATTGAATGGAGCGGTCAAACATGACAGCTAGAACAAGTGCAAAGGGAGCCTCACTAGGGCAGGAATCACATTGCCCCATGTTCACGCTTATAAACATTTGGTTCATGAGTTTATGACACCTGCAATATCAAATATAGTAGGCCTTTCAAAAAAATGTGTTTAAATAAATTAACCAGAGGAACAATTCTTGTTTTAATCTATAGGTTTAGTCCTTTTCCTTTTACAAATTTGTAAGGTTAACATAAAAAAACAAAAATCATATTTTCAACAACTGCTACATTCTGAGTTCTGACAAGAGATGGACAAGCTAAACTGATCACAGATGATCAGGTTTATAAAGTATTAAGGGAAGTAATGAATTAGTTTTCAACTATTAACTAGCCATTAGGTTACTCTATAAATCCACAATATACTGTAGTTCATTGTAGCATAAGTTAGTATCCCTATGTAGCACCATTAAGAAGCTTCTGATTTCTAAGTACAGAACGGCTTGCAGATTACGACTGTGAAAACAATAAATCAAGGTGCTTTGTCTTTAGTGATATTTAACTATTTAGCAGTAACAACTGCTAGCAATCTAAGCATAGCATAACTAGCTAAAAAAAAACTAGCTAAATGTTTACGCTGAGCATATACTGAGCATCAACTGTTAAAATTATCAATTTGCATAGAAAATGAAAGCTTTAGATGGGTTTCATTCCAGTCCATATACATTTTCTCTTGTTTGCTCATTTTTATTTACTCAACTTCACAGCTGTTCTCTTCCCTTTATTTCACTCATTTCACACTTGCAAGAAGGCAAGTGTGACTGGCTGACTGCTGAGTTCAATGACTCACAAAGCATTTACTTTTCCCTGGAATGATTTACCTGTGATTTAATTTACATAAAATCTATATTTTTAAGATTAGCAATTTTGTTTTGTTTTTTGTTTAGTTTTTTTACATATGAACACACACACACACACACACACTCACAAACTGTGGGCAATTTGGGAACCCCAATTAGCCTTATCTGCATGTCTTTGGACTGTGGGAGGAAACTGGAACATCAAGCTACATGCACACAGACCTGAGGTAGGAATCAAACCAACAACTCTGGAGGTGCGAGGCCACAGTACTGCACAATAATTTATTAAAAATTGTTCTGTGAAAACACAAAGCTAATCCTCTCTATGAAGCATATGTCTATCTTGTGCTCTGTTACAGACCTCTATCATGCTAATAAATGTTACTGAAGTATTTGCGTACAAAATATACTCTGCATGTTGGTTTGAGTGGTACAAACTTCCCTCTTTCATGTTAATATTTATCAGGTACATATTGGTGCTAATAAAGGCTAGCCCTTCTTAGAGAATAGACCTAAACAATATTGTAATATTTCTTTTATCATGATGAAAACACATACACTTACAGTCAATCTGTCACAAACATGATCATGGGATCAAACAGCCTAATACATTACATCACGTAAGTTATACTGGAGAAGTAGTTTTAATGTTTTTTGCACTAACTTTACCCGTAAAGCTAATAAATTATGCTAATTAGCAATATATCATGCCAAATCAAATATAAAAGAAGTATAGGGACAATAAAATGTTATCACACCAGAATTACTGTAACACATTGAACACATTGAAGTGTGGTCATCTTTAATTGACTCATACATGATATAAAATCTGTTACTAAGTCTTGGACTGCAAACCTCCCTCAAAAAGTTTATGCAACAAGGATGATTGTATCATGTTTTATTATAATTACTATTTCTGACTTTAGTAATGATGGAATGATGGAATTCTTTTTGAGAATTATAATTTTACACAATGTGTTATTTATTTTTAATTAAACAGTGCACATTGGTGTAAACTAATGCTTAAAGTGCAACAGTTTCCTTTTGTTATATTAGCACAGCAAACCACTAAGCAACGTAGAATCAAACCCGAATTTATCTGCCAGCAAACCTTGTGGACTTGTACAAATAATAGAAATGGAATACCTACTGTATTAACATGAAATATGGATGAATTGTTAAATGTATTCTCCATGGCTCTCAGGTGATATTTAATGGTCAGAGTTCTATCCACATTACATCTCAAAACAATGAGAAGCAAGCTAAGTTCACTAGCAGTTAACTTGATGTTAACTAGTAGGTTGGTGTCATATGATATCAAATGCTTGTGACTGACTGAGACGTAAGTTTTTCTTTATATTTTTACATATTCTCCTTTAGAATAGGCTCAGAGTTTATTTCTTGAGTTTAATCCCAAATAATTAAATGGAAAGTTTGTGCATTATGCAGAATCCTTTGCTCAACAATAAACAAAGGTGAGTCCCAGTGAACCTGTCAGTGCCTTGGCAGAAGTTCACTTTCATGTTAACTAGCAGTAATGAAAGATCGAATCACAGCACACATTCAGTTCAGAGGCAATTCTGAAATGCTTAGAAGCAATTAGTAAGGAGACTATACGGGGGATATGGCAGTAACTCCCAGCCTGGTTCCTGTAAAGTTTCGACAAGTTATCTGTCTATTTATAAGGATCAGGAACACTCATTTAATATTTATGGGAATGACTGCAGTGGCTCCAAGCCATCTTGACCATGATCATCATTCATGTATATCATTAAAAAGTTTACAAAGTTTGACTGTGGCCTTTTACTAAGTCTCATCACTGTACTGTGCTTGATGTCTTCTATAAATGTCGGTTTTATGCCTTCATTCATGAGTAATTTCATCACAAGTTTTGGTTTGATTTGAACGTCCCTTGTATTATGTATAATACATATGTATATTAATTATATTATGCCCTATATTCACTAGTGCTATTCAGTATTCACTGTGCCTGAGAATCCAAACCCATAAACCATAAGATCATAATCAGAAATAAAATATCATTGAGGCCTTTGGTGCAAGGAATGTGCTAGATGAAATAAATGAATGGATGGATGAATTATTAAAGAACAGAGGCTTTCACTGTATGTCTACAGCATTTGAGTACAATTCAATTATTTTTCATTACAGTACTTGTCATGATATGGACTTTTTTCTCCATCAGCCCCATCAGCCTAGAACCAGTTTATATGATCATGTCACAAGCTATTGCTCTCCTTGTTTTCCTCTTACATAATGTCCTAGTAGACTGCAGTAGAAGTTTGTTAATCTTTTGCACAGTGACTATCACAAAGCATGGTCATTGTGCTTCCTGGCAATGTCCACTGTTTAAAGGTCCTTTATTTTACTAGTTCATTAACAAGGTAACATACGTAGATCTCAGAGGTTCCCCAACTGAATTACCCCTCAAATAATGAATTTTTGATAACTCAAACTTCATGTGTTTTATTCCTTTACAGTATAAATGAGCTACTGCTGTGCCATATCTCACAAGGGAACCAGGGAATTGAGCAATATACAGTACTGGGGGGAGGGGGGGGGGAATGTAATGAGCTTGTTAAAGGCCTGGTCAACAGAGAAATAAAGAAAAGTTCTATTCAAATGAAATTGAACTTAAAACATTGTTTAGAAATGAGAAGCTATAGGTGTAATTTGCTGACTCCCATAAGCCTCTTTAATGAACAAATAGTGAGTTATTTGCCAGTTCCCACCCACTAGCTAGTGTTCTACTTCTATCACAGGACAGGGATTGCTATTACATGAAATCAACCATCACATCTTTATAGACTGCTGCTTGTACTTTCTCACTTTCCCACCTAGAGAGCACGTTCCATTTTTCTGTTTTTGGCCTCCTGGCCAGTGATGGCACTGACATTGTCAAGATTTGAACTCATTACTTTCAGTTGATTGAGCAAACACTTTTCAGTTGCATTGCTCAGGAACCTGAATCATGATCATTTTTCTTTCTGCTCTTTAGAGGCAAAGCATCCAGATTTAGAAAGCAAGTGCTGAAACACAAGGCCACAATTGTTCAACTTCAGATGAGTTGGTTATTGAACTGAAGCACAGACTTTGTTAATGCCAGTGTAATCCCAGAGCCGAATGGATTCATAGAAACCTGAACGTTAAAACAAGCCAAGACATTTCTGACTCATCTATCTTACACACCCAAAGAGTCATTGTGCTCAATGCCGGTTTCTACACAGCCTGGCTTTCAAAGTGGAAAATTATGGCACACAAAGAGACCATAACCAGCAACGACAGGCCTCTTTACAGCTTTTGAAAGAACATCCTTTATCTGAATTAGAGGCATTAATATGATTGCAGGCAAGATGTTACAACTACTGGAAATTATCAAAAATATATAGTTTGTTCAGAGTTTTTTTCATATTTTAACTCATAAATGTACTTATTTTTAAAAACCTTTGTTTTGTGTGAAGCTTTTATAACCAAAAAAGTTTCTTAATTGAAAACAAAAAGAATATATAAATTAGACCATTGAGGTTCCCTGTTCAATGTGTTTGCTTTATAAATGTAGTGACAACATTAGATATACTGTGCATAATTAATATATTTGTGTTGTAAGAATAAAATCTAAAGAAAAAGAGGCTGTTTTCTGTTTTCCTGTTAGCAAAAAGTCTCTTTAATATGAAGGACATGTGGTGTCCATATGTTCCATTCAGGTATTAGATAACAGTAAAGATGAAAGACTGCAGGTAAAAATAAATCATCAGTGAGATATTTAACAGCTTCATGTGAATGAGAAATCTGAGTCCTGCAAGAGCTTACAGTTCAGCTCCAGTTCTTGAGGAGAGTGGAAAAGTGCTGAAAGGTGATGAGCAACAGTGGCACATATTACTGAGACTGGATTCGGACACTCTCTCTCTCTCTCTCTCTCTCTCTCGCTCACACACACACACACACACACACACACACACACACACACACACACACACACACACACACACAACAAAGTTTTTACTAATACTCAGATGTAATTTCATTGCATTGAATTTAACTCTGACGTCGGTTTAACCCAAAAGCTTTCTGTGAATTGTTTAATGAGCCTTAATTCAGAACCCTATCACAAACATTAATTAATCTATTTTTAACTTCTAACAATAACCTACTTAGTAAAACTAACCCATGTTTTAAAATTAGCTCACCACTAGTTATCCCTCAACTATACTTTAATCCCAACCTCAGTAACCCTTGTCAAAGTGTATCCCCAACCACAGCGTAACCCTAACCATAACCTCAGTAACCAAAATCTCAGTAACCCTAACCTCAGTAACCCTAACCTCAGGGACTCTTACCTCAGTAAATTTAATCTCAGGAACCATATCTTCAGAGACCTTATTCTCAGTAACCTTAATCTCAGTAACCCTAATCTCAGGGACCCTTACCTCAGTAATTTAAATTTTAGGAACCATGTCGTCAGAGACCTTAATCTCAGTATCCCTAATCTCAATATCCTTAATTTCAGTAGCCCTAATCCCAATAACCTTAATCTCAGTCATAATCATAATCACAGGAACCCTAACCTCAGTAACTGTAGCCTATTGAGATCCAAATCCAAATTCAATACATGAAATATTCTCCCCAACTACATTGCCTATATATCTTTGTGCAATCGTCATATGAGAACTGTTAAGTATATTTTTTTTATCTGAGTAACCATAACCTCAGTATCCTTAATCTCAGGAACCCTAACCTCAGTAACCTTAATTTTTGGAACTATATCCTCAGGAACCTTAATCTCAGTAATCCTAATATCAGTAACCTTAATTTCAGCAACCCTAATCTCAGCAACCTTAATCTCAGTAACCATAACCTCAGTACCCTTAATTTCAGGAGCCCTAACCTCAGTAACCTTAATTTTCAGAACCATATCCTCACGGACCTTATTCTCAGTAACCCTAATTTCAGGGACCCTTACCTCAGTAATTAAAATTTTAGGAACCATATCCTTAGGGACCTTAATCTCAGTATCCCCACTATCAATAACCTTAATCTTAGTAGCCTTAACCCCAATAACCTTAATCTCAGCAACCATAACCTCAGTAACCTTAATTTTTGGAACCATATCCTCAGGACCCTTTATCTCAATAAACCTAATCTCAATAATCTTAATATCAGTAGCCCTAACCTCAGTAACTGTAGCCTATTGAGATCTAAATACAAACTCAATACATGAAATATTCTCCCAACTACATTGCCAATATATCTTTGTGCAATCGTCATATGAGAACTGTTAGGTATATTTTTATATTTTAGGTATATTTTAGTAACTTTAACCTAATATCGCTTTATCTCAGGGATTTTAATCTCAATACCCATAATCCCAATATTTCTAATCTCAGTTATTTTAACATCAGTAATTTTAATGCCGGTAACCATTACCATAGTGCAATGTAACATTAACTAAATTGCATTTCCATCCTTAACCATAGCTTCAGGAACTCTAAACACAACAATAATTTTAAGATCAGTACCCCATCTGTAACCTTAGTCCATTTATCTCAAACCTCACTTCATCATGTCTAACCTTAGCACAACTGTCTCTAACCTCAGATCACCTAATATTATTACACCTTTATTATAATTGTAAAATTATAACTGAATATTTTACATGAGAAAGAAACTATTTCAAGGTGTAAAACATTGCTGTTGTATGGTGTAATGTGCTCAGACTCTCACATTGTCATGAGTCTAGGTGGTGGTTTGGCTAGACTGGCTGATGGTGAACTTGCCATGGGCATATATGGTAGGCATGAAGGCAGAGGGGTTTTCAAACAGAAATAGTCTTTATTTAAACAAACTCAAAAACAGACAAACGAACAAAGAAACAAACAACAAACTCAAACTAGGGCTCAGGAAAAACACAGGTACAAGAACTGAACACAGGGAACTGAGCGCTGACACAGGGAACTGGAACGGACACAAGAAACTGAGCACTGACACAGGAGCTAGGAGCTGACACAGAGAAACATGGAGCTGGAGCTAGCTAAAGACACATAGGGGAACTAGAAACAAGACTGGACAGGACGTGACGGGGACTGGAGAGGAGACAGGACTGGAGAGGAGACAGGACTGGAGACGGGGCTAGACAGGAGAGACAGGACTGGAGAGACAGGACCAGGAGCAACAGAGACTAGAGACCGGATGGGTTAGTGGTTAGTTAGGTTAGTTGCTACATGGAATATGGCTGTAGAAAATGATGACCTAACCAGGTTAGTATCTAAGGGAGTTAGTGGCTAACTGGGTTAGTACTGACCTAATAGGGAAACAGAACACAAGAAGCAAAGCACACATGGGGCTATTCCAAACTAACGGCTAACCTACTAGCGACCAGAACCACTAGCAGTCAATACCACTAGAGGCTAGCCTACTGGAGGCTAACCCTACTAGCGGTTAACCCTACTAGCAGCCAAGGCCTACTAGCGGCTAACCCTGCTAGTGGCTAGGCCCTCATGTGGCTACACAAAACTAAACAGACAAAAGAACTACACAAGAAGGCTGACAATGGGGAGACACAGAACAGTACTTACACAGGAGGAGACACAGCCTAACTAAACACTAAACAAGGCAGCTCCATGAATCCATCTACACACAGAATATAAAGAAAACAAATACTAGAGCCCTCTAGAAAACAAAGGTTAAATAATATTAGTAAAATATAAACTCAAGGAAACAAAAACCAAACAAAAAGGAATGCCCACATGACGGTGATACAAACATACCAACAAACAAACAAACAAACAATATCAGCCGGTCTAGCCAGTACCACCAGGCTACTCCATCACGTGGAGGCCCCAAAGCTCCTTTCCAGAGCCTCACGGGGAGGCTCCAACCTCCATTGTCCAGTACCTCAGTGGAGGATCCCCCCCTTCCCGTCCCAGAGCGGCGATTAGGTCCCACATCCACAGCTTCGGCGTCGAGAGTCTACCACCCCGAGAACGGGCCATTGCCGCCTACGTTGCCAAGCGTCAAGGGCAGAACCGAGACTGCCTCTGGCACCTGTTTTCGGCGGGATTCCAGTTTCGCCCGCCTTCCCATCCTGCTCGGGGAACCAGCTCGTCGGCGTCGTAAGTCGGGTGAAACGACTCAAGACAATGGGGACCTCCGGTAAGTTTTTAAGGGGGGGGTACTGTTAGGAACCTCCACTAGAGGTCATTGTTTCTGTTTGTCTGTTTGTAGTTTTTGTTGGTCGACTCAGTTTACCAGAAGGCACCTCAGTCAGGTGATGAGTGCTCTCCTGAACTGAGGTGGCTCATTAAAGTTTCTATAAATAGCAGTTTGTTCTGGGAAACTGGATTGAGCATTGTTGTTTGTTTGTTTGTATCTACTGTCATGTGGGCATTCCTTTTTGTTTGTTTCTTTGAGTTTATATTTTAGTAATCTTGTTTCACCTTTGTTTTTCTAGAGGGCTATAGTTTTGTTTTCTGTATGTTCCTTGTTCTGATGGATTCATGGAGCTGCTTTGTTCAGTGTTTAGTTAGGCTGTGTCTCCTCCTGTGTAAGTACTGTTCTGTGTCTCCCCAGTGTCAGCCTTCTGGTTTAATCCTTTGTGTGTGGCTTCTCTTGTATGTGTAGCCACATGAGGGCTTAGCCGCTAGCAGGGTTAGCCGCTAGCAGGGTTAGCCGCTAGTAGGCCTTGACGGCTAGTAGGGTTAGCCCCTAGTAGGGTTAGCCTCTAGTAGGCTAGCCTCTAGTGGGATTGACTGCTAGTGGTTCTGGTCACTAGTAGGTTAGCCGCTAGTTTGGTATAGCCTCATGTGTGCCCTGCCTTTTGTGTTCAGTCCCCCCTATTATGTCAGTACTAACCCGGTTAGCCACTAACTCCATTAGCTACTAACCCGGTTAGGTCAGCATCCAGTGTCCCCAGTATTCCATGTAGCTACTAACCTAACTAACCCCTAACCCATGTAGTCTCTGTGCCCTGTCTCTAGTCTAGTCTCTGTGCCCAGTCTCTAGTCCTGTCTAGTCTGTGTCCTATCCCATGTCTTGTCTCGTCTGCTGTCTCTCCAGTCCTGTCTCTCCAGTTCTGTCTCTCCAGTCCTGTCTTGTTTCTAGTTCCCCTATGTATCTTTAGTTAGCTCCAGCTCCATGTTTCCTTATGCCAGTTCCCTATGTTTCCTTATGGTAGTTCCCTGTGTTTCCTTATGCCAGTTCCCTGCGTCAGCTCCTAGTTCCCGTATCAGCTCCTGGGTTCCCTGTGTCCGCTCCTGGTCCCCTGTGTCAGCTCCTGTTGTGTGTAGCCCTAAGCCGTAGTTTTAGTTTGAGTTTGTTGTTTTGGTTCCTTTGTTTGGTTGTGTCTGTTTTTGAGTTTTGTTAATAAAGACTATTTCTGTTTGCACACCCCTCTGCGTTCATGCCTACCATATATGCCCACGGCAACCAACATCAGCCAGTCTAGCCAGTACCACCAGCTAGACCCTGTGACACACATCATCAAAGGACATTTAGTTTTCAGAATTATTTAAATCTGTCTACAATCAGATTAACAGTAACAATTACAGTAACAATTTTTTTTTTAGCTCAAATAGCATTATATTTAGGGCCTCCGAGTGGCGCAGTGGGTAAAGTGCTCGCCCTATCATCCGGAGATCGCTAGTTCGAATCCCGGGTGGTGCTGTAACATCTCGCAGCGGGAGGTCTAGAGAGAGCTGATTGGCCGAGTTCTCTCAGAGGGGAGGGATGAGAGGTACATAGTGCTCCGACATTAATCACGGCTCTACAGCCAGTCAGGGGCGTCTGTGAGCTCGAGCAGCGGAGAGAGCGGATAGCGCTGTCCTCCGAGTGTGTTACGCCGCCCCCAACGGTGCGCGAGCGAGCAGTTCGAAAAGATGCAGTCGGCTGGCGTCACGTGGTTCGGAGGAAACACGTGATAGTCTTCGGCCCTCCCGGCTGAGTGGTAGTAGTAGCCTTAATGTGGGAGCCCCCAAGTGACAGGGAGGAATTGGACATGACTAAATTAGGGAGAAAATCGGGGAAAAAAATAAAAATTAAAAAAATAGCATTATATTTATAAAAGGCTGTTTCAAAGCTTAACATTCTGATGTAAGGAAACCATTTCAACAAGCAAATTTTGTTTTAGTTTTTTTTTTTTCCAGATCACTCATTTATTGTTTATAACACTTCTATAATCCTGTATATAGGTTTGCAGGGGCCTGAAACCTATTCCATGAGACTTATGAGGCAGCGTACAACCTAAACAGGGTACCAATCCATGGATGATTTGGGAACACCAGTTAGGATAATCTGCATGTCTTTGAACTGTGAGAGGAAACTGGGGAACCTGGAGGAAACCCGCCAAGCATGGGGAGAACATGCAAACTCCATGCACACAGAGATGGTAATCGAACCTGGCTGGGATTCAACTCAGACCCTGGCGATGCAAGGGGACAGTGCTAACCACTAAGACATGTGACCAGGCCACTGGTTTATATATACTGTACATGTGCAATATTTTTTTCCTTGCAAACAGGTTGCTTAAAAGAAATAAGGAGAATGGTGATCAAATCACATTAACATGCAAACTGCACGAGTAGTGCCAATTGTACTGCTCATTTAGTGAATAGTGAATAGCATGCCGAGAGCCACGAAGCCCATTGGCCAGGATGAGCCTGTGTGTAGCCTAGAACTAAAACAAGTTAATTAAGTGACACACAATACAAATATTTTGTGGTTTGTCGTAAATAACATTGAATCATTTATGACAAACACTTCTCTTACTTTAACTCCATTCATATTTTACACAATAATGCCAATGATGCAGAAATCATCAGAAACCATCAGTGTATAAAGCCCACCAGTGCACTTAATCTATATGTGATATCATGACCACATGGTAGCATGGAAGGCAGGTTTTAACAGCCCACAGCAGCTGTGACCTTACAGCAGCCAACAAAAGGAAGGCAATGCTAAGACTCTATTCGCGATTCATGGGAAAGCCGCTGGCATGCTATTGTGGATAGCCTTCTGCTGAGCAAATAGTCCAAACTGTTCATTCCCACTCTTCCATTCTTCCCTCAGCACATTGTTTGTGTCCCTGCATTTCATTCGGCCAGGAGAAGATCGCTCAGAGAGCCGCTGAGCAAACAGTCCAGAGAAGAAGGCCGTCTTCCTCCTGCATTCCCAAGAGAGCTGGCATTTGGATTTGTGGCTCCAGGCTGTCAAAGAGACAGCACAGTTTATGTCAGGATGCTGAATTAATTGCGTTAAGCTGGGAAGGTTGGTCACTTTAATCATAGCTATTCTGTGAAATTGGCTCTCATGGATTAAAAGTCAAATCACTATCACCGTAAAGCTGGAAGGCCAACAGTTTATTAAGTAAGCAATAAAACAAATTGGAGCATGCTGTCATCAGAAAACAATGGCTGATGGAGAATGATTTCTTGAAACAGCACATCTTGAAGTGTTTTATTAATTTTATACCACAACACTGCAAACAATTACAATTTACATGTTTGTGGGTGCATGTTGTGGGAAAAAAAAGTTTCTGTTATCACCTACATTATAGCAGCCACAAAACATAATTATTTTACTTTTTCCGGAAGCATCAATGCAAAAACGTGCAGCTTGTTACAAAGAAAGTTCAATGTGGGTCTGTTCTGATGTGGGGGTTTTTGTTTGTTTTGTTTTGTTTTGTTTTGTTTTGTAGTGAAAAGCATAAAAATACTGTAATTTATATATGAGGTTTAAACTAGAGGATCCTTCTAAACAAATTATTAGCAACCTCTTGTATCAATGATCATTGATTTTTCTTTAGAAACTAACAATATTTTTACACAAATTGCATTATGATATCACTCTAAACCTATGACAATTTATTAGCTTTTCTAATCATTTTCTCTTATATGGTATAAGAATAACCATACAGCCCTTTATGATTTCCTTTAAGATTGCCTCTATGTTAGGCTATAATTCTTCCTCTAATAAAGCAGTGATGTTTTCAAACTACTTGGCGTGGAAAGAGAACCTGCCAAATTTATGAGCTCTGAAGTGGACAAAAGTGACGAGGTGTGATCTATTTCTTTTCTGCCACCCTGGTGTGACATTCCTGCTTCTGCTGAAGTCTTTCATTGGTGCCGTTTACAGCTGGATGTTCATCTCGCACAAGGGTCTGTGTCAACAGCTACCACTGCATAGCCTGAGAGATTCAAAGCCTCAACTAGAACCGACCCTCTGTGTAAAGAGAGAGTGAGCTCTTCAGCAGCATCTCCACTCACATGCCAAAAGAACAAACAGTCCATCCTGGCATTCATCAGCACTTACTGGCATGGCTGAGGAAGTGATAATTTAGGGAAGAAATGGAAGTCATTGTAACTTGGTCAAACCTATAATATTGTTCAGAAATGTATCATGTCTCATTCATATTAGTCAGTTTAGTAGGATTGTGAATTATTGTATATGACATTAGTGGAGAAACATCTGCAAATGATGGCTTATTTAAAAATTTTGTTTCTCCAAAGATAGGTAGGTAGATAGATAGATAGATAGATAGATAGATAGATAGATAGATAGATAGATAGATAGATAGATAGATTGATTGATTGATATAGATTGATTGATTGATATAGATTGATAGATAGATAGATTGATTCCCAAAGTAAATTATTTAAAACATAACAAATCATTGATTAAAATAATAATTAAGTAATAATTAAAAAACACTATTTTAACAAACATCAAAATTTTATTATAAATATAATACTATATACACAATATACTGTACATATAGCATATAAAATTAAGAATGTATTTGTTCTGCATCATTTTGGATGAAATAAAGATAACATTTATTGTGTTACCCCTGTTGCCTATTCAGATGGATAAAATTTTTAGAAACAAACCTTTTGATTTTTGAAATTATGATGTCTTTTTTTTTTCATTTAAAGGTCCCACGTAAGTGTTTCCCTATCAGAACGGCAGCAATATATATATATATATATATATATATATATATATATATATAGAGAGAGAGAGAGAGAGAGAGAGAGAGAGAGAGAGAGATAGTTCTTCAATAAGTTCTTCAATAAGCAGCTTTTTAAGAATGTTAAAAAAAAATAAGGCCAATAGCTGACAACAAAAAATATCATATTGTATCCTAGTTCTATTAAAAGACCACACTCATCAAATTCAAGAATGATATCTTAATTTTATTATTTTTCACAACCTCTCCCCATTTCTCCCAATTTTGGCATCGTTTTGTGTCTTATTTCATTAGCAATTGCTACAGTTTTTTTTTTGTTTTGTTTGTTTTTACTCAGCAGAACAACTCATTACATATTCTCAAGCTTCTTACTACACTTCTTACTAAGTGGGCAGATTAATATATTTATGAATGCACCTAGTCAATGTTTTATCACACCAAAAACTAAACTACCCTTAAAAATATATATACTTTTTTGGCTTTAAAAGTTTGTTAAGTTGGAAATAAAGGCAGTGGTATACCAACTCAAGGTCAAAACTCTATTATATTTAAAGTTTCTTTCAAATAAAGAGTGTTGTCAAAGAGGCATCTTCTCCACAAAAATACACTGAACATTTCAAATGCTTTAAGAATAAAAATTATAATTAATTGTTTTTCATTGTTTTTTTTGTATAAAATTATAGCAGTATTTCAAGGTTTTTCTAAATGTAAAATAGATCTCAAATGTATTTTATTCAAATCCATTAACTTTGCTTCATATTTCAAAAATTCTGAAGATTACAAAATTCACTGAAAACCACCTGCTCTTTTTTATAATTCTGTTGTATGCCAATGAACAATTCATCAGCATCCATATTCACATTTTTTAATGTATACAATCTGAAAGGAAGGTATTTTAATAGTTATAAATAGACATTGATTCGACAATAAGGATATACTTCAGTGCGAAATTTAATAAAGACATCTTAACTACATTACATTCATATACACATTCAAAAATTAAAAATTATAAATTACAGTATAAACCAGACATAAAGTAAATTACTACACTCTCTTCTTCTTTTTTTCATGAAAAAAACATTCGCGGAGGATTTGATTTGTATATAGGCTGCGTGTGAGGGATAATAAAATCCTGTCCAACAACTTGATGGAAGAAAATTACATTTCCTGTAGAAAGCAGTGGAAGTGGAAGATGCGTTCATGAAGCTCTTAAAGAAGAAACGATTCGATTTTTTAAAGACCACTTGTTGTGCGCACTAACATTTGTAGAAAGATCTTTAGATACATAGTCAGTAGTTACCACATTTTAATACGCGAACGTGTTTTTAATTGCGTCATCTGAGTTAATCTCCATCTTGTAATTTTTTTTTTGTAATCTTTGTAATTTACGCCCTGTTGGTGCACGCAGGAACCGGGTAATAAGAATACTCCGAGGGAAGGGATGAGGGATCCAAACTGGCCCGCGCTGACATCATTGGTGGCCCGGTCATTGGTGACCCGTATCCGCTCGAACAGTGCATGGTGTGCTCATAAGGCTTCATCATGTCCATTTTGTGGTGCTGCTGCTCTGAAGACATCAGGTTGTGGATAGAGAACGGGTGATCGAACGAGTAGGAGTGGTGTCCCGGTTTCAGGTGTGAGTCGTGTACGAGAACGGAGTGATGCTGAGAGAGAATATGAGGATGATGATGGTGATGATGCTGTTCATCCAGATGCTGGTCTTGATGATGATGATGATGATGATGATGATGATGATGATCATGTTGTTCTGGGCTCAAATCGTGCGTTTCTTTTACATCAGAGCCTTTTATGTCTTTAGTCGGAGAGGTCTCAAGTCGAGAGGATTCTTTGTCACTTCGCGTTTTCTTACCGGTTTCCGATTCTGTGGGTTTGTCTGCAGATTTTTCGCATTTGAAGCGTTTCTGTCTCCGCAGGTAGCAGCCATTTTCGAACATGTTTCCTGACTCGGGATGAAGAGTCCAGAAGGAGCCTTTGCCAGGTTTGTCGGGTGATCTGGGTACCTTGAGGAAACAGTCGTTAAAGGAGAGGGAATGGCGGACCGAGTTCTGCCAGCGTTGCTGGTTCTGTCGGTAAAATGGGAACAGGTCCATGATCCATTGATAGATCTCGTTCAGCGTCAGCATCTTGGTTGAGGACTGCTGAATGGCCATGGTGATCAGGGAGATGTACGAATAGGGCGGTTTGGCGTGTGTGTAGCTTCGTCTGTACGCTTTGGGATCGCGGGCCCTGCCGGTGACCTGACCGCACGCGCTCGAGTTCAGGTTCGGGTAGGATGCGCTGGCGCTAGGGGTCATCCCAGTACACGTACCGCCACCAGGATGGCCGAGTCCGGCGTGCATGTAGGGCACGTTCACGCCGCTCGCGCAGCTCATGTAGGCGCTCATAGAATTCAGTCCTCCGTTCATGTTTCCACCTGCAGTGTAGCACTGTAAAAAAGACAGGGGAAAGAGTGAGAAACAGTATCACTACATTTAATGAAGTGCATGTAAAAAAAAAAAAAAAAGTTTCAAGCGACTGTATTTACATTTTCGTTCCCTCCTAAATTATTCATTAAAATGTATAGCTTTACACAACAATTTGTATACAATGACAATTAACTATAAAATTATTTTTTACATAAATAATAATAATAATAATAATAATAATAATAATAATAATAATAATAATAATAATAATAATAAAAGGTTTTGGATAAATTTAAGAGTCATTTAGGAGACAATTTTAAGCCTAAAGATAAGACAATCAAATAAAGAAATAAATGAATATAGCCCTGAATCATTCACCAGGTCATTTAACACAATATTTTGAGCTTAAATTCCCTTTCTACTCCATGCAGTTTTATTTAACTCAAAGCTTTAAGGCAAGCTGTTTTATTTGAAAGTGCAAGACAGAAACCAAATATTGCAGAAAGAAAAAAAAAACTATGGTGAACTGAAATATGATATGATTTCATGTTGCAAAGAAACGCGAACAAATTCAATTAATAGTTCCATGTGTAAATTAAATACTGGGAATTTTACAAACAGTAAAAAAAAACGATCATCATATATAGGCTAAAACAAACACGACAGGTGCAATATTTTTTTTACATTATGTGAGTCTGTACCCTGCACCACAATAAGTATAGTATCACTACAAAGTATTTATGCATCGAACTTTGCATACAATTTAGAAATATTTCATGTCCATCTACATAGCTACATTTTTAGAAAATGTTAAATTATAAAGCTTAAAACTGTTTTAATCGATCCTTTGGTTTGCAGATATGCTCACAAATGATCCCAGAATTAGTAAATTGAGGGCGTCCTTCAAGCTTCTCCTTATCCTGTTGAAAGGTAAGAAAAGGCGCGTCGTGTGTGCGTGTGTGTGTGTGTGCGCGCGCGCGCGCGTGTGTGTGTGCGTGCGAGTGTTTAGGTGAGGATTCAGAGGTGCCTCAAGTCAATATTTGATCGCAAAGTTAATATTATCTCAAACCCAATATTGAACTGTTAGGCAAGAGCAAAATGTAGATAAAAGTGTACCCACCTCGGGCTCCGCGTAATAAGCGCTCCAGTCCGAGTGTTCGTGTCCCTCCATCTTCACGGCTCCGAGCATACCTTACAGTCCAAAAGACGCGACTTTAACAAAAGTTCAAGCTAGAGAAAAAACTAAACTGCAAAAGACCGGACAGGGACTATGACAGTTTTGTCTGCTTGGACAGCTGAGCGCGGAAAAGGAGACGCAGCGCGTGTGTCTCTGAAGCAGGACGCACTGGGACTGAGCGCTAAAGAGCTGATACACACTGCTGTGCTCTACGTCAGTGTTTCTCAATCCCACTGATCTCCTACACAGAACCCCCTCAGACCTTCTCTATCGCATGGCTCAGGTGGGCTGGGAATTAGACCAGTGAAAGGGTAAAACGCTGAAGGCGTCCGGAGAGCTTCTCTCTGTTCAGTTAATTTACATCGGAATATTATACATTTGGTGTCGTTTTGCAGTTCTCAGCTTCTCGATTGCAGATCCTGACTAACACACCTGAGTCAGATGTTCAGTCTTCCTGAAAGCTCCGTCTAAGTTATGTCGGATTGGCAGACACAGAGATTTATAAAGTGCTAATGTTACTACGGTCCTAGACTAAGGCAGACGTAAGGGTTTGTTTGCTTGCTTGCTTGCTTGTTTGTTTGTTTTTAAGTGTACATTCCATTTAAACATGGATTTTCGATATGGGCAAACAATAAAAACTTTTTAAGTCAATTTAGAAGTCAATTTTAACCCTTGAGGTAAAACAATCTAATAAATAAATAAATAAATACATTCAGACAGCTTTTTGTTGCACCACAGACAGCCCCCATATACACTATGCACAGGCCACTTTAATAGGAACTCCTGCACTCCAGCGGAGTCATACAATTACGTGGTAGCAGGAGAGTGCATAAAAGTCTGTTTCCAGAGCATCTGGATAGGTGATTAATGATTTTTAAATAATTGTATAATTAATTACTCAATGAGACTGAAAATGGTGTGAAACACACAAAAAGAATCTTAAATAAGCACATTTTGAAACCATAGTGAGGAGAAAAGCATCTCAGAATGAGCATTCAGAATAAATGAAGAGAAACCAGTCACATTTATGGAAAAATCGTTTTCTAAGCATTACTAATTTGTAATTCTGTGTAGAATTTGTGTAAAATGAATTTAAGTGTGTTCACTCGGTAACAAAAAATAAATACTCATTCAATTGAATGTATATGGGTTATGATGCAAATCTAACAACTTATTAATGGAAACTTGTAAGCTGGAAAAAGTCTTGTTTCAGCGCATTAAGATATCTGTTGGTTTTGTTGTTGTTGTTGTTTTTGTTGTTGATGTTTTTTTACATAATTATTAATGTGTTCATTTAAAGCTGAGTGTTTAACCTCGTGTTTTGTTCTCTGTCTAAACACTTGAACAAAGTGTTTGGAAAAACACTTGAAAAAAGTAAACTTTTTTTCTACTTTGGACACAAGGCTATAACAAAAATACATTTTTCTAAATATTATTTAAAAGGTCTTCCCCTACAATAGTGTTTTCACATTCCAACAATATTTTTAGTCCTACAGTTTTTATGACCCCCAAAACCATGTATATCAAATGCAAATGTACAAATGAGACCACACTCACTGAGTAGCTCCAATACACATTCCTTTAACTAAAAGGAGATTTAGGGGATGGGAACGGGCCCAGTGAATGATCCTCTGAAAATCCCAGCTCAAAACAATATCCTGGAATCTAATCCTTAAAAAAATCGGCTGGTCATTTCAGACAGGGTTGTCCTTTTCTCAAGAATAGGGTTGCCAGATTTAACATCTCTTCTTTTTTTCTTTTTTTTTTTTTGTTGTTTAAAAACCTTTAAAATTATTTGTTTTAAACTAACAAATCTGAACATTTTAATCATCAGCAACCTATATTAAACAAAAACTATATTAAATCTGTAATCTAGACAAAAAAATTCATATAGTCTTTCATGGGGCTCATTTGTGGAGGGTTGTCCAATGACCTGGGTGGGTGGATGGGAGCCCAGGAAAGCCACTGACATGTGGGTTTGTTAAAAATATTTTAGTAAATACAGAGAAAGGAATGTATATATTATCTTGGGTTGCAAACATTGCAAAGAATTACTGTGTCTGTGTACCCAAGCTCTGCCAAATATACAGTATTTATTCATATTACTTTCAGATTGTAAATTCCCTATACATTTTTGTGTTTTTCCTTGTTTTCAAAGCACCATATTAAATTTACCTGCCATTTATAGAGTTAAAAAACAAACGTGAATGAAGTGCAGGAAAACCGATCTGTGCAGGGCTACGATCAGAAAGCTTTGTTATAAAACAGCTGATTAGCTGACTCTGGTGTGTTTGAAGGGGAAGCTGATAAAAAAAAAATATGGATTGACTTAGAAATCCCTGAATCCTATATCTAATAAGATTAAGTTTTTAAAAAATCCTTAAATGTATTGCTCCATGTTTTTTTTTTTTTTTTTTTTTTTTTTGCTATCTGTGATATGCTTAAGAACTGGCCTGGATTGTTCAGAAAAAAAATTCACTGCTTTATGTGAGGTATTTTTAGTCCTTTTTTATGTGGTTGCATATTGAGTATCTGGAGTTGTTGAGGATGACCACATTTTTAGTAGTTAAATGATTAACAAATGTTAGTAAGCCTACATGAGAAGTGTAGTAGCTGATTAATAATCAATACTGCATGCTTAAGCAACGGCTAAGCAGCAGCTCATAAAAGTATCACTATACTGTATCAACATGAGAGAACAATGCCTTACAAAAATTGTAACTTTGTTTTCTGAAACAGTAAACATTCATTTATCCATATACTAAGATGCAATATATGTGTATGTATATAATGTTCACCTATATTGTGATAATGACAGGTAAACATTAGTAGAGAGATTATAGACCTGGATGATATCATCTACATTCAGACTCAACCAAGTGAGCAATTTTCTGCTTCTACTCAGGAGCCTTTAAATGACAATTTTCCGCTTGACTTTATGCCTTGAGGAGACTAAATTGTGTGGTTATTAATTCATCCAATTTTTCAGGCCTCACAGTAATTTGTTGATATTGTGCTGGTCTCTGACCCTAGGAACTGTAAATCCCATTCCCTAGAATGAATATAACCTGTAATCTTAGCCTTGTTATCTTTGTTGGAGGAATTAATTTAAACAGTGGCACAATGGGAAGCAAGGATAGGTTGGATTCCAATGAGTTTGAGTCTGTGTGAGCCATTGTGCATGTTGTCCCCATTTCTGTATAAGTTTGCTCTGGTGCTCTGGTGCTTTGGTGTACCACACCTCTAAAACTTTTAGGTAAGTGGATTGGCTAAGTTAAAGGTATGAAGGTGTGCATCATGTCTTGTTGGGGTCAAGAATTCCAACTATGGCATATTCCTGCTTCGAACCCAGTGATCTCAAGAAAAGTTTTAGATCTACTAGATCCAATGATCCTGACTCTGATCAGGATAAAGCAGTCACTGAAAAAGAGTGACTGTTAGAGGATCAGCCTAACAGACGATGTGTATTACATTGCATTCATGTCTATTCTCATGAACGTCTTGCAGCTTAAAGAGAAACAGTGTGAGGTCCTGAGCTGAAACGCTGAAGCCAGCCAGCAGATCAGTGACAAAGCCAGTCTGTGTTTATTTACCCAAGCACACCCCTACAAGATCCCTATAAATCTGGCTTTTACAAGCTGACAGATAACAGGGCAGTTGTTGAAGGGAGCCCTGCATGACCGCCCTCCAGATTAGTGTCCCATCAGCCTCCTGCAGCTACAGACCAACACACCTTCACCTCCTCCCTCATATGGAATACAATGGGTTAGCTGATCAGAAACAGTGGCCTTGTAGGGGGGCATTTAACCCTCGCCTAGCTCACACATATACATAAGCCACACACAGACATGCACAGGAGCAGATTTGTAGTTTGGGTTAGGACATTTCTGGAATTTCACATCACTAATTCAAGGTGTTACAGGTACACATCATCTATACAAACTGCATATGCTGGTAAAATTGAGTACAACAGAAACTTTATTTACACAATCTTTGAATTGGAAAATTATTAAAAAATTATTCATTTGGAGTTGCTCTGCAGTGTGCATCTAGCATCATATGTGCTACATCTAGTTTTATATATATAAAAAAGAGTTGAATACACTGGTCAAACTCATTAAAAAATGTAAAGTAAATATTCCTGGTCACATGACTTTATGTTTTTTTTTTTTTTTCCAGGGAGTGATTTTTATATTATCTGGTTATCTGGGATTGGAGCAATCCAGACCATAAATAGATTTAAGGCAAGGCTTAAACTCTAGCCCTGGTTAGTTATAGCTCTTTCGAGCTTTTAACCTCATTAACATGCTTCATCGAGCACATTACAAGAGCTTACAACAGCAAACATTTTGATTCAAAAAAGAAATAATGGTTTCGCTGCATTTTTTCCAGAATTATGTAGTACTGATGAGTTTGTTTTTTAAATCATGACTATCAGTTTTATTGTCCAGAGATGAGATACAAAGCTGATCAGAAAAATTCAGCTAATGTCAACAGTTTCAGGGGAACATCTAATCAACAGGAACACACCTCTGAGAATTTAATCAGACTTTTCCCAGACTTTAATTTTTGTTTCCTTTTAATGCTATCATATTCATACTTATTAATTAATATAATAAAATATAATATAATTAAATATAATTATCATATTAAACAACAAACAATATACTAACAGTTGCAAGTTTTCCATGCTGTCCTTGTTAATATTTTATTTCAGTTATAGTTATGTAAAATGACTCAATATGACTTTATGATCAATAAAATAAGTAGAAAAATATTGTATATTTATTATTTGGGGAAATGTAGCAGCATTAATATTATTTATTTATTATTACAGGAAACGTATACGATTAATGACTGTTTAACTGTACATATTTTGTCATGCATGCTACCTTTATAGGGAGCTGGGTGACTATTAAAAATGGTATCAGCAATATTCATCCTTAGTGTCCTATCTCTTTTACAAGGAAATGTGGATATAGTGTACATTTTAAAGATGTAAAGTACATTATTTACCCCTTTTTATTGTATTATTCATTGCTTATTCTATGTGAGGTTGCAGGGTCCTGGAGCCTATCCTGAAGGAACAAGGTGGGGGGAACCCTTAATGGCCTTCCAAGCCTTCAATGGGCATAGGTGTGCACAAATCGTACACTGTGGGCAGTTGTAGCTTGCGGGGAAAAAAACAGGAAACCTATGCATCTGTAGGGAGCAGGAGTGGCTTGGTGGCTAAGGTGTTGGACTGCAGACCAGGAGGTCCCCAGTTCAAGCACTGGTGCTACTGGGTTGCCAGTATTAGACACTTGCAGGGTCCTTCACCCCCAGGTATTCAGTCTATCAGACGCTGTGTCACTAATTAATTATTAATCATTAAAATACATACTTTATGTATTAAGGAGACGCAGTAAACTGAAAACGGTGGATGAAGGCGCCCCCTGCTGGTTATGTCTTTCTCTCACACATTCACTTAAAAATCATCTCAAACACACCAACATGTTAAAGGTCTATTTTGTCAGCATGTGAAACAGAGAAATTGGGTTGCATTCGATAAAATAACAAAACTCTCTTGATTTGATTACCTTATTTTTAAATTTTTATAATAAACATTTAGACATTGATTTGGTGTAATGTAGGTAAATGAGCAGCGCTGTCAGTCAGGAACAGTCGCTATAATGTTAGACGAATGCTGGCTTGGCCTTCTGACACCAGGGAGCAAATGAGCACCGTCTTAATTATACAGTAATTAGTGGTATAATTGGTGCTATTATGAACTTTCACATTTATCAGATTGGAAAGAAACCTGCGATCCTGATTCAGCGTCATAGCGTGTGCTAGTGGACTGAATTCCTTTATCTGAACAAATATGAATACTTGATTAACACCTGTTACACATGTACACTTGTCTTACCTTCCTTTAAAAGGTACATCAATTTGTTTTACACTAGTACACTAAAACCAGATAAAGTGTATTAATGACATTTAATTTAATTCACAATCACAATGAATGGGTGTGTGTTCCTTAGAAGCATAGCTCTTTTTTCCTATTACATTGCCTTTAATTATATTGCCCCATATTTTTCCCTCTAATTATTATTCTTTTTAAAATAATGCATTTATTTTCTCATCTGTCCCTTAAAATCTTTACTACATTTTTACAGAATAATATGCATCAAGACCAGTTTGGATTATGAGTTTTAACATAGATTTATTATTATATAGGTTTTTTCATTAATTATTAGAGAGACTAACCGATTCCTGTTGAATATATTTTGTAGTACAATGTGTTAATTTATTAGATGTTCATGAATAAGTACTTTGCTAACATTTTAAAAGATTTTTTTGTGAGGGAATATTTTAATACAAACCATTTAATCAGTGCTGACTTGTTTTATATTTTAGGGAAGGTTTTCCTTATACAAATGATGTGATTTTATACTCTAATTTCTTTTATACTCTAATTTTGCCTTATGAAATTATATTTTTGTGCAAGAGAAACCTCTGTTGCTCCTTTAAGTGAAATTTTGGGAGGACGCTATGTGAAGGATTTCTATCATGATAAGTACATTTTCAGCTCACTTTACTGAGAAATGGTCAGGATCTTTTCCCCCTCAAAAATCCTCATCTTTATAACATTACTGTGAAATGCAGCCTGGTTATTGCTCCGATACCGTTCCTCCATCATTTCAGTCAGAAAAGAAGTTATAACTGTCACATCAAACTGTTACTGCTCACTAGTTGGCACAACACAGATAGGTTTAATATTAACTCCATAGTATATGGAAAACAAACTTTAACCATGAAGGTGTTTTGAAATTTGGTTACTTAAAATCAGAATGCATCCTTCATTTCTGTTTGCAATGTCAGTGGAAAAGCTTCCACAGTACTCAGACTCAAAATGGAGTGGGTTGTGATGAGTTTTTCCTAAAATCCACTAGCATCTCTGCTGTTTTATGGTGTTGAGCTCAGAGTTGTTAGTTTATTTTTTTATTTATTTTATTTCATTTACTATAACATCACTCAATCACTCATCATCTATACCACTTATGCATCTATCCTGCATAAAGGGTAGCAGGGGGCCTGGAGCCACACCAAGGAGTCTTTGGGAAAATGGCAGGGCACACCAATAGGGTGCCAATCCTTCACAGTGCACACACACACACACACACACAGGGCAATTTGGGAATGCCAATTAGATTAATCTGCATGTCTTTTGACAATGAGAAGAAACCGGAGTACCCGGAGGAAACCCACCAAGCACGAGAAGAGCATGCGAACTCCATGCATGTAAATCGAACCCAGACCCTGAAGGTGTAAGGCAACAGTGCTAACCACTACACTACCGTGCCACCACTTATTATATCATGTAAGAAACCGAAATTGATCTCATAATAAAAAAATAACAAAACTAAATGTCGTAGTAACTAAATGTCACTACTTGTGCTTTTATGTTTGTGTTGTAGTTAAGTTTAATCGTAAAAAAAATTAAGTGAACTGAAAGTGAAAATAAAATAATACAAATATAAATAATAATAAACCAAATGATAACAGAGTTAAGTTTGTCCTTTACTGCTCTCCGTAGAACCAGCGTTCACGTCTCGACTTCGATACAACACCGGAAGTAAATATTTCGCCGTACTTTATGTTTGGTTTTCCCACCTGTATTACGAAAAAAAAAAACCCACATCAACCCGCTTCCGGATTGGACGGTAAGTTCAACTGTCAAATCCGTAACGTGTTGCAGGAGGAGCCGGTAAATGTCCTAGCCAATCGGAGCGTGGGACGCGGGATTTGTCGGAATACAGGTGGAGAGACGTTGAACGCGTGTGGCATCGGGCAAATCAACGAAGGTGAGACATTAAATACTTACGTATTTAATTTTGCAATTAGCAAACACATTATTATATAACTACCTTTGCAACAAACAAATGCATAATACGAAACAAGTGAAAGCAGGTAATTAGGTTGTATTTGTATGTTTGCACAGTCTGCCTTGTATGTTATGTTATTGTTTTAGCATGTCTAACAAATCATGTACAACTAATTTGATAATAAACAGACACTGATTAATTGTGTTAAAGCAAGAAAACATTTCAAGTCACGACCACCACATTATTCTAATCACAATTTTTTCAAGTTGCAAAATGTGAATGTTACCCCAAATGACCATTAGATGACAGCAAAAATCTTTTTAGACCCGGTTACTGCGCTTTAAATTTTCCATGTCAAAAAGTTTCGAGATTAGCATGCCACAGATTTGGTCGCTTTCGCCATACATCCTGCCACAGACACCTTAAAACCTGGCAGTAGAATGCTATTGACAGTCTGGTTCCGGTGGACGAAATTCTCGATGAACAAGTCTACGGATGTTTAAAAACACAATGAGCATGAACTTTTCATCTCAGCGTTGTACCCATTCAGAGGTTGAGCTCGTCAAAGCTCTTGCTGATCTCTCATCTCTTCCAGTGATGTTCTTTCGCACGTGATACATGTGTGAAACTCAGATCACTTCGAACAACTCATTGCGGCATCACCATAAACTTGCCAAATCATGTCATACGTTTCTGTGGCAGATTTGCCCAGTTTCATGTTCGCTCTGTTTTAACTTGCTATCAATGAATCGCCATGGTAACACACATGGTCAGAATAGCACCAGATTCACAGCTCCCTATATACACAGTGCAGTGTCTTTTGGCACACTGACTTATGAAGGTCGGTGCTCCCTGTGACTGTGTGTGTGTGTGTGTGTGTGTGTGCAGGATTGTGCTGCCATCTGGTGGCGTGTTGAAAAACTAGTCTCATTTTTTTTTAATACCACCTCATAACTTGTCTAAACTGATCAATAAATATTAATTGTTTTAACAATAACTAGTCTACATTGAAGCAGTAAATGTTTCTAGTAAACCAGGGGTGGCAGAGTCACCTGACCATTCAGACCAACCTGAATTTTTCACCTGAGTAATGTTACATACGTAATATAATGTGATTATAATGTATTTGGTTAATTTTTTTTCTCTCCATTTCAGATGGCCCCCAAAACTATGGAACCTGTGGCCAGGAAGATCTTTAAAGGAGTGCTCTTCCTAGAGGTGGCTGGTGTGTTTGCAGCCTACGGCCTCTATTACAGAATGAACACAAGCCGAGGTGATGTCCTCTTTCCGTGTAAATACTTCAAGTACATCATCATAGGAGTCAGGTGAAATCAGATAATAATTGTCATGTTTTTTTTTTTTAACCCACAGATTTCAGACTCATGATGAACAAACGCTTTCCCTCAATTCTTGAAGGTAAAATGGAAAGTGCATACAGATGAACTGAGCCAAACACAGACAAGGTCACAGCAAAGTCAAATGCGTGAAATAAGACTTCGCACATCGCAGAGGTGTCGAATTCTACTATTTGCTTAGTGTTTTGTAGTGTTTTTCTTTTTTTCTTATTTAATAAAACTAATATATAATCTATAAACCAATTCTTTTATCTGTTATAATGAATACATTTGGATTTTAGACTGCAATATAAATATGAGGATAAATCAGAATTTCAGGCTTCATTTCCTGATATTTACATTTAGATGTGTTTAACTTAACATGGCACGTTTTGTGGCAGACCATGCAATTTTATGTGAGCAAAAAATGCCAGAACAGTATTTAACACTTTTAGTTAGTATATTAGTCTCACATGCCTTGCCTACAGTAACTCCATCGTTCTAGTGACCCAGGACATCATTAACCTGCTGCATTATTCTTTGTGGTGCTTTTCCAGATTTGTACAGGCCACAGCTTTTTAAGTTATTTTATGTTTTTTTTTCCATTTAGTCATCTGTTGCATTAAGATCTAGTGATTGATTTAGCCAGACAAAAACTTTCCTTTAGTCCTTTTGCTGTCTTGCCTTTATGTTTTGGGCCATATCATCTAGCTGCATGAAAGATTTCTATATTTTCATGAATTAGCTCGATGAGTTGTTCTGCACACAAGAAATCAAAGCTGAAATTCTGCTCTGTTGAAATTGATTACACAACAGTAATACAATAAACAATTTCTATATTGTCTAAGCTGACACCATGGCCTCGCACCTCCAGGGCAAAGGGATCGATTTCCACCTTGGGTCCCTGTGTGGACTTTGCATGTTCTCCCTGTGCTTCCTCCTAGAGTCCATAGATGGGGCTATCTGGTGTCAGATTGTAACAAAACCAATTCACCACATACAAAAAATTCAATCCGGGACCTTTGAATGTGCAGAATAACAGAACACAGTTATGAACCCTTTATTTCTCTATATAATCCCCTGCTACACTAATGCACTCATCCCAGCTTGGATACCATAGAGGTAGAAAGTTTTCTCAGTACGACAAAGCCATGATCAGACTTGTGTAAATGTGTCTCGGTTTTACGCCTTCATTCACCAGACGTTTCAGTCCCAATTTGTCTTGAACATCCCTCGTATAAATGCAGGGCCTATGTCAGGAAACTGGCTGTGGTGCAGGAACGCACCCTTAAAATGTTTATTACAGTATAAGACTTTGCATGAACATATGGTAAAATTACATTTATTACAAAATGCATTTTTTACACGTTAAGACAATTGTCTTCACTTCAGAAATATGCCACCAACATGGCAATCAATAACAAACAAACAAGCATCATTTAACAGCTCTCTCTCTCTCTCTCTCTCTCTCTCTCTCTCTCAGTGTATTACAAGTCCAACGAATGGGCTGGGAACTATGGCATCCGGGAAGCCGATCAGAACACGTGGTCTACCAAGCAGGAATAGACACTCGCCAGAGAGTCTTCACTTCTTCCTGCCTACGGTGTTCTTTTTACCCAATCCACCTTTCCCAAACTGTTTCCTCTTTTTGAACATGGCCTTCTTCCTCCTGAGCGTCTTAACATCACGTCCTCGGATCCAGTCGTCCCGCTGAACCTCCCATTTCAGCTGTTTGACGCCTGAACACGAGAAGCAGAAAGACAGGCTGCGTTAGGAGACTGAGCCCCCACTCTTTCCATAACATATGAATGTTAAAGGTTCAGTATTTGTGATTATTTAAATGCAACAGTTTGTGGCTTCACCCTTGTGGAGGGATCTGGCTGGCATCTAGCCGAAGTAGTAAAATAAAATTAATTTTAAATCAATCAGCGGACTGTTTTTCTTTAAAGTACAGTGGAACCTTGCATTATGAGTATAATTCGTTCCGGAAGTGGGCTCGTATTCCAAAACACTCTTAAACCAAATCATCATTTCCCATAAGAAATAATGAAAACTCAAATTATTCATTCCACAGCCCCCAAAAATAAATACATAAAAATACAGTATATAAAATGAAAATAAAACAAATTAATCTGCACTTTACCTTTAAAAAAAAAGTACAAATAAATCCTGACAGATAAGTGTTTCCGTTGGTGCCGTGTGTGTGTGTGTGTGTGTGTGTGGAATTAGGTCCTTCCCTTGCCTCGTTTTACACAGTAAGACTCCTCCTCCCTCGCCCCACCTTGCTTTTTAAGATTCACAACAAGCGCATAAACACAGCGGAAACACCGTTTTAACGGAAAAAAGCGAGACTGGCACGAGCGCATACTAAAGGAATCACTTAAGTTTCACAACAAACGGACACAAACACGGAAACACCGTTTTAACAGGGAAAAAAAAAAAAAGAAATCTCTCAGACCAGGCGTGAGCGCATACTAAACAAAAAAAAAAAAACAAATGAACCAGCACCTTACCTTTGAAAAGAATCGCGACAGAGCAGAGCTTCTGTGTGTTTGTGAAGCAGGGAGGGGTGAAAAGGGGAGAGAGCGTCTGTGCGTGTGTGTTTCAGTGTCAAAACGAGCAGAGTTTGTGTGTTTGCGAAGCCGTGAGCAAATCTTTGCTCAGTTTGCGGAAAACTCAAACCACGTTACTCGCAATCCGAGGTTCCACTGTACAAAGAAAAAAAATAAATACTTACTGGCTTTGTCTTTGTTAGCCATTGCGTTCATGCCGGTGTTGTCGAACTTGATGTCTGAATTTTCATCCAGCAAATCTCCAAACTGAACATGAGGAGAAAAGTGATTAATTAAAGAGAAATAATATACATTTTTATGTTTTTTTTTACTACTCAGAATATTTTAATTTAATTATTTTTCCTCTCTTTACAATATTTAAACAGCCATTCCCGAACTAGAACTGTTTTTGTCTGCAGTCCAGCTAAACCTTTAATCACACCTCTGATAAATAAAGAATATCATGATCTTTAAAATCTAAAAAAAAACTTCATAACTATTTTTTTCTTTAATCTAAATACAAAAATCAAATCTTTTAATTTATTTGTTATAAATTATGTCTCGCAGCCCACCTGCAGTACCCCTTTCACACACACCTTGGGAAACACCGGTCTACAACAGCAAATCTATACATATTATAAAACTGTAAAGTTGGCATGTTTGTATATTGAATATATTTGCAAAAAAAATATTCGGGGGACGCAAGATGAGTAATCAAAGATAGTTTTTGGAATTTTTGTCTGTCTGTGCGTCCATCACGTAAAATCTACTGAACGAATTTTAATGGGACTCATTTGGCCAAACTCAAGGTAACATATAGGCTTTGTTTTATCTCAATCGGTCCAGGGGAAAGTGAAGATATGCTACTTGGAATTTTCAATGAAAAACATCCATATGCCATTTAATTTTTTTTTTAATCATTAGCTCATCTCAAAATTCAACAGATGGCTCTGTACATTTTTTAATACGCACTTATAAGTGTGCCACTGAAATCGACTTAATAAACACGATCTCGCACTTTCATTCAGTGCACTTCAGATGGCGCTGTACATTTTTAAAACATGCTTAGGAGTGTGCAAATTCCACACAAGCGAAGTCACCGGCACATCTAGTTTAAGTATAAATACGTATGTCATACATTGATTTAAATGAGACACTGCATTTTTCGGCAATTTGCTGTGGATTAAGAGGAATAATACACTCTAGACTGTGCTTGTAATAGGCCACCAATCAGACTCCACTTTTATTAACAAAAAAAGTGTCTATTCAAACCAGAATAATGTTACCTCTACAAGTCAAGCTTATAATATAAAGCTGATTTGGGAAACATGCATTTTGAGTTAATGAGCTAAGAAAATGTGGATGTGGAGATCTCTTACCTCCTCTGCTGCTGCAAACATGGCCGTGTCATCCATCTTTCCTTTCTTCCTCTTGCCTGGCTTGGAACCTAAAGAAGCACACATTCATCATGAAGAGACAATGCTGTGCTTACCTTGGGTAACGGCCATGCTATTTTAAGTTATGTTTTCTCTAATATAAAAACATTTTTCATTAACAAAACTGGGAACTATTTTTGTTGTTGAACATGCTCAAAATTTTTATTTTTTGTTAAAAAGCTTATCCTGTAGAAAGGATAGGATTACTGTTTTATTTTGTTTCCCAGAGGTTGGACCGCTGGAATTATTCTAAATATTGTAAACAATCCAACAATTATTTCACAGTCCTCATACTTATTTAAGCATCTTGGGTAATCACTAGCATGTACATTCTTTTTTGCCAAAGAAATCAGATAAAACTTTATTCCAAATTGTTTCAAAATACAAAGTGTCAAAAAGTTTTTTTTTTTTAAAGGCTCACCAAAAGATCCAGCAAAATCGAGACGCTCTGATGCCATCCTCTTGCCTTTTTTGCCTCCAGTACTGCCCCCTGGTGGCTCATCCATGTCCTCATCAAATTCTACGCAGAGAAGTAACTAATTATTAACTGCACATGCTTTGCTAAATAACTGCTTATAATACTACTATGTTTTGCAAGTATTTACACTGAGGTCCCCCCCACCATAATTTTGTGGGGTCAGAGGGAGAATATACGAAAATGTCTCCTGGACACATTTTCCTGGACAAATGTCTCTAAATGGTTCTCCGTTTAGAACCTGATCAATCTACATAAGACCACAAACCCTAGGCTGAAGCAGGGTCATGGTAGAATCAGGTTTTGTAAGTTTCTCGGTCTCTTCTAATAGAAAGCACGAGACTTGAAGGTTCATTTGCAATAGCATAAGGTCCCTAAACATAACGTAACCAAAGTCCAGCCCTCAATTTCGCTGTTCCCCACATAATCTGTGGAGTGGGGGTGGTTCAATACATATAAAAAAGGTACTGCAAAACATTACTGACAAACTCACCATTGAAGGCATCGTCGTCGTCGTCACCCTCCAGCTCCGGTACTGTAAAATGCAACATATAGCTTTTAGCATCAGTATAAGTATACATGTACCAGATAAATAAACAGCGTGCATTGAACACACGCACCTTCATCATCGTCGTCGTCTCCGCCGGGGTCCATAAAAGCGCCGCCATCCTCCTCCAACTCGTCACCAAAGTCTTCCGCATCCATGCTTCCCAAAGAAAGCTCCTCGTCATCCAAATCATCATCCGAGTTGAGGTCTGAATCAGAGACCTCCTCAGACACCTTGCCTTTTTTGCCTTTGCTCTTTACGTTGCTGTAAAAAGAAAACTTAACATGTCATACCTGTTGTGTCAATTCTTTAAAATATCTACACTCTTCTCAAATAAATAAGGAAACATTCGACGATTTTCCTGTCAGCATTTTAGTGAATAAGCTTTCTATTTGCTGGGAATGTTGTAAAAAAATTTTTTTTTGGGAGAAATTGGTCCTCTAAATCAACCCTGTGCATATATTTTCTGTGGGATTGGAGCAGACAGACTGGCCTTTGGTCCCACCGGGCAGGGACGAGCCCTTGGTTCCCATAATCGTCTCACCAGTTTACTAGTATATAATTGACAATCAATGCTATTCAATTAACCTGGCGGTGGTGTTAAAGTTATGGCTGACTGGTGTACAAAATTCCTTTTGTTGAATGAATAATATATAGTACATTAATATACTGTATGTTATATTATATATATATATATATATATATATATATATATATATATATATATATATAGATAGATATATTGATATTTTATTTATTTATTTACATACGAGTTAGACAAAAGCAACTTGAGGTCACTCACCCAGCAAAGTCCAGGTCATCATCTTTAAAATCTGTGAAGTAGCTATCACCCTCAAAATTGTCTGGGGGGAAAGAATTACACAGCATAGTGAAAACATTTCACTAATTAATTTAGAATTTATTACTAATGTTAAAATGCTGCTTACTAATGTTACAATGTTCTCTGTCCTATCCATTCTGTTTTCTGTTCAATACCAGTGTATTGGAGGAGGGCCTGTATAACTGCAGCAGTGTTTGGTACTCAGAGGAACTCTTTGGCTTTGAGAATACATTTTGATAAGAATCTGATATTTTGGGGAACCTCCTTGTTTATACTGCATCTGTTTATATGAGTAATGCATTAATATTAATTTTAATGAATGTATAATCAAATGAAAAGAATTATATATCTAAAGGTTGATGGTAACCTGCCAGATTAAATCTGATCCTAGTATCACGGTGTAACATTTGATCATAAAGCTTGCGCTTCCTTACCGAGCAGCCGCTCGAACTCGTCGTCATCGACGTCCTCCACGCTGTCCGCGTCCTCTCTAGAAGGCTTCTTTAACCGCTTCTCTCTTTCCTGCTTCTTAAAGAACCTGAGTATTGAAGTGAAAAGGTGTGGAGGCTTAGCTGTGAATGCTTAGTGTTTGTTCACAAACTGGAAATGCTGATTTAGCAACAGAATTGTGTATAACGCGTTTCTGTAATCTAATTTCTTTTCCTGATGACGCAGTAATGTAACGCGTTACAGTTTAAATGCATGTAATTTGATTAGTCACCAATGTCAATAACCTTACTAGCGTTAAAAGTGTAGTGGTTAAAAATGAAACAAAATGCTTTAAAAAAAAAAAAACGTTTTGCGCGGCAGCATCAGTTAATGAGCACGCGCCTTAATCAATAGTCGAGCTTTGTTGTTTTACGTTTGATGTAACGAACGGGTTCGCTTTTTTTGCACGTGCGCCAACACAGGCCCGCAGACACGAGGCGAGGTCTTAGGGGGGGGGGGGGTCATTTTATTTGGAAAAAACGGGGAAGGAGAAGAGTTAAAGGAGGGAGTAAGGGGGAAAATGGGAGGATTTTTAATACGGAGAAAGCGCGAGAGCCGTTATCTTTAATTATCGCCAGCCGTCACGACCTTGCGGCCTCGCCCATTTGCGCACCACCTGCAGAAGTGGAGGACGCCTACGTAGGGAGCCTACGGAGTGAGCGAGGAGCGACAACAGGTTGAGGCGCACGCCCATCACACGCGCACGCCATGACAGATGTTTTCAAAGTAACTTGAAAGTAAATGAATTAGTAATCTGATTACTTTTTACATGTAATAATCAGTAATGTAATCAACTTACAATTTGAAAGTAGTAATTAGTCATTTGTAGTAGATTCTTTTTTGTTGTTGTAAATTCCCCAACACTGTTTAGCAAAGCAATTTAATTAATAACTACTAACATACAGTACTTTGCAAAAGTCTTGCAAATAGCTGCCGTAAAGAAGAGGTGTCTTAAAAGAAAATTAATGTGTACTGCTTATACTTAAATAAATAAATAAAAAAGCAGTACACAGTAACTAATGAAAAACATACACACACACATACACACACACACACACACACACACACACACACACACACACACACACACACACACACACACACACACACACACACACACACACACACACATACACACACACACACACACACACACACATACATACACACACACACATACACACACATACATACATACATACACACACATACATACATACACACACATACATACACACACACACATACATATTGACTGCAAGATGCAGAAATAAATTAGAAGCAGACTTTTATGATCCTTCTGAGGATCACGATTCTCATTCTGAACTTCGGACACAAATAACTGAGTGTCTTTTTTGTCAATAACACACACCTGTAGAAGAACACCTCATCGACAGGAATCTGAGTTTCCTCTCTGGCCAGATACTCCTCAGAGTTTACTGTAAAGCAGAAAGAAACACACATTACCATTAACACCCACACATATTTCGTATATATTTCATCTTTCCAGGTAACTGTGGCACTCACCCGGTAATGAGCGGATGTTATTCATGCTCTGTTTGTGCTTCGGCTGCATTACAGTCGTGTCTGTGTTCTCTGAGACAAAAGACGGTGAACATTTCAGCAAAGTGTCTGTGTGTTTTTGTGTCAGGAATCGGATAATGTGCAAGTATATTCCTCTTACGTTTGCCCTTGGTTTGTTTGGGGTTTCTGAAGACAAACCGATCCAAGAACCTGATGAGCGTGAAATCGTTCAGGGGATCGCCCGTGTACTGGATGTGCCCTCCCTGAACAAAAAGTGTATAAAGTTAAAAATAATACTAATAATAAAAAGTTCTGCAATGTGATCATCATTCACTTTAAATACTCTCACCTGCAAAATGGTTTTGGCGAAAAGCGCTACAGACGGGTGGAAATGATCAGCAAGCTGCAAGAGGCGGATGTACAAATACGTTAAAAAAGGAAAGGCAGATATCGGCAGGTTTTATGTTAATGAGGACTCAGTTTACTAAGTTGATTCTTGGGAACACAAACTTTTCCATTCAAGAGAGACAAACTTTTACATTTGTTGGTCAGATTCACAGCACAAATAAAATATGTAAAAGACCACGATTACCTGCAAGATATGTCACGATTCATCCCTTAACCATGAATCAATTTACCTGATTCATTCCGTTCTGATAATTTCCCATTATTTATTCCAGACAATTGTTTTTAATGTAGATTTTATATATTATTAAATAAATAAATAAACCTTCTGCAGCTCCCAGAGTGTGCTGTGATTCGCTCCACAGTATAAAGGGTTTCTGTTAGCGGGGTCGTACACCTTCAAATCCTGACCACCTGCACAAGAAACACAGCTTATATTAGATTAGTTTATCTTTGGGAAATCAGTGCAACATTATACAGTAAGTGACACAGGATACTGATACAGCGAGCAACACAGACTCATACAGCCAGTGGCTATGGGGCCTATAGTGAGCGTCATTAAATCAAGAAGGCCAGACACCAAATTCTATGACGAGGGACAGCGTGGTTGTACGGTGGGGAGCAGCGTGACAGTCCGGGACACTGAATTGTACGGTGAGGGAAAGCGTGATGGTCATGGACACTGAATCGTACGACGTGGGACAGGATGATGGCGAGGAACAGCATCACGGGCAGGGACACAATCATACGGCAAGAGACGATGGCTGCTTTACTTTTATTACTAAAATTTCATCATATCAATAAGAGATTTATCCATCAAATCTTACCTCATCTAAACAAAAACTGTATGTACAGTATAGAAACGGGAAACTTTTTTTTTTCAGTTACTGACTATAAAACGATCATTTTACATTCCGCTTAACTCTAATGTTCCACACCACGCCACGTACTGTGAGTGAGAAAAAAAAAAAAAAAACACATAAATCATTACATGCAGAAAAACAAACTCACACAGCTTTAAATAAATCACAGCACACTAACCCTCCATGTTGGTGTGATGTACCCATGATGCAGCTGGTTTGTTCTGCTGATGCTTGTCACTCTGGCCCTCTTCAATTTTATCTGCATCCACAAACCTTTCTTCATCATCGCTGTTTTCTTCATCATCGTCTTCTTTAAGGTCCTGAAACTTCTCCTCATCATCATCCTGATGTGTTAATAAAAAAACATGTTAACACGTGCACGGTTCAGGAACAGCATTAAAGAACCCTAAAATATGTCCTTACCCCTTCTTCTAGGATGAGCTTCAGGCCAGGTTTGGCCTTCATGACCTCGGACACGAGGAAGAGTGCTCCGCAGGCGAACGTCGGGCTCTGCTCGCAGCTCACCTGGAGCAGCCTCTTGACGAAGGCTTTGACACGGCGCAGGACGATGTCGGCTTTCAGAGACTTGTACAGCAGGTTGAGGAACATGCTCTGTCTTGAGCTTACCGACAGGCCCGGATCCAAGAGCTTCCTGTAGAAAAGAAACACTTGTTTACAATTGGCCAATTTATATGCCTGGGCTACTGACTTCTTCACCTGTATTGAGTAGACTTTATTTGGGATCAAGTCCCAAAATCTGTTTGCTATGATACACATGATCTTATTCATTCTCTAGTGATTGCCTAATTAAGTCAAAAACCTCACTGCCGCTTACTTGTAAAGAGCGACGTAGTAACGATCCGAGACACTCTGCTGAGAATCCATAACCTGAAAGAGCAGCATGAGGGCCTGCACGGCCGTGCTGAACTTTACAATATGCACCACTTTAAACAGTGTGTCCAGCTGCTCGCGGACCGCCTCATCTCCGGCCTTGGTGTACGGATAGGCCCTGTTCACACCGCTCAGAAGAGCGCCCAGCATCTTAGACTCCACGTCCTTCTTCTTAACGCAGAGCCGGAAGAAGCTGAAGTAAACAGTGATGAGTTTGGTGGCGAGCTCTGTCTCGTCGTGGCTCAGCATCACCTGGTTGAGGAAGCACGCGGCGTAATACTGAGCCTTGCCGCCTATGTTGGGTCTGAACATCAGACGCTCGACTTCAACGCACACCACCGATTTCATCAAGGGGTGTTTGTGGAGTAGCGTCTCCAGCAGATACGAGGCCTTTGAGGCAACTTTGTACTCAGGATCTCCCAGTTTGTTGACGACGAGCATCAGCAGGGCTTTTTCCTGCTCGGGTCGGTTGCAGAGCAGCTCGTGAGCTGTGGTCAGCGATTTAATTTTGGTGGCCAGGACAGTATCGTGAGCCAAAGTGTCAAGAGATGTTACAAACTCGGTCAGCTGAAGCTTGAGAAGATGCTCAAAGTACCAGAGGACAAGGCGTCGATCTCGGACATCTCGGTTTCCACTAGCACGCTCCTCCAACTTGTCGAACGGGCGCTGAGAGAAACTCCGGAGCTTACGATTCTCTGGAAGCAGATCGGACAGCAGCAGCTCCTTAAGCGTGTCCACGGCCATGAGGCCTTGCCTTCGACTTCCCTTCTTCCTCATCATACCGATCAGGCTCTCGATGTGCTCCAGACAGTGGACAGGAGCATCCTGGATGAGCACAGTCATGGCTGCCATCCTGTCCGCTAGAGTCCCAGTCGAGACAATGCTCTTCATCCAGACTGTATTTGCTCCTTTCTGTAGATTCTTCTTGTTCTTGTAAAGACTCGTTTCAGCCTCTAGCAGCTTCTCAGCCAAAGCCTTATACTTTGAGACCAGTAATTCATCCTGAGGAGAGGTGTTAGTCTCAGAAGTGTAGTCTACATCGTACCATTTCCCCCCAGGTTTGACCAACAGCACCTGCCGGGGGGAAAATTCAAATAGTTCGGCTTCCTTTTGCTTGGCCTTTTTGCTTGTTTTTTTTACCTTCGTCTCAGCTTCTTGCTTGGCTTCAGGTGTCTTGCTGGACTCCACTTTAGTACTTTCTTTTATCTTGCTCTTCTTTTCCACACTGGGTTTGGAGGGTTTTTCTGCTTCGGGCTCATCCTCATCATCACCCTCAATAACCTGCTGGTCCGAGTAGGACCGGATTCCCAGTTTGGTGATGAACTCTTCTAGCTCTCCATCCTCCAAATCATCGATTGCACCTTTTTTCCCACCATTTACCAGCTCAGCACTGTCATCAACTGCAGTAAGCATGACATAGTCCGCCTGGAAATAAACCAAAATGAGCAGATTTTAAGTTATTTTATTGTACTGCACTTTATTGACTGTATAGTACGCAATAAGAGAGTGGGAAGATAACTGATGTTTGTGGAGTTGGCAATAAAACCCTTAATAATAAGTTAACATACTTATAATACGGTTACTGATCGAAAGGTTGGGGTTAGCTCAATAATTAAGGTGTTGAACTATAGATCAGAAGGTCACAGATTCAATCCCCAGAACGCTACCACTGTTGAGCATTTGAGTGTACTGAGTCGCAGGGGGCCTGAACCCTAGCAGGAGACTTAACTTACATGGTGAGGTAAACCCTAAACAGGGTGCCAATCCATCACAGGGCACACACACATGCTCATTTGGGAATGCATGTCTTTGAACAAAAGTACTCAGAGGAAACCCACCAAGGATGGGAAGAACATGCAAACTCCACACACGCAGACCCGAGGCGGGAATTGAACCCGGACCCTGGAGGTGCAAGGCGACAGTGCTAACCACGAAGCCGAAGGTCAGCAGCCGCACTCCACCCGCATGCTCACTGTCAAGTTGAGTTTCGAGACATTGGAAACATTGCTGTTTCTTTATAATCCTACAGGTGGCGCACTCTGAACTATTTACACATTTTCATCCCCTGTGGTAGGAGTGAATTATTTGCTAAATTTGTCTAGAAATAATAATTATGGCAGATGACATGACATAAAATATCTGCTACTCAGTAACAATGTAGCTTTTTGTTTACTTAAATTTTAAGTTGATAAAATGATAAACTCTTGTATTTGAAGTTAGTTGGCTTTTAAGTGAAAAAACTAATGTTATAAGCATCAGGCTGAATTTAATAACTCAATCAACTTTTTTAAAGGTTTAAAATTGCGATAAAATTTTAGAAAGTGCTATATCGAATCTGGATGTTGATAAAACCGTGATACTTTTAGAATCGCAATTTAAATCGCGTGACATCGTATCGGGAGGTGAATGCCGTCCCCGTTCAAACCCCACATCAGTCTGTGATATAACTTAATTAATGAATTAACATACACACACTATTAATGACTGTCATTGCCCAGTTACACATTTCAAATAACGTTACAGTTGTGTTTTCCAGACAGTTAACAGAACTGCGCAGGTTCCCACGTGGGGCACAGAGAACTGGGTAGAACGTTACCTTAGTGCCTCCCAAACGCAGCACATCATCCAGAGTAAACTCGTCTGCCCCTTTTTCATCTTCATCACTCCCGGCTTCATCGTTACCGTTGCCATTTTCAACCACGTCGTTTTCATTTTGCGCAAACTTAACCGATTTCTCAGCTCGCGGCTTGCCTTTCGGAGCCATGCTGGGGGAAAAAAATCAACACGCCACGACTGTGCTCCAAATCAAACCCTACTCTTCATAAAGTGCACTAGGGTAACGCGTGAGCAGTGTGCTTTAACACCCTCTGTAGTGCAGCTATCTAGATAGTAAAAAGTTATTTGAGAGCGGTGGTTGAAAAGGCGCAGGTCCTTCAAGACCAAAGGTTGTAGCGCTTTATTGAGTAAGCTTGTTGAAAAACAAAATGCACTTGTTTATATTATTATAATTAACTATTCTTTAAAAATATATATAAAATGTTTTTTATTTAAGCTTTCTCACTAATAAAAACGTAAGAGAAGAGTGTTGTGTTTTTATGGAGTAATAGGACTTTTTTTACGACAAGGGTCAAAGTAAAGACGTTTTCCAATACTGACCAATCAGGATTAAAGGAGTGCGCGTGCGTGTTAGAGTGGTGTTCTGCCATTCCCTTTACATGCTTGTTGTTTGAATTTAACTTTGCTGTGCTATAAACAATAAGGGTATATGAAGAGTGTTTTAAGTGTTTTCTGATCTGTAACAGTTTTTTTTTGGCAAAATAATAGCAGAAGAAGCATTAATGTTAGTTTAAAAAAACAGCTTTTAATGACTAAATTGCTGTTAAGAGTAGTGTTGTTTAATCTTAGTATTGATTCATCAGTAATACTGTGTGCTAAATATATTTACTAAGGAAATGGGGGCAATTCAGAGGATGATCAAGATTAGCAGGACATCAGTACGCTTTCTTGCTCCTTCAGTAAATGGTAAGATGTTTTTTATACATATTATGCCCCTTATTACTTATTTACAACATGCAAAGACTGCCATAACATTATTATTGTTATTAGTAGTAGTAGTATGTAGGAGTAATAAAGTATATAATCTTGATTGAAATATTAAAGTAAAACCTGTTCCAGCACAACAGACCTGGCCGCTGAGCCGAAGCAGTTCCAGCTCCTCGTCAGACCAACATTCTCCTAATCCCTCCATGCTGAGGCATCTGGCGTCCAAAATAAGAGCCACAGGTCCCATCACGGTGGCTGAGTACATGCGTGAAGTCCTCACTAACCCAGTCTTGGTAACCTGTCTACATCATTTGTACTGTAGATGTGTTGCATCTCTTCTTCATTCACAGGATTCTCTTGCATTTAAACTAAGCTACAGCACCCGAGATTAGTCACAAGACATTAGTTCATTTCCTCCAGTCCTTTAATATCTCAGCTTCACTGCACATTAAAGCGATTTCAAGCTGTTATTGTTTCTGTTGTCACCTTTTCTTGTTTTTTTGTTGTTGTTGTTGTAACGTTTATAATGTGGTGTTTTATTCCTTACATAACTACTGCTTGTGTAACTTCTCCATCAGGGATACTATGTGAAGAATGACATGCTGGGAGCTGAAGGAGATTTTATTACGTCACCAGAAATAAGCCAGATTTTTGGAGAGGTTTGTGATCTACATTCTTTTCATTTCCTAGTTTGAGGATCTCAGAAACATAGACATGAACATTAGTGCTACAGTACAGTTTGAACAAAAAACAACAACATTTGCACAGTTTTTTCTTTTCCTGCAGATGTACTCAATCAGCTTTAATACTGATTCTGTTTTCTGCTTTCAGTAAAAGAAACAATACTTGCTCAAAGCATATTATTATTGTTATTATTTTAATTCTGTCTTTAAATTTATATGTCAGAGGAAACAAATATATCATGCATATAATATTCCATCATCCAAATAAAATTTCTGATAAGGTTCCATATTCGAACAGTATTCATGATGATGTCATATGTTTTGTTCAAGGATGTGTCCCAAATTACATTAGCAAGTCTGGACCCCATTCTGTCTACAGATCTCCATTAATTCTTCATAGCATAGATTCAACAAGATGTTGGAAAAAGTCCTTATAGATTTTGGCCTGCATTGACATGATAGCATCATGCATTTGCTGCAGATTTGTTGACTGTACATCCTTGATGCAAATCTCATTCTCTATTGGATTGAGATCTGGTGACTGTGGAAGTGAAGCTGTTGTCATGTTTAAGAAACCAGTTTGAGATTATTTTAACTGGTCATAAAGGGATGGACACAAACCGCAACATGTAGGCTGTGGTATTTTCAACCATGCTCAGTTGGTACTAATGGACCCAAGATGTGCCAAGGAAATATCTTCCACAGCATTACACCACCACCACCATCCTGAACCGTTGATACGAGGCCGGATAGATCCATGATTTCATGTTGTTGACAACAAATTCTGAACCTACTATCTGATTGTCGCAGTAGAAATAATGACTTATCAGACGAGACAACATTTTCAACAATCTTCGACTGTTCAGATTTGGTGAGCCCGCGTCTATTGGAGCCTCAGTTACCATAACAGGAGTGACACCTGGTGTGCTCTTCTTCTGCTGGAACCCATCTGCTTCGAGGTTTGACATGTTCTGTGTTCTCAATACCTAAATGCATTGAGTTGCTGCCATGTGATTGGCTGATGAGATATTTGCAGTAGTGAGCAGGTGAACAAGTGTACCTAATGAAGTGGCCGGTGTATATATGGGAAATATTTTGGGTGAGACAAACGTCCTCATTTATTATTTGGTAAATAATAATCCGCTTCTGTGCCAAACTAAAGATAACACCAAACATGACTTTGATGACCGCACAATGACATTCTCTCTCTCTCTCTGTGTCTCTCTCTCGCTCTCTCTCTGTAGTTGCTCGGTATCTGGTGTGTGAGTGAGTGGATGGCTGCAGGAAAACCCAAAGCCTTTCAGCTTGTAGAACTCGGACCAGGCCGAGGCTCCCTGATCAATGACGTTCTGAGGGTAAAGCACTGTCTGCTCTGTAGCCATCTGTATTTAACCTGATTATGTATCATGCTGATAAAGTGCCGCGTCAGGACTGGTAGTCATAGAACAAGGCGTCCCTTCAGTGCCCCTCAATGTTGCACTTGCATGATTGTACTTCATTATTCATTCATATTCTGTGATAATATAGTCCATTCATTAGATTCCAATATTTCTTTTAATCTGTTGATTGGTTTTATTATTGTGGTCTTTCTTTTATTTATTCTCTCCTGTAGTTAGTCTGTGTGCTCATCATAGTGTTATTGCAACTTGCAATAACAACCTGCGGGTGTTAGAATGTCCTTCTGCTGGATGCTTTGGTATTCGCCCTTGGGATCCACATCCATCCATCCATCAGTAGAACAGTAGAGGGCATCACTGAGCAATTTTCTGTTTCCTTTACCCATGCATTGTTCTTTCATCTGCTCTTGATAAGGGTTTGCCACAGCGGACCATCCGATCCACACATTTGACTTGGCACTGGTTTTTACGCCGGATGTTGTTTCTGACGCAAGCCCCTTTTTTAATCCAGGCTTGGGATCTGCATAAAGAATGCAGTAGCCTGGGAATCGACCCAAGGCTTTCCTCATGGCAGACAAGAATCTAATGACGAGCCTTTATTTATTAACAGGAGGAGAACTCAACATATTTTAAAACTGGAGCCCAGTTTCATTTTGCACAATGTTATTATAAAATCACACTTGAATGAATAAATGTGTGAACATTATGCAATACAGTGACCTACTGTATAAACTATTCAAACATAAAAAGCATCTAATTTAAGGCATGAACCAGTGAGAAACCGGTGCAGATTATCTAGTTTAATCGACATAATTCTATTAAATTAAATTTATTTAAAGGAAATAAGGGATGGCTTAATACTTTTGCACAATATTAAATCCTTTGCGTGGTGTAAAGTGAAATCTCAATGATTTTTAATGATCACATGTAGAAATGTGTGAGAGTTCTAAGAGTTCTGTGAAGTTCCTGCACTATAACAAAAAGCTCTAGAGAACGTCTAGAGAAAATCGTTGGTGATTTATTATTTTTAGAAATAAAAGATTTTGGTGAAATTGTTTGTGAAATATTACATTTGTTTTTATATATATATATATAATCCCTCAATTTGGTTGTCAAGACCGGCTTTTGATTTAACCTATGTCATGCTTTCTACACTGGGTTTGTCATGCATTGGCCTGTAATCATCATGTGACTTCCCCAGGACTATTCAAATCAGGCTTTCTTCAGCATTGTTGTGTGTGTGTGTGTGTGTGTGTGTGTGTGTGTGTGTGTGTGTGTGTGTGTGTGTGTGTGTGTGTGTGTGCGCGCGTCTGTGTGTGTGTCTGGTGCAGGTCTTCAATCAGTTGCAGTCCGTTCTGTGTGGAGCATCAGTGTCCGTTCATCTGGTAGAAGTAAGCTCAAAGCTGAGCGAGGTCCAGGCTCACTGTCTGGCTGGAGACAACAGTCAGGTGTGTGTGAGTGATGAAGAGTGTGTGTACCGCACTGGGACCACACACACTGGAATTCCTATCTCGTGGTACCGCAGGATAGAGGACATTCCCAGGGGTATGCACTAGCTGTGTGTGTTGATATTCAAGTGTGTGTGTGTGTGTGTGTGTGATTGTGACTGTAAAGGGTATATTGGACGGTTAGGAGTTTAAAAAAAATTCCCCCTGCACTGAGAAAGGAACTGAAAATGGAAATGTATAATGTGGCAGCCAATAGATCACATTGTGTTTTCATAAAAATTTCAAAACATTTTTTTGTAGTTTGTCCTTAAAGAGACGAGACTGCATTTTTAAGAGCCGTAAAGAACCAGACTAACATAAATCAAAGAATTATGGAGAAACTCTTGATGTATTCTTCTAGTTCTTAAAAAGTGTTTAAAAGCGGTATAGACGATGTCCCAGTTTGACTTGAACACCCCTCATAAATATGGTCAGGTCATTATAATCTCTGACTGAAGCCATTATTTGGTTCTGTAACTAATAAGTTATTATTTATCCTCATTATCTCCAACAGGCTTCAGTATATTCCTGGCTCATGAGTTTTTCGATGCTCTGCCCATTCACAAGTTTCAGGTAAACATTATGCAGTGTGTGAGTCAACTTTGGAGGAATCGAAAATATTGTGACTGTAAAGGGTTTTGATGAGAGAGTATACAGTATCAGCATTTCTTCATGACTGACAGATTGAGCCACTTCACGAAACCCGCCGGTGATTTGAGTGTACATGACGAGTCGGTTTGAGTCGTGCAGCCACAAGTCGTTCTCCATCAGTTCCTTATTTACATATCGTTTATATACACCACTCTTATTTATACAGGTGGTGAGATACTAAGCAAATAAAAAGGAATCGATCAGCAGGCTACTGTTATCTTCTGTTAGTTCCAGGAAAGAAGTGAATCAGTGAACACAGTTTCAGAGAAGGAAATGATGGTACCTTTTGTATACTGTAGATTTATCATCTGCAGGACTGATTTTTATTATGATGTATAATATTATACAGTACCACACACAAGTTTGCATTCATTTTCCTACATTCTAGACCAATACTGGACATTGCAAAGCTGTGGAATGACACTTCTGGAATTATGTAATTAGTAACAACGATAACAGACAGATGTTATTTTAAGACATGAAGGTCAGTGTTGTCCAAAAACACTCGAGCACCATGATGAACTGGATCTCATGAAGACTTTCACAGGAAGGCAAGACCAAAACGTAGCTCTGCTGCAGAGGAGAAGTTCATTTATAGTCACCAGCCTCAGAAATCACCAATTAACCTCAAACAGCACCTCAGATTAGAGTCGTTATGAAGGATTTACAGATCATTAATAGCAGACATTAGTACAATAGTGTATATGATTATAGAAGTGTGGTGATTATTATTTTTTAATTATTATTTGTCTGTTTTTTTTTTATTTTTTATATATAATAAAGAGGACGGAGAAGGGTTGGAGAGAGGTGATGGTTGATATCGACCCTGAGAAACCCGATAAGCTCAGATTTGTGGTGTTTCCTGCTCCTACTCTCGCATCTGCAACACTCGTACAAGTAAGGACGCAAACTTTAAAAACTTTGCATTGCAAGCTTTTATTTTATATGAATTTGGTTTAAAGGGTTTATCAAATCTTTTCTCACCATCCATATCCTGCCTTCTGATTATCTGAGCATTTCCTGTTTTGCTGCACTTTGAGCGATTTACAGATGTTGCACATCCACCATTACTGTGAATGGGTATAGAACATCAGCCTGTCAGTTCTGCTAAAATGTTCGAAATATACGGATATATTCTCATGGAATCAGACTATGGGACATCTGGATTACATTTGAGGTACTCTGATTCATACATCAGAGAAGTGTTTGAGTTGGCAGTGTTTGTGTAGCCTGCCAGAGGCTTACATCATGCGTGCATGCCTGCTTAAAGTCATGCCTTGTGGGTTCACAACAGGAGTTTGCATGCCAAATCTGACCTCATGCAATACCGGTGCGCCTTCCATGTGGAATTCGCCCCCAGCGCTTTTCATTGTAAGGTTTAATTTAGAAGCTGGATGTATTGGCAATTGGCAAAGTGCACCGTGGCTGTGGGGCGTTCTGATTGGCAGATAGGTATATGTGGTGTTCGCTTGGTATCTCAGCATCTCTACCAGAGTGTTAAAAATCCTATATTAAAAGTAACTGTAATTGGGATCATAAAGTAGTTTAATCAACTGATTAGAACCTTTTTATTGAATGGGAAGAAGCCTAGAATTAATATAAACAAATGATACACGACTAGGAAATAAAGAGGGCTGGCATTGCCGAACATGTAACTATATGTAATATAATTTGTGATTAAAATCTGGATAAATATTAGAGTATTAAAGGTAACAATTAAACTTGGGTTCAGATAGAGATTACTGCCACCTTTGAGCCATCTTGTTTTAGTGCATTCTAGAGAAATGAGGTAATGCCCAGAAACCTTTTTACATAGTTCTCAACATTAAGCAGTCCTCAGTTCAAATAGGGGAAAAAACTATTATGTGGGAATAATGTCTATGTAAGAATATTTTGAAAATAAGTGATTGTCACGTGCAACCGAAGGATAAACTGAAACGCCTTAGCAGTTAGCCCGTGTAGCGTGGCTGGTAAACCCAAACGCGGAAGCAGCACGAATAGGCAGGATAACCACGCGATTAGTCTAAGAACTCTCTTAGGCAAAGAGCAAGGATCTACACAAATAAACCCTCGTTCTAGCAACACGCACTCAACCAAAGAAGCAACCCGAATCGGTGAGTACTCACAGAATAGTCGGCGTAGCGTCAGCAAAGGCATGGGCGAACTCAATGTCTGAGCAATGTGAAGCGCCATTTTGTGTCCTTTTATGCTTCCTGGAAACCCAACCGTACTACTTCTGGGTCCTAGTGCCGGTCATGTTACAAATGTGCATGACAGTACCCCCCTGTCCAGGACCGACTCTCGACGGTCCTGGGGTGGAGGATACCGGACGATGGTAGTCTCAGATGAGTTCGGGGTCTAGGATGAACCGAGCCGGAATCCAAGATCGCTCCTCGGGACCGTAGCCTTCCCAATCGACCAGGTATTGGAGCCCTCTGCCCCGAGGACGTGAATCAAGGATCCGGCGAACGGTGTAGGCGGGACCACCCTCAATGATACGGGGAGGAGGAGCAAGGTGGGTGGGGGGAACCATGGGTGACGTCGTGAAGGGTTTGAGTTGTGAGGTATGGAATACCGGATGGATCCGGAGCGCTGCAGGCAGCTGGAGCCGGTAGGTGACAGGGTTGATGCAGAGGGTGACGCAGTAGGGGCCGATGAACCTTGGTGATAATTACTTTGATTCTGTATGGAGGTGCAGGTTCTTTGTGGACAGCCACACTTTGTCACCTACGTGGTACAATCGTCCCGGAGGGTGTCGACGGTGATGTTGCGTGGTGTAACGAGTGTTAGCACGTTGGATTGCTTCCTTGGCTAGGACCCACGACCGTCGACACCTGCGGACCAACTGTTGGGCCGCGGGTATCTCAACCTCCGGTTCTTGATGTTCGAACATCAGAGGTTGGAAACCCTGGCATACCTCAAAGGGACTTAACTTGGTGGTGGAGGAAACATGGAGGTTATGGGAAAGTTCAGCCCAGATGAGGTAACGGGCCCAGGAGCGCTGACGGTTGGCAACGAAGCATCTCAGGTAGCGCTCCAGTTGTTGGTTGCTCCGTTCCGTCTGACCATTAGTCTGAGGATGGTAACCTGATGAGAGACTGCAGGTGAAATTGATCACACGGCAGAAGGCCTTCCAGAACCGTGCAGTGAACTGGGGCCCCCTGTCCAAGACGATGTCCTTGGGGAACCCATGCAGACGGACTATGTGCTCTAAAATCAGCTCGGCTGTCCTTTTAGCTGACGGGAGTCCGGCGAGGGCCACCAGGTGCACAGCTTTAGAGAACCGATCCACAATGGTCAAGATGGCATTTTTCCCTTCGGAGAACGGCAGGCCCGTGATGAAGTTGATGGCAATGTGTGTCCAGGGCCGACGGGGAACAGGAAGCGGAACAGTTCCCCGGGTGTTGGTTGATTGGTGTCCTTGGCCCTGGCACACACTGGGCACGCCTGAACGAACTCGCCGATGTCCTTGGCCATAGATGGCCACCAGAAGGCACGCTGCACGTATTGTAGGGTGCGCTGCGTGTCTGGGTGCCCTGATAGAGGGGTGGAATGTCCCCATTGGATGACTTCAGTCCGGGTGTTCTTGGGGACATGGAGTCGTCCAGGCGGCACACCTGCCGGTTCATTCTCTGCGGCTTGTGCTTGGCGAACCCTCGTCTCCAGTTCCCAGCGAAGTGGGGAGATGATCTTGGATGGGGGAAGAACAGGCGCGGGTCCGCCCGGGGGGCGTCTTCCTCATGCTGTCGGGAGAGGGCGTCAGTCTTGGTGTTCTTCGACCCTGGCCGAAATGATAGGTGGAAATCATAATGTTCAAAGAACAGAGCCCACCGCGCCTGCCTTGGGTTGAGCTGTTTGAGGTTCCGGATGGTGATGAGATTCTGGTGGTCAGTCCAGACGATAAACGGCTCCCTGGCGCCAGTGTTGCCATTCCTCCAATGCCCACTTTATGGCCAGCAGCTCGTGGTCCCCTACCCTGTATCGCTGCTGAGTGGGGTCAAATTTTTTGGAGAAGAAACTACGAGGGTGTAGCTCATGCATGGGCAAACTACGGCCCGGGGGCCACATGCGGCCCGTTTAACGTTTTGATTTGGCCTGCCAAACTTGAAAAAATTTAATACATTAACCTTGTTAATGTTTAATTCCCCTGTAATTCTGATGTTTCTCTAGATATATTGGCTTTGTTGAGGTGAAGCGTAGTCCTATTACTCCACGTTTGCACTTTACCCTTTGACCCTTTGATCAAAGCATGCCATCTATCTGCTCCTGATCCGGCCCCTTTGTCAGATGTTAGAACTCAATGTGGCCCACGAATCAAAAAGTTTGCCCACCCCTGGTGTAGCTTCTGGTCTGGACCTCGTTGGGAGAGAACAGCCCCGGCGCCCACATCCGAAGCGTCCACCTCCACAACGAACGGTTTGTTTGCATTTGGATGGAGAAGAATCGGGGAGGTGGTGAATCGATGGCAGAGCTCGTGGAAGGCGGAGATGGCGGTAGAGTTGAGTTGGAAGTGATGAGACGATGGCCGAGTCAGAGCGGTTAATGGTGCTGCAACCGTACTGTAGTCCCGGATAAAGCGGCGATAGAAGTTTGCAAACCCGAGAAACCGTTGAAGTTTTCTGAGAGTCTTGGGTAGGGGCCAATGACATACAACTTCTAGCTTCTGCGGGTCCATGGCCACACCCTGGGACGAGATGACAAAACCCAGGAACGTGGTGGAGCGCTCGTGAAAAAACTTACAGTACAGCTGGTGAGCGAGCAGTCTCTTAAGAACCGCTCTCATGTGTTCTCATGTTCTTAAAGGGAGTGAGAATAGATAAGGATATCATCCAGGTAGACGAATACCCATCGGCCCAACGTGTCCTGGAGAACGTCATTGATGAAACGTTGAAAAGCTGCTGGTGCATTACAGAGACCAAATGGAATGACTAAACTCTTGTAATGCCCAGTGGGGGTGATGATTGCCGTCTTCCACTCATCGCCCTCTCTGATACGCACCAAGTTGTAGGTGCTCCGGAGGTCCAACTTTGTAAAAATGGTGGCACCAGAGAGGGCGTCCAGGACAGAGTTGGTAAGAGGCAATGGGTGTCGGTTTTTTATGGTGGTGATGTTGAGCCCCTAATAGTTGACACAAGGACGTATTTCGCCGAATGTTTTCTTTACAAAGAAAAATCCCGCGGCGAGGAAGAGGCTCGTATGGTGCCTTGGCGGAGAGCTGAGGATACATACTCCTCCATCGCCCGCGTCTCAGTGGTGGAGAGAGTACAGGTTGCCGCAGGGGGGAACAGAACCTGGCTGAAGTTCAATGGCCAGGTCGTAGGGGCAATGAGGAGGAAGGTGGGTGGAGCATCTTTTGTAGAAGACTTCAGCCAGGTCCCGATAATCCTTGGGGATGGCGTTGGTGTCGACATCAGGGGCCTCGGGCTCCCTAGAGCACGTCTCAGCCGGTGCCCACAGGCAGAGTTCGAGACAGGTCGGCCCCCATTGGAGGATCCAGTTCTGAGACCATGAGCTGAGAGGATCATCCTGCAGAAGCCAGGGGTGTCCGCGGATGATGGGTGGAGAGGAGATGGAGGTGAGGTGAAACCCTTTGGCATATGAAAAGTCAATAAACTGAGAGAGAGATGAAGGGAGCCCGGTGAACTGCTTCCATGGTTCACCGGGCCTGGGCGTTTCCCGGGCGAAGAGGGCAGATGGCTCTATGGTGCGCTCCTGACCCACAATAGGCACAAAGTCCCTCCCTGAAGCGTCGTTCTCGCTCAGCAGCGTTCAAGGAGGCGCGTCCTAATTGCATGGGTTCCCCGGCTCCGGTGTCAACCACGGCGGGAGGTGGAGATCCGGTGGGTGCCATGGCGGTGGTGATAAAGGCTGGTGGTCGGGATGTGGCGTATGAAAAAGATGGCGTGATGGGTGGCAGGGTCCGGGGGGCTGGCCTCGGACGGGAGAGCAGGCGCTGGTCAATCCGGAGAGTGAGCTGAATCAGTCCCTCCAGCGTGGTCGGAAGCTCTCGTCCAGCGAGTTCATCTTTTATGCATGAAGCCAGTCCCTCGTAGTAGGCCGTCCGGAGGGCGGCGTCTCCCCAGGTGGTCCGCACAGCGAGAGTACGGAAATCCGCGGTGTAGCGACTCACAGACGACCCTCCCTGGCGCAGATGGTACAATTTCATATCGTTCTCCACCTTAGCAGCAGGATGTTCAAATGTTAGCTTTAGTTGACGGGTGAATTCTCCATATGAATAAGCAGTGTCTGAATCTGATCGGAGAACCGCCGTGGCCCACTCAGCTGCCTGCCCGGATAGCAACGAGACGAGAAGCGCAACGCGCAGTTGGTCTATGGAGTATCTAGTGGAATTGAACTCAAACACAAGATCCAATGTGGTTAGAAAAATGCTGCATTTCCCATCTGTGCCATCCAACTTATCCGGTAGAGCTATGAAAACATCAGAAGAGGAGGGGGGAGGCGCTGCAGCTGTTGCGACGAGCGTGGCAACAGCCGACTGAGCAGCCACCCCGCGGAGGGTCGCGTTCTCCTGCCGTAACTCCGCCACCTCGCAGCGCAAGGCCGCGACGTCTTGGAGGTCCTTTCGGAGAGACGCGACTTCACCATGGAGCTTATTGATCAGTTCGGCATGTTGGTCAACCACATCACAGAGGCGAGCAAACTCCGCTGGGTTTACTGCTTTGGCTCAGTCATTCTGTCACGTGCAACCGAAGGATAAACTGAAAAGCCTTAGCAGTTAGCCCGTGTAGCGTGGATGGTAAACCCAAATGAGGAAGCAGCACGAATAGGCAGGATAACCACACCGTACTACTTCCGGGTCCTAGTGATGGTCGTGTTATGAGTGTGCATGACAGTGATTTATAATGCAGACAATTTATGATCTTTACAAGAGCTTTAAGAACGATTTTGTTCTTAAACAAAGTTTAAGACGCGAGAGAATTTTGGCAGTATCTTCAAATTATTAGGTGTATAAAGAGTTTTAAAGGAAACAGAGAACAAATTATTATAATGTTTATCACAAACAGCTCAAAAAGCGCCTGGCTGGCGAACCCTTTATATGCTAAATGTGAACATTTAAGCGATCTTACGAACATACAAGAAGATAAGTGGGAAAGCATAGGAACAGGGGCAGGATGCTCAGCAGAAGATAAACTTCCACAAATGGGAATTACAGATGATGGCTTTTGTTGGAGGTGTGAAAAGGAAGTGGGGACGTTTCTACCGTTAATATGAGACTGTTGATGCGTTTCTCCATTTTGGAAGCAAGGAATAAAAAGCATTGTTGAGTGACTGCAGACACCAGTGCCAGCGTCTCCACCAATAATGTTTACTAGGAGACGCATTCCTCCTTCCACAAAGCACGACCAAGCACTGTGGAGCACTGGCAGGCCTTAATGGAGCTGCACAGATTGTTCTTCAACATTGGGAAAATTTGGCTGATGGGATAAAATTAATGAACGATATCGCTTTATTTGAATGTCTAATAATAACCATGAGAAGTTTTATGATGTTTTTCTGGTGTATAAATGGAGGGAACGTAATGGGAAGCAATCATTCCACATACTATATATATGTACTATATCACTTTCATGCACACACAATATGTTTCTATGCATGTTTGATATTTAGATTTTTAATATTTGTAAATTAGTCTAGTTGTTAAATGCCTTAGGAAAGACACACACTTTAATTACACACAGCATTGATTGTGTAACCACACTTGGATTGAAAATGGAAAATTAAGATGAAAAATTCCCACTTTTACTAAAATTCCGGTGCATTCAACATGCCTTACCGTCAGAAGTTGTGAAAAAATGGTTGCTTTTACAGAGGTATGCTTTTAGCTAGCTTTCACCCAGACATAAAATCTGTCTTAATATCCTTAACCGTCCTCCCTTTATGGTTTTTCTTCATTTCATGTTTTGTGTATCTTTGCTCAGGCGAATGAACAGCGGGCGCACGTGGAGGTTTGCGCAGAAGGCGGAGTCATCGTCCAGAAGATAGCCAGTCGGGTCTCTGAGGAAGGGGGCATGGCACTGATCGCAGACTACGGTCACAATGGAACGAAGACGGACACTTTTAGAGTGAGCGTCCCGTTATTGAGTAGTCCGTTCAGTTTGAGCCTGTGGTTCAGCTAGTTTAGGTCATATCCACCCTTTTCCCTTTTAGGGGTCAAATGTCCTTGGGTGATACCGATGAGCCTAATTCAATCCATCTGCCTTGCAGACGACCAGACAAAGCCTGTGTGTGTGCGCATGTGTTTTTGTAGAAGTAGTTTAGTGTAACGTTACATGGGTTTTATCCTTTTGGAAATAGTGTACACACAAACGATTTGGAGTTATCAGTGTGCATTCTGCACTATACACTATATGCTATACACCGCTATAAATCTGTAAGTACAGCTCATTGAAGGTGTGTATAGATTATACAAAATACATACCTTTTACCTAATGCAATCTGCCCACAAGCACTAACATCATGCATACGTTTTTTTTCTGATGGTTGCCAAAAATACCTTGTGATCATACCCTAAGACTTTTTTTTTTTCCCCTCATCGAAGGGTTTCAGAGGACACAAACTCCATAATGTACTCGAGGCCCCGGGCAGCGCTGACCTGACTGCAGACGTTGACTTTAATTATCTGAGGACGATGGCGGGAGACGCAGTGGTCTGCTTCGGACCCATCACACAAAGAGCCTTTCTCAAGAACATGGGCATTGACACACGCCTGCAGGTCAGGATGAACTGTCGCGCTCACAGACAACACACTCCGTAATGTTTTATACTTGAATGATGTCACAAACTTACTGTAAGCAACACACACAGATGTCACACATGGAAACTGCCACGGACCAGTCACTTTAACTTTCTACTGGAATGAATTGAGATATTATAGTAAGACTGATTCAAGTGGTGTTCAAGTCAAACCGGGACTTATAATTAGCTTTTTACATGAATTAAGGCATAAAAGTGGTTGCCATTTACAGAATACTTCAAGCACAGTACGATGTTGAGTCGCAGTAAAACATACGGATGAAAACAAAACATATTAAAGAAACAGTAAACAAGGCTGTATAAGGTGGTTCAAAGCCCAGTGTAGTTGAGTGGAACCCCTGATACTTGACAGGTAATGGATAAACTTTTCCAAAGTGTGGAGGAGACGCATCTGTCTGTAGGAACTGTCCAGCCATAAAGAATAATATAACGATATTGAAGATTATTAGATCTTTAATCCATTTGATATTCAGCCATTAAGAAGAATTACTTCAGTAAGTTCCTCTTGGAAATTACATGTAACGGCATTACTTATAACACTTTTTTTTGGTAATGCTTGTTTCATTTTTCCAATATATGATTTAGGATAAAGCATCCCAAATTCCTAAAAAGCTAGGAAATGAGAAGAAAATTATTTCACTGTACTGTAAGGTATATGGGTTTCTTTTTCTTTCTTTCTTTTTCATCTTATTCTTTTATATTTTTTTAATGGATTTTTGCACCTTTAAGTCCATAAAGTCCAAACAGTATTTTAACAGTATTTCATTTATATTTGTTTTAATGTCAATCCTTAAAAACATCTGTGGTCCTTCTCAGATCCTGCTGAGAAGCTGTAACGACTCTTCCACCCGAGCTCAGCTCATCCACAGCTACAGCATGCTGACTGATCCGGATAAGATGGGAAACCGGTTCCAGTTCTTCTCGATGCTGCATCCCAGTCGCCTCGCTCGGCCGGAGGAAGAGAAAGGAGTCATGATGGAGAGAAGAAGGAAGGGCACGGCTCCGCTCCCTGTTGCTGGATTCAGTGAGCTCGGACTGAACTGAGAGCCAACTCGAAGCCCAGCGTTTCTCCACCTTGATGCTGTTTTAGACTGCACACTTCTGTAGTGTCCTTGTGTGTCTATCCTGACCAATGCTATACAGTAAGGAGAGTCAGATGATGGATTATATTTGCTAAGTAAACGCAAAAGACCTTTTTAAAAATTGATGTGCATTTCACCGTACAGTACATTCAGAACTCATGGTTAATTTAATATGGGTGATTCTACTGGATTTCAAGTAGTGTTGTGTTTCTTAAAATGTAGTTTGTTGTGTAAAATCCTGATTTGTTGCATGCATTATGTCCATGTTGAACAGAGTCCAGTGTCTAGACTTAAGTGTTTCTCACCAGACAATGCCTTCATGGTGCAACCTAATTTAGCCGCCGACCAATTTTTCTAAATTAAATCATGTTTTATAGAGGCCTTTAAACACTTTCTGCATCACTAAACACTGAATCACTGAAAGCTTGTGGCAAAGCACGCATTTCGATTGAGAGCACTGCACTAATATGGCAGGGATAGAGTGAATCAAAAGCAAGGCTGTGGCTGTAATCAAATACTGTAGCCATGAATGAGGTAGTGAACTCTTCTGTTTCATCCATCAATGTCATGAAAAATAGGTCTAAGCATCATCGAATCCAGGCAACTTTCCCCATTTTTCAGTTCACTGTGGTCCCACATATATGCACTGTTTTTTTTCCTTCTTCTTCTTTTCTTAGAAAATCAAAAATGTTTATTTTTGTCAGTTGTTAAATTGTTTGGATATGACCTGTTTTGTTGCAACCTGCTTATCTAGAAATGTCCTTTACATTGCCATTTCCTGATCAATACATGCGTAACACTTTGTAAACATAGAAAAGCAGCAATCATGGTACAAATAGCATGAGCTAGTGCGATTACTAATAGAAAAAGAAAAAAAAAAAGCTCTGGCCGCCGATTGGCCGATAGGGGAGGGATGAGAGGTACTTAGTGCTCCTCCCACATTAATCACGGCTCTACAGCCAATCAGGGGCGTCTGTGAGCGAGCAGTGCGTAAAGATGCGGTCGGCTGGCGTCACGTGGTTCGGAGGAAACACGTGATAGTCTTTGGCCCTCCTGGCTGAGTGGTTGTAGTAGCTTTAATGTGGGAGCGCCCCTAGAGACGGGGAGGAATTGGACGCGACTAAATTACGGAGAAAATTCGGGGGGAAATCCAAAAAAAACAAAACAAAAAAAAGATCTGGCAAAGAATGCTTGATCACGTAAACAAAACTTTTCATCCAGTAATGTATGAAGATGATGTACCTGCGACAGACAGAAAGGAAAGGTCATTGTATGTCAAAGTACATGAAATGCCAGAAAATTAAGCCGACTGTGGTATATACAACATAAAATAAAATAAAACTTTAATCATGGTGATGTAATACACATTGGGAATGTTCCCTGTACATTTTTTATGTAAGAAAAATTATAAAAATGAATAGAAAATAGGTCTATTAAAACTTTACATTGAACAACAACATATGATTAAAGATTTATCATTAATGCATATTTGAGGGGTGTTCAAGTCAAACTGGGACTTTTGGTTGCGCTGAAATAAGTTATACGTGTAAAAAGGTTTATTTCTCCATATATCTTCTCTATTTTATATATATTAAAAAAGCGTTTCAATACAGTAATGCTTGGATATCATCAAAATAGAAAGTTTTCCCAGTACGCCAGAGCCATGATCAGACTGCCTTCCTTACGTCTGAAACGCTGACCTCCCAGTCACTCCTTTAATGGCCCAACCATGTGGAATGAGATCAGGACTGTACAGGGGATTTTTGGCAATGACTTCAAGTAGTATTTGTGAGTGTGTACAGTTCCCACAGACAGATGTGTCTCTTCTACAGTACCTTTGTACTATATATTATATTATAAGTATTTTTATAAATATATTCTTTTCTGCAAGGATGTATTAAAAAGTATTGTTCATAAAATGTGTTGCATATGTACATAGTAAATACTATACTTATACTTAATATCATGTTGCATAAAATTCTACTCGCACAAAAAAACACATTAAATCTTCATAGCTGAAATGTCCACTTAATCCTGAAATTATGGATAATGGTAAAATAGCCAAGGCGTGGGCTTTTGCCAGGTCATGAGAGAAATAATCGCACTGGATGAGAAATGGGTGTCCCCGGCTCCCTCTGCCTTAACGAGGCCATGTGGAGCCACCACATCTGGTAATCGTTGAGTTGGAGTGGAGTGGAAGGGGAGTACAGACTCACATACACACACACACACACACACACTACATGTTGGATTATGTTCTGACAGGAGTGGCAAACAGCCATGTGCCTCAAGCAACAGTAGCATTTAAAAGATATGGTTACAAATCAGCCGTCAATACAGAAATCACAAGAATAAATATATGTATTTATATGTAAACCATCCTGCGGTAGAAACGAGCTCTAGATCTGTCTTGTATTTCCTTAATTTGAGACCAATGAATGAATCTGGTGCTCTAAAGTGAAATCAGCCTTTACCTGACACACATGCATATACTGTACTCTTATTACAGCAGGCGGTATTCAGTGGGTTCATTTCATAACCGCGGTCCTCTTTACTCATTTACTCAGCATGAAGTAACCACAGAGCCATGCTGCTCTCTACTGCAGAGGCAAGTTCACTTTAAAAGAGCTCCGGCGCAGACATATTGGACTGTTTAAGTCTCATTTACACTCTGTTAGCACCTCATTGCTTTAAAGTCTGAACTGTGTGTGTAATGACGAGAACGATCGCTGGTGTGTTTAATCACAAGATTTAAAATATTCTAAAGTTAAAATCGTCAGCGTGATCGTTCTGTCTGACATCTAGTTCATTCGAACCGTCCGTGATTTTCTCCGGCTGGAATTTGACTTCACGTTTACCTAAAAAAGTCTGCTGTCCTTTCTACATGGATTCTACATGTCCTTTCTACATGTATATATATATATATATATATATATATATATATATATATATATATATATTTTTTTTTTTTTTACTTTTAGGAAACCCTTGCTTACACACCAAGACTCTGAAATATGTGTATCTGATTAGTATATGAGCACTTACATAAATGCAAATAAGCCAAAACATGGGGTTGGTGCTAAAAAGTGTCTCATCTACAGTAGGTGAAAAAAAATTATTTTCAGATAGGATCATATGAGACCATTTTTCATAATATTTAATGCTTCTTATTGCCTGATCCATACTTCGTTTTTTTTGTAAATATGCATACACATTTCTCTTTTTATCAGCTAAAAATACATAAATTCGGTAAAAAAAAAAAAATGTAATGCCCTTTTGTCCATAACATGTTTGAATTCAAATCTTTCAATGATCTTACTTTTCATTCAGATGAAACTTGGCCAATTTAGATTTCATGTGAAAAGACATAAACCTAAAAAAAGTGTATTATTCTAAAATGCAAAATTGTTAAAACGGAAAGCTTCGGGCCTCCGAGTGGCGCAGTGGTTAAAGCGCTCGCCCTATCATCCGGAGATCGGTAGTTCGAATCCCGGGTGGTGCTGTAAGCTGTCGCAGCCGGAGGTCTAGAGAGAGCTGATTGGCCGAGCTCTCTCACAGGGGAGGGATGAGAGGTACCTGGTGCTCTGATATTAATCACGGCGCAACAGAAGGAGCGGATAGCGCTGTCCTCCGAGTGTGTTACGTCGCCCCCAACGGTAACGGTGCGCGAGCGAGCGGTTCGAAAAGATGCGGTCGGCAGGCGTCACATGGTTCGGAGGAAACACGTGATAGTCTTCGGCCCTCCCGGCTGAGTGGTAGTAGTAGCCTTAATGTGGGAGCCCCCGTGACGGGGAGGAATTGGACACGACTAAATTAGGGAGAAAATCGGGGGAAAATATAAAAAAAAAACCGGAAGGCTTTTCCGGAAACGGAAACAATTTTTACATATGCTTCTAGTAGCTTACACCAATTTTACTATCAATACTCGTAAAAAAAATCTGAATAATTATCATTTAAATTATTATTGTTTGAAGACAATAATAATGGCTGACAAATGGCCATTTTTGAAACACATAAAATCATTTCTCCAAAACGCCTGAAGCTGGCAATTGTTAGTGAAGCAAGATCGGTCACTTCCATGTTGCATAAACGTCAGAAGTAGCTGACACACATTGGCACACATATTTTCTGTATTATATGTATAACATAAATAGAAAAATAAAAATAAAATCAGCACCAGTACTGTGTTTTGGCTGATTGGATAATCTTGTTAAGAGCATGCAAAAAAGCCAGATGCTGAAATATTCATATTATTTGCAAACAATAGCTAACTTGACTAAAATATGCACCATTATGTGGTTGGCTAGTACTGCTACGATTGACACAAAAATTCACCCCTCCTCCTGAGAGGGTAAAATTTTAACTCAATCTTCATACCCGTTTCTGTTGCAACATTTGGAAGCACGTGCGTGCGACAGGCCGATCACCAGTCATGACAGATTTAACCGAAAAACCTCCTGTTTCATGTAACCATTCACACTTAGGTATGACAAAGTTGTACAGAAGAAAGATTTTATTAGATATGTGAATATTAAAAATATACAAAACAATGACTGCCGCCAGTCCAGTGGCAACATGGACTAACAAAGATTCTCAGGATCACGTCATTAATGTTCCATGCTGTAAAAATATGGCGGTCTTTGTTAAGTCCACACTTCATCTCTCCCCAGCATATCACATAAACTTGACCTATGAAAATATAGGATTCTCCCAAACTTTCTCACCCCCCCCCCCCCCAGTGAATTATCCAAAGAATATTTAAGATCTACTGTGATTCCCTCTGAATTCTGCTTTAACAGCAAATGGTTTTCATTGGTTCCCATTTAAAAAAAAAATACAGAGATATTAAAAAAACAGCATTAAAGTCCCATAATTCAAAGCAATTAGAGATTTGAATCGAACAACAACAAAAAAGAAAAATTAAATACTCAAAAAGATGACACCACAATTTTGTCCTGACTGCATGGCTTGGAGTTGATGTTTGCTTCTTTAGCTCTATACTAGAGCCACAAAACTAATGTTGCTAAAAAAAATTTTGGAAATGTTTGCAGCAGATATGCTTATGTAGGTTCTGACAGACTAAGACAACAAGAAATGAACAAAAGCACATTGCAGAGATTAAATAGGTAGCAGCAGTCAAATTTCTTCCTCATCACGTAGCACATGATGTCACATCGGGTAAGCGGTTTGGCTTTATTTGAAGCCTTTAGCCTTGAACGTTAAAATTACATTAAATCAGATGATATAGTTCACATTTATTGGATTTGCTATTTTTTATGGAAGAAAAAAATATTCGCATAGTTCAGAGTTAATTTCATATTTAAAAAAAAAAATGTAATCTGTCACTGTGCCAACTGGTTTAAGGGCAAACTCCAAACCTGTGCTAGCTGACTGATGATTTGGTGTAGACTTCTATTAGATTTTATATATTTTTCAATTATTTATGGCCAAAACACCACTTAAAATATTCCTAATGTAAGTTAAAGTGCGATTACACCATTCTTTTCCTCATAATTAACATTTGCTTGCAAGGCAACACTCCAAACAACAAAGTTGGTAAAAAAACAAAACAAAATCCAAACCCTGATTAAAAAAAAAAAAAAACTTTCTTGTGTACTTTCACGAATGCTGATGTCTTCCACAATAAAAAGTCCTTTCATACCAGAATGACATACAGAACAGTTTTTTTTCTTCACAAAAATCTGGATTGGATGAACACAAAACCTGTATTTGCATACTGAACCCTGATTGGCGCTTATATTTTTTGATGTAAGCGCACTCCTTTCAGATATTCTAGTACTTACGGTTTATTAAATTTGAACGCTCAAATTCCTCTGACTGAAATTAATATAAAATATTGTATTCAATTTAGGGCAACTTTTACTTTGCGAAATATCCAACATCAGAGCCAGAATCTTCCATACAGATTTAAGAAACAGATCATTTTAAATGGAGAAGTTGGGGGAAATTCCTGCTTAACCTCATTTATTATTAAAAATAAGATAAGAAAACCTGTTGTCCAAACACAGCTTACCAGGAGAGCTGGTGTGTCATTCTGTTATAGATAACTATCTAAAATAAAAAATTGTAAATTTCATATTCTGGAGTGAAATAAAATAAAAAATAAAAAACACAAAAATTTCAGAGCATCTCAGAGAATCTGAATTTATAGTGAGGCTGGTGTAAGGAACAGTGTAAAAAGGCAAAAGTTTCAGTCTGTGAGAGTTAGCAACATTTTAGAAATTATGTAAATAAAAACAAAATTAGGATTAAAAAAAAAACAACAGCCTGATTTTTGTCCCACAAGTTCTCAGTATTTATGACTTTTTAGCTCATGCACCATCTGATACCATTTCAAAGCAATAGTGTTTAAAGAGGCCGATTCTCAGGCTAATCATCCTCATCTCCTTATTCCTTCATAGCTTTTATTCCTGAAACGCCAGCCACAGACTGCAATCTTGGAACTTGGTCTTGACACACAGTGTATTCCAGGGGACATCTTAACTTAACAAGCCACAGAAACGTTCACATTTGTAACAACAAGAAACACTTAATCCATAGAATTCGGTTTAAAGACTTGAGATGAATCAGCTACTTATAAACTCCTATCGTCAGCTCCATCTCGGACACGTCTCTAGAAGTTTCCACAAATGAGGGTCAATTTTTGCAATGCCTTCATTATTCACATTCTCCTCACCAAATAGTCCAACCGCATAAACAGGCTTTGCGTTCCAGTTTTGAATCACTTCATTTGCAAAATGAAAAAAAAAAAAAAAGACTTAAGCTGTATTAAAATATGATGGTGTAAAATGCCTAAATACTCCAAACTGTGTGACTGAAAAAAGTAGAAAAATATCGCTTTCGGAGGCTACAGAGTTCCCACGGCCACCAGTTATGTTTTCGATCCCACCCCACCTTCATAGTGCCTGAGGTGGGTGAAATGGCAGTGCAATTTGGTTCTTACGGTTCATTTGAAAAAGACGCTGGATTGCTGAAAAGGCAGTGAGTGAAAAGACAGAGCGGGATGCAAACGTCAAGTCACGTCTCTGGAATGTCATGACAAAAGGACAACCTGAAATCGTGCGCCATGTGCTCGTACGCAGAGCCAGAGTTACTCGTCACGAATGCTACGTTACTAATCGCTGCTGGTCCACTCTAAGTGTGCTTCAGGCAAATCATTTACACTCCCTCTACTTAATGCTGCCAGTCTCTACACTTGGCGAAATGAGCAGATTCACCAATAGAATAGGTCTTTAAAAAAAAGGAGCTGAACCTCTGAAGTTCAGGAGAAAGTGTACAGTAGCGAGTGTACATCCCGGCCTCTAGGGGTCCTCGTCCATGTCCTCTAAGTTAGGAGCCATGATGAAGTGCTTGGGATAGGGGAGGCATCTTTCGTCGGCGTATTCCTCCCAGCGTGCGTCGTCACTCTCGTGGGTGATGTAGCGCTCGCCTCGTCGCGTCTCGAACTCCCGCAGATCCAACCACGTCTGATAGTCCTGTCGGGATGCAGTAAAGTGGTATATTTCGCTCAGTCAACTTTGCATTACGAATGAGACGCTTTTAAACATTTGACATGAGCTGGAAAATTAAGTGCTTCTTCAGTAAGTTGCATATAACAGCATATACCATTACTATCCTAAACCACAAGACTGTATGACATCACTGAGGAACTGGATGAGGTAGAAATGTTTCTCCTCTCTGATCAGAATTTTAAACCCTGTTAGAAATTTAAGGGACCATGCATGTGGTCGAAATTATGTTTATCGACATAAAATGCTCCAAATATGGAGCTTCTGGAATTTCCTTCGGGATCAATAAAGTATCTATCTATCTATTTATCTATCTGAACGGTAAAATTTCATTGTTTCGAGGTTGTATTTGCAATGCCATGTTTGAGTCGGTCATTCAGCAATATCTTAATGTCACTCAATCAAAAACATTTTTTTTGACCCTGTACTGTAGGTGCGAGGCGACGGTGCTAACCACTGATCCACCATGCCCCCCACCCCCCCGTTAGGCTTAAGTTACAGTAGATTTCTGATCATATAATTTAGTGAGTAGTAGTGCTAGTAAACATATTTCTTCTGAAATAAGTGAAAGAATGTATTAGCCTTAATTTGTCAGACAGGTACAAACAAATCCAGTATACAGTATATACAGTATGTGTCGGCTTAGTAAATCTCTTCACATGGTGACATTTTAAAATGTTCTATTACATACTGCATACAGTTCTGGTGTGTTCAAATATAAGCCAATTATGGTGTTTAATAATCTGCCATATACGCAACATGATTTTCGGAGGAAGAAAGTCAAAAAGGTAAGTAGAGCATTTCTATGGTGCGTTAGTGAAAATGTCAATATATGTTTTAGACTGAACAAACTGATTCTGGTTAAGTGCCTGACGTTTCATTCTTTTTTTTTCAGTGATATCTGATGAGTTTTCTCAGATCACTACTCACATGCATTAAGATACGTCTGTGCTTGTATTTCATACCTGAAGCCAAGGATGGCTGAGAGACTTGTCGACACTGAAGCGTTTTCTCATCTTCACTTGAAGCAGGTTGTTGATTAAGTCGATGGCTGGTGCAAGAGAGGGGAAAAAAACACGAGGAGTCTTTAGACGCCCAAATCGGCAATGCTGCTGAGCCTGAGTACACGTTTAGCCTTAAAAAATGCTGGACAGTTTATTACACATCCTATATAAATACTTCTAAACTATAGACTGTGGCACTTGATTACACTTAAGTACACTTTCGGCATTGCCTCCTCCACTCTGGCTAAAATGATAGATACGCCCTTTCGCTCTGTCACAGTGTCTCTGCAGCCTCCTACATTACCTTCTCCAGAGATTTCCTTCCAGGGATTGGGCGGATACATGAAGGCAGCATTCTGGATCTGGTCGTTAATGTCCTCGTCCTCGTTAAAAGGGAAGGTGCCACTCAGGCTCACGTACACGATAACGCCGACTGACCACATGTCCAGAGAGCGGTTGTAGCCTTTACTCCGCAGCACCTCGGGGGCCAGGTACGCCGGTGTGCCCACTACCGAGCGCCTGAACGACTTCTCTCCGATGATGCGGGCGAAGCCGAAGTCGCACAGCTTCACCTGTGGTCGGCGCCAGGCGTTCATTTTAACGTTACATGCTACATTATATACAGATATAATAGATAATAGATAAATCTGATTAATATTTGCTCACCTGCGGAAAAGGCTCGGCTGATGCCAGAAGCACATTCTCAGGCTTCAAATCACAATGGACAATGTTCTTAAAATGGAGGTGTCTCAGAGCCACCAGAATCTGATGGAGGCACAGATATAGATATGGTGGGAGTAATTAGATTAATAATTTTTGTAGAATTAGAATAAATTAGCGTTAGAATGAACTTGCTTCGTGATCTTTATTATGCAGATTATACTTATATATATCTTGCTTAACTATCTGCTTTTAAAGCTAAAGTCCTGCAGCATGATGGATCATCTCTCGAACAGAAGGCTTTTCCCTCACCTGAGTCACTAGGAATTTAGTGAGTCGCTCTGGAAGTCGACTCTTTTCACTGGACAAGATCATCTCCAGCATGTCTCCATGGAGCTTCTCCATGACAACAAACACCCGCTCAGGAGTCTCAAACATGCACTCGAGGTTCACGATGCCTGGGTGGTGCAGGTTCTGAGAGACAAAAAGAAAAGAAAACACAATTCTTTTTTTTTTTTAATTGTGTGGGCACAGAGTTATTTTAAGAATAAAACATTAAAGAATGACAAAGGCAACAACAACTTTGCAATAACTAATGTACGTGTACATCCAACACTCTTAGGATGTAAACCTTTACCACTGTTTGGTCTTTAAACTGTTTCTGTTAGTTTTTTTTTTTTTACCTGTAAAATGGCTACTTCGTTCCGTAGCTGGCTCTCCTGCTTGGTGGGGAAACGCATTTTGTCTATGACCTTAATGGCGACGTCTCGCTTTGTTTTTCTGTGCTTGCCTTTAAATGAGAAACAATATAAAATTCGGATGACTGACATTAACAAAGTGCATTTCAAACAAAACAGTCTGGTGGTGAAGCCTGTCTGTCTCCATCAGCGTCCTATATTGTTTGTGAGTGAACGCACTCATTAGGAGAAAATGCAGCAGAGTTCCACTAATAAAAGTTTATTTGTATGGCACGGACTAAAAACAATCAGGCTCTTTTTGTCTCTCTAAAAGCATCGTCTTATACTATTATTTTCGTGGTTGCACTCTCTACTAATATACAGTACTGTGCAAAAGTCTCAGGCACATGCTTCAAAAACTAGGACTTTAAACATTTCTACATAAAATAGCATAAAAAGCAGGAAACAGTAATAAACTAAACAGAATCGGTACTTGGCATGTCACAATACAAATATTCTTTGTGAGCCTGAGGTCTGATATGTAATAAATTATGTACTGTATATATGCAGTATACGCGTTAGGTATGATTTGTGCAAGATTTGTCTTTAACGGTTAAACAGGTGGCGCTAAATAAGACCCGAATCATGTTTTTACCCATGATCCCACCCACAATTCTACTAATCACAGGAAGCTCTGATCATAAAACCTATAGTTAGCAAGCTAACGAGACTTAGTATTAGCAAGGGTGACCGTCATCAACGACATCACCCAATAATATCAAACACACTCAAGCATTTATAGGCGCGAACGTCAAATTACAGCTTCATAAACATGCAACCTTTCCTCATAATGATTTATGAGGGTGTTAAGAGGTGTTAGGGGCATGTCTATAAAACACAACATCGGTTTCCAAAACTAGGTTTTTATTTTTTCGCTAGGTAATATACTTGTTCTAATACAGCGGCTTAAACCGTTTTATTACATACTTTTCTCCAATATACAGTATGTACTCATAAGAATATTTTAATATTGCTTCTTATATCCTTATATACTCTGTATGCACACTCTCATATATACTCCATAAAACTTGTCTGTAAGCTTATATACCCAAATAAATTTTATACTGCTATATTATACTAGTCACCATACTCTGGTACACTCTCGTATGCTTTCTACATAATCTGTACACACTCTTATACTTATATACACTTTATATACACATTGATCTACACCGTTAAGATTCATGTATACAGTATATAGTCAGTCTGTAATGTGTATTTATATGGGCATGCTTTATACTTCTCACATATATAATTTTACATACTTATTCATCCTCTAAATCATTGTCATGCTGCTACAAGCAAGCTCCTGTTGTGCTACGTGAATCTAAATTGCTCTTAGTCTTTATACAATCATAGCATTTCATTATACTATTAGATTAGATTAGATTAGATTAGATTGAACTTCATTGTCTTTGCCATTTATGCACCACTGGTTAGATGCTAACAACATTTCATTGCCCTTGCACATGTACAAAGCCAAAGGAATGATGTTAGCACCTATCCAGAAGTGAATAAGTGGCATATTAACAATAAGAAAAAAAAAAAATGCCGATCTAAGGTTCTGATGGTCTTATGTTCATGGCTATGGCGAGTTTAAGCATAGGAGGTGCAGTAGGTATTAGTAATAGGTTACTGACTCTGATTGTGCTGTACTGTGTTGTCACATATGCTTGTAGATCGGCCGATTGTTTCTTGCTGTACTATATGAACTATTCTGTAGATCTTTTACTCAGCACTGTGATCCTAAAACCTTAGTGTCCAGCTTACCTCCATACACAATCCCAAACTGTCCTGAACCCAGGACCTCGTCAGCGAAGATCTGGTACACCGAGCTGATATCCTTAAATAGAGACGGCACTGTCAGTAACGCTCCAAGTTATAGTAGCGTTAAATAAAGAACAATGTTCTGCAAACTTAGAACGAAACGAAGCCTGATGTTATAATTAAACCATTAGGTTTATTTAATGTGTGCCGATCTGGTGGGAAGAAAAAAAATAAACACACTGCAGGATAAGGTTTCACAAAGCTGATGATTCTGGCACTGTGATAGAACCTTTTCTACATTGTTGGAAGTATGTGAAGGTAAATGCTTGTGATGGCTCAGGAACAAGGCAGTGCCTCATTGAGTTGCTCTTGGCCCCAAAATGCCTCTTGGGAATTTTGGCATCATTTCAGGCTGGCCTTAGGCAACACAAACTGTAATCGTTATGATTATGGTAGCTTTATCTTGTTTACAATTAAATGGAATGGGGAAAAAAAAACAGGTCAACAAGAGAAACAGTACAAACTTACCACATTTTCTGTGATCTGTGAGTTGGATACTGAGATGCTGATGGACAGTTCTTCTAAAAAAAATGTTAAAAGAGAATTAAAATTGTAATAGTATCTGTAGATATTATATAATATAAGTCTTATATGAGAATACAAAACCAAGCATTCTCAGGTTAAAATAGGACCACTGCGGACAGCCTCTGTAGCAATGTTATTCACCTCACCCGTCACCTCACCCGTAACTTATCCGCAGTGATCACTTAAAAATACCTGAGCTATAGCTGAGTAAAAACTATGAACTTGGTTCACCCTGAAATACATCATGATAACCAAAATATGGATTCTGATTAAAAATTTTTATGCTGTTTACAATGTAATATACAGTAAAGCACTGTTTCTAATACACACACAGCTCTGCAGCAGCTCGACTCCAGCGAGCCGCATGCCTCCCTGACCTTTACAGAGCATGGCTGTGTTTAATTTTGTGTTTAAACACAAGTACAGAGCCACAAGGCCTGGCAGCTAAACCAGGCGTATTTGCTGAAGCAGAACACCACATCGAGCCTTTATCCAATTTTAAACACACAGTATCACATAGAAGTCATGGGCAATAATTAAGTTAGTCTGGTAAGCTCTAGAAAACAGCGATTAGAAAAAAAAAAAACGTCATCCCTGGTGTCAAAACAAGATTTCAATCTGCTCCCTGGATCAATTTGACGACCGAGCAAACATACCCAAAGCTGGATGATGGAGAGGTTACTTTGTAACACAAAGCAGCCAATAAACCCTTAGACTATAGGTGAAATTTACAGAAGTGCCAGTGAACAAAGTGACACAGTGTGTCCTCTATTTAGGTAAAAATTTGCTCACAGTCAACCATCACATGCTCAGAATTTAATAACACGTTATCGCTCGGATAGCAGTGATGGAATACTAGGACTCATTCGAACCCAAAAGGAAACATCTTGCTGAATTTTTAATCCTGGTGTAGAAGAGTTTTAGACCAAACCTGTCCACTCTTGAAGAGTTTTAGACCAATCCTCTTGAAGAGTTTTAGGCAAATCCTGTCCACTCTTGAAGGGTTTTAGACCAATAATGTCCATTCTTGAAGAATTTTAGACCAAGCCTGTCCACTCTTGAAAAGTTTTAGACCGAACCTGTCCACACTTGAAGAATTTTAGACCAAAAATGTCCAGTCTGGAAGAGTTTTAGACCAATCCTGTCCACTCTTGAAGAGTTTTAGACCAGACCTGTCCACACTTGAAGAGTTTTAGACCAAAATATCCACTCTGGAACAGTTTTAGACCAGACCTGTCCACTCTTGAAAAGTTTTAGACCAATCCTGTTCACTCTTGAAAGGTTTTAGACCAAACCTGTCCACACTTGAAGAATTTTAGACCAAAAATGTCCAGTCTGGAAGAGTTTTAAACCAGACCTGTCCACTCTTGAAGAGTTTTGGACCAAGAATGTCCACTCTGGAAGAGTTTTAGACCGAACCTGTCGACTCTTGAAGAGTTTTAGACCAATCCTCTCCACGCTTGAAGAGTTTTAGACCAATCCTGTCCACTCTTGAAGCGTTTTAGGCCAAACCTGTCCACTCTTGAAAAGTTGTAGACCGAACCTGTCCACGCTTGAAGAGTGGATGTAAGTTGCTCTGGATAATACTGTAAATGAATTGTGTCTAATCCTTTTAAAAGCTAAAATATGAACTGTATGTAAATGACCAAGCCTTCCTAAAGAAGATCCTAAAGAAGGACTAAGCATTCCAATCATGAGCAATTCTCATTTAAATATTTTTGTAATCACAATTTTGTAATTAACTTCATTTGTCCCATTAACTCCATATTTTACTGTCTGCTCCTTCCTGCATGGAAGCAAAATCCACAACTACAGTACTTCTGTTGGGTCACCACAGTCCTGATGCCCGCCTCTGCTCTGTTGTGTAAATAGCCGACATATGCTTTTTCACAGTTAAATAATTTCAGATATGCCACTACAGGCTACCACAGGTCATTAAGGCAACCAGAGTCAGCCCCTTGCAGCTCTGAACCCTGAAAAATCTTAATCTCACAGCTTATTAGTCAATGATTTAGCCAAAACCATATTATTCAGTAACTACAGTGACACTAACAGGAAACATGTGTAGGTATTAAAGAGTGTATATGTCAAATCTAAACCAAAAGCCAGCTGTTAGGAGTTTAAGAGTTGACACTCCCAATGGTCCTACAACATGTAATTTGCGGATCATGGTTTTCATTAAATCAATTGCGATTTAAAATTACCCTGACCTTTTTCCTTTTGTCTTGTTAGTTCGGTTAGAAGTAATGCAGGGAATCACTGTGACTTGCACTCTTGCACTGTGTTTTGTCACAACGCACTGTCGGGGATGGGACAGATCACGACACTGTATTTTCGGGGTTATGGCCATACAGTACCACCACCCTACACCACCAGGTCATACTGGGTCTCTGTAATATCGAGTGTGGAGCTTTTGATTTAGCCAAACTGCTACGCATGACCAGGTTAGAGACAACGAGTCAGAAGCAAAATGTGAATAAATTCCTATAAATATATTTAATTCACAGTGAATGCAGATAAAAGCATCATAGCTGTGTCATACACACAAAAGATACTTGTCATTAGTATAGTTATAGTATAGGCATGTGCTTTCATCTGTATGCTATTAGACAGTATAGTACTGAGGTTGAGACACATTCAAACCGCATTCATACTGTGGATTATATTTGCTCTAGAAAGTGTAGTAAATGGGATTTTCAATGCTTTATCAGATTGCCCTTAAAAAAAGGCTTTTCTTCTATACTTCCTTTCTTTGTAAATTGTGTAGCTTAAGCCCCAATGCCTTTTTTTTTTTTTTTTTTTAAATATATCACAGTTCTGTATGTTTCTTCATCAGATTATTTTATTTTCTATTATTTCGATGTCTTTCTCTTTTTTCTTTGGGTTGAACAGAAGTAGTACTTCTTCATACAATTTATACAAAAATAATATTTTTGTTATATACCAAACTGTTATATTTGGAATAGCAAATAATATGTACATAACATGTAATAGCATAAAATGCTGATAAGTTATTATTATTATTATTATTATTATTATTATTATTATTATTGAAGATCCAATACATTATTAAATAACTGCACTGACAGCGTTGTTATTCCTAAGCATTACAGGGCACAGGTCAGGAGATCAGAACTACGACAACATGGGAATAATTCTAATAATAATAATGCTGGCTGCAGGAGCTATTGCAACACAAGTAAGTCACTGTGTATCTTAGACAGACGTTGTCTGTCTGTCTGTTACTCACTGTGGTCTTTTCCCTGGCCGTGGCTGCTGCACACACTGGGCTGAGGGGTGACGGGCATCAGGGCCTGCCGGATGGCCTTCTCCCAAGCGTGTGCCACCTCAAAACCGACTCCTGATGCTGCGAGCGTCGCGCTGGTGTGCTGCATGCCCGTGTTCTCCCCTACGTAATACACCATGTTGTCTGTGATGATCTCGAAGCAGTGCGGATTGCTTCCCTGCGCCAGGCTACTAAAATCCTGCCCCAGGTCCACCTGCAGGATTTCTGACAGCGGGATCTCCTGGATCATACACACACACACGCACGCACGCATGCAGAAAGGTAGCAGAGGTTGAGTCCTATTCCAGTTTGCCTTCAATAAGGAGAGCTGGTCTGTAACTCCTTACACCCCCCCTCTCTCTCTCTCTCTCTCTCTCTCTCTCAACCACTCTACTCAGAAATAAACTGAGAGGGCTTTTCTTTCGGTTCCACACCAAAAAAATCCCACCTTCCTTCCTTGAGGCCAACCCGCCCATGAAGAGAAAAGCGTTTAAGAGGGAAGGAATGAAGATCCAGCCAATCGGAGACAAGCTGCCTGTGGTCAGAGCCGAGTGCCACATGAGAGGGCGCCGGATTACAGGGCAGGACGGGCACGAGCCACGCTGGCGGCCTGCCAGTCTGAATAACACCCCGCCTGAGTTTGTGGAGCGCGGGAAGACCCCCACCCTGACTCCTTATAACCTCTCTCTCTCTTTCACTCACATACACACACACACACATTTCCTAATCATACTTCAAAGGAAGGGGACATATTCTAAATAAGCTAAAAGAGGTCAGAGGGTTAGTTAAGATAAATAAAAAAAACAGTAAGAGGAAAAAGAGATGGCTGGGAGGTGTAGCATTAGGTAGGCAGAGACAGAGAGAGAGGGAGAGGGAGAGACACAAATCCACCCATCGCCCTGCCTGTCTGTGAGAGAGGCGTAAAACATGTCACACACAGACAGCAGTCTGGGTATTTTAACAGGAATAGTAGGCAAACTTTATAAATGGAACTTAAGGAGGACATCATTTGCACCTCACAGTTTCACTCCAGACATACGTTCAAATACTCTGATGAAGGTTTCATGCTAAGGGTTACGGCATTTTAACGTGATCTTTTGCTATGATGTCGACGCATGGAGTCGAATTTTGAATGTAGTTTTCATTACTCCTCCTTGATATTAATACAGTGACATTACCATCCTCCTCTATCTCTTGTTCCTGTTATGAAAAATTAAATACAAAGAATGTTTTGCACTTTTTAAAAAAAATGGTAAATTCCACTGTGAGATTATATATGCCACGGGTGTTCAAGTCAAACTGGGACTTTTGATTGCGCAAAATAATAAAACACATTCATGAGAGTAAAAACTTCCCTTTATTTCTCTATATAATCCCCTGCTACACTAATGCACTTATCCCAGAGTTTCACCAGTGCTTGGACACCATTAAGGTAAAAAGGATTCTCAGTATGCTAGAGGCATGATCAGACTACTTGCTTCACGTCTGAAACACTAGCCTCCCAGGAACTCCCAAGCATGTGTAAATGGCTTGGTGAAAGGTCAGGTCTGTACAGGGCATGTGGCAGCAAAACTTAAAAGGTGCTTGTGAATGATTGCGTGTACAGTTTATTTCTCTTCTACAAATTGGCAACAAGTTAGATTTTCAAGGATCAGACGTCGAATGTTCATGGGAATGACTGCAGTGGCTCCGTGCCACTTCGGCCGGGATCGTCGTTCATGAGCACACAGCCTTATTAAAAATGTTTGCAGACTAAGAGTCTCATCCATCACCGTCCTGTGCTTGAAGTCTTCTGTAAATGTCATTCGCTTTAATACCTTCATTCAAAACAAATGTCATTACAAGTCCCGGTTTGACCCGAACGAATCACTAATCTACAGTATATGCAGCTTCAGGTTCACAAATATCAATCTTGTTGTACATATTGTGATTACAAATTATAATTACCATATTTTAAACTTTAATGATATTATTAATCTGTTAAAAACAGAAATGCACAATATAAAGGATTTGAATTTATTTGAACAGCTCAGAACTGAAACGTTTCAAGAGGTGGGGCCAATGCATAACTGTAGAGATCTGACGAAATAAGGCCGTGCGCATAGTGCCAGGAGGCGGGGCCAAATGTTTACAGGACCAGAGTGCTAGGGTGGAGGATCAGATGTACAGTAGCTTCAGGAGGCTGAAGCCAGGTGTACAGTATATAAAGCAAGAGAGTTGATTGGGTGAGGCCAAGCGTATAGCTACAGAAGGCATGGGCATGTATACACTAATCAGCCATAACTCATTAACATTTATTATCAATTTATAACCCAGTGAACTGATGACAGGATCTTGAGTACACAAAAAGTCAATGCTGGCCATCAAAACACCAATCCATCCATCGTGCATGGGGATCACAAGGGCTGTAGACTGGCGCCCTGGCCTTCAAACTCAACACATCACAATTTGAATTAGCACTCTTGGGATGTGCCTGACAAATGTGTGTTCCTACAGAGGTTTTAGCGCCCAACCCACAGGACCAATAGGATCCACTGGCAACATAACAGTGCCAGATACCACAGTACACCACCAGAGGTCTTGCGGAGTCAACTGCGGAGTGAACCTACACACTATTGTTCATTGTTCATTGTTCACTATGTTGTAATGTTATGGCTCTTTGGTGTACACAGTAGCTATAGTGAGCTGAAAGGGCGGTATAGCTTTATTTGTATAGCTTTAGAGTGCCGAGGATTTGGGGACTAAATGTAAAACAAAAGAAATATTAGAAAGTAAAAACGCTGACAAAAATTAAACAAAGAATGCAGGGTTTTTTTTTCTTATTGGTGAATTTTTTTCCAATCTTCATACCATAAACAGCTATGCAGGTTTGAGGATTATTATGTGAATCTATAGTGCAATGGCATTTGCAATGGAATATCCTGAGCACAGCACTTTAAAAAATGAAATCCTAAGGTTAATCCAAATATTTAAAACAAAATACTGCCAAGAGAATTCATCTGTTGTCGCAGTGAGCAGAGAAAGCGTTACCTTATAGTATTTGGCTCCAGAGTCATTCTGGAAAAGTGTCAGACTTTTGCTGTCCAGCCTCCAATAATGTCTCTTTCTCTAGAAAAACATCAATCAGCAGACAACAATCAGCAACAAGCAATCATAAAGTAATTATTAATGTCTAAATGTCATGCCTTAATGTAAGATTGGCATGCCAATTTCAACTGTTTATAAATATATCAGATGTACAAATTAAAGGAAAAAAAACTGCTGGCACTGTTTCACTTCACTCTCCCAAGTGAACACCCACGGGAGACCAAATGCAGGAATGTCTTTTGGTTGATGTTTGATTTATAGTTTATGTTCCCAGTACAAGGTTTGTGGATTTGTTGACAATTTCTGTTGTTTTTTTCCCTTTTAATTTGTCAACTGTAAGTCCATTCTAAGTCTCACCAAGTTGTCACGGCTGGTATAGTGCACCATCCAGCCCTCCTTCACTAAAGTGGAGCTGCGTCTCTTGGTGTGTTTTATGGACTGGACCACACGCATCAGAGGGATGTTACTGCTGGTGGATGGACTACAGAGAGCATAAGGACATGGCAGAAAATGTTAAATGTCAAATCGTTACTTCAGTACGAAATAACACGCTGCTATTTATTCATACATCAACAACGTGGTGGTGTGATGTGATTCTTATTACAGTCGCCATGCCAAAGCTTATTATTTTACTATACCAACACAGTTTGATGATTCCTCTCAAAGCCACAAAAATGTTTCCAATGGTTACAAATTTATGGAATAATGAACAATTGTGACAGATGATGCATTCTATACGTTTATACCCTGCCTGGCCCCTCAAAAATGGTTCCTTTTGGATTTAAATAAGCAAATATTTAAGATTATTTAATTAAAAGATTACAGAAATTATTAAGATGTTTCAGTTGCAACAATGATTTTATCTCTAACTGATGAAGTGAGTAGCTTCGCATCTCTTAAACAACTATGTCGGAAGATCCTGTGGTCATGGAAAAATGTTTGTGTTTCATAAGGGTCAAATTATTGGTCTGCAAACAACTACAGATTGATTGCTGAAATTACTGGGGTCAAAAATGTCTATTGCGTTATAATGCATTGTGGAAAAAATGTGGTCCGAAAAAAATCTTAATGGTCATGAGTGAAAGTCACTTAGACACATGGTGAAGTTGAATCATGAAAAACTGATAAAAATAACGGCTATGTTTAACATCATACCACTGTGTTATGATCTGGAGTTAGAGCTGGTCTAGGCTCAGCAACGTTCTGCAGCAAGTCAGCTGATGGCCTGAACATCCTGAATGACTGAAGGTTATCACATACATTCTTTTTTTATTCTTCCCTGCTGGCACAGGCATATTGCAGGAATAGATTTTTTAAGACGAATATAAATAATCATTTTAACACACGGATTGGTCACCAGTTCATGAGTCCTGATCTTAAATCCGCTGAAAGTCTTTGGCATGTGCTGGAGAAATCCTTACAGTAATAAGCAGTCTGACTTACACAATTAATGCAAGTCTTGAAGGAAATAAATGTTGACAAGTTTGTTGCTGAGGTTGTTCAAACCATGCCACAGCAGATCAAAGATAAAAGGGTGAGTGACAATGAGTGTAGTTCTATAAACAAGCATAAAACAAGTTATTTCCTGTTATAGCTCACGTTATAGCACCTATTAACAATTATAAGTTTTTTTTTTTGGTTACGTTTATTATTACAGAGCAATCAGACAGCACAAAGATGTGTGTCCTGAAAGGTATTCATGTTAGAAAAACATACTTTTACAACAAACTGGCTTTCATACATTTAAACTAGACATAAAAATATGTTTATTAGGAGAGTAGTTCCAGCTCTGGGTACAGTAGGGTGTTTTTATAATATTAGAGCTGATTAATATGAAATCAATCAGCATTGTCCGACCAAAGTATTAAAATCAAATGTGTAATAATTTTCTGATTTTGTAATAGTATATGTACTTATTTTATGAATTTTTTTTTTTCATTTCTACTTACTTTGACTGTCAACATCCTCAGTGGTGCCTTGACAGTTTTATTTACAACAGACTGTATGTACTGTATGTACGTTGTACGTATTTTTATACTGCACTGTTGTTTAAAGATGGGGAAATAATTTGCAATCGCATATATAGTACAATTATTTTTCGTGGCAATTCATGTATTGTCACACTGGATTGATTTTTTTTTTGTTTGCATTAGAGGTGGCAAAATATTGCAATTCCTTTATAATCCTACAGATGGCACAGTCTAAAATATTCACACATTGGCAGGCAGCAGAGCATCCTATGGGGTAACAGCGAGTTATTTGCTAAGGTTGTTTAGAATTGTAACAAATTCCAAAAAAAAAAAAAAAAAAAAATTGTACAGAATCAAAATCGTGATACTTGAAGAATCACAATAAAAATCAAATCAACACCTATGTATCATGATAATATCATATCAGCTGGTCATCAGTTATTCCCATCCCTACTTTGGCTCTACTTGTTATTTGCCTTTTCATGAAACTCCTGGAAAAGTGTCCAACACCTCAGAAGAAGGGCAGAGAATTTGGAATTGGACAACCATAATCACCTGATAGTTTTGACTGTTTCTTCATCCTTTTCTCCATCCATAAAGGGAGCATCCATGTCCTCTGGAGTGATCGACTCCTCAGCGTCATCCATTCCTCGACTGCTCTCGCTGTGCACGTCACTGCTGTCCACCTCCATTGTGACCTCAGAGTCGATCCCTGGGCTAGCTGGCTCTGTGCATGCATGCATACACACACACACACACACACACACACACATATAACACCAATTATCCCCATACATTCCTCTGAAAAAATACTGACCATCACAGAGCTAATGAGAACTCGAGTTCCTGCCTCTCTGATGAACCGAGAATGCTCACCTCCGTTAAACACGACCTCGCCCAGGCAGTCTCTCGGCACTTTCGATGCACATCTTTTATGACAGTTGAATTTGCAATCTGAAATTTGCAAGTGTCAATGATCTGTTTAACATAATTTCGTGGTATGAAAAGTACTCACGTTTCATTCTTTTATAATATCTATAGAGTTATGTGGATATTAGTGTTTAGCTAAAGTAAGACAAAAGAAAAACTACTGGGAGGAATAATGCAGTTAGTGTTAAAGTTACCACCCTAAAGCTGATTATATTCCAATAGCAGCATGTTTTATTCCTCTTTAACTGTACATTCCAGCATGTAGTCATGATATAATATACCGTCTAAACCTATCCTTGTCCTTGCAGTAGGACTTATCGTCTTAGCTGCTGACCAATCAGTATCAAGAATTCACCCGCACTGTGCACTTATAATTTACTTGCACTTTATAAGTTACTGTACAGTATAATATATGTATGTATCCAGGGTGTTGTACCCTTGCACTGCATGCCCTGCCGGAACAAGCCCTTGAGCAGCCGTTTGCAGTATTGGCAGATGGTGGGTCGGGTGTACGTATGCACGTTGAAGGTGTGTGGCACTTTGACTCGGCCCAACACCATCTTTTCCATCCAGATGGGCCGGCCGCTCCACGACGGGATCCGTTTTCCTGCCTCCAACAGTGGCCTCAGCTACACACACACACACACACAGAGATATTAATAAAGATTTAATATTGTAATATAATATAATAATATAATAACAAAATACAATGTAAAGAAATTAAAGGAGCACTCAGTTATTTGTAAATTTTCTGACAGGAGTGAATTTAGACAATGCATAGTTAGCACACAATGTTCACACTTTTGGTCATGACTGTTTAGTTAGCAGTTGATTTTTTTGTTGTTGTTAAATTAAGTCTTCGTGTGGAATTTATTAACATATCAGAGGGAAAAGTGAATATTCTTGGCTGTTTTCCTTTATTTTACAGTGCTATGCTATCTTTACATTCTTAGCATTACACTCTAGGTGATAGCCAGCAAGCTAGCTAAATCATCAGCCTCAGTCAGGTATTAGCTAGTTTACATTTAGTGTTCAAATGTTCACTGTCCATAACATGATATGAATACACATAGCCTAACTGCTCTCATCAACATGCCAAACACTGTGGGATTTTTATTTTTTTTTTGCTGCTGTAGGTTTTGTTGTTGTTGTTGCTATAGGTTATTGTTTTGGGTGCCATATTCATATTCATAGTCTCTATGTTTCTTGCCTTGTACCCATAGTTCATGTTCACGGTTCTTGTTTTCTCAGTTTCGTCCACAACAAATTATCACTTGTATACACCGCTGCTATCAGTTCCTGACAACGCCATGAATAGTGAATACCATGTCAGGTTGCCTTTCCTTGACAAAATTACAAATGTGCCCATTTTAAATGTGAATATGAAGAATAAAAATGTTTTAAAGGAAGTCAATATATTTCTTAGGGTCTCTATTAAGACTTTAAACCGGTTGTCTAAAAGCCTTGCCGCTTCTTCCCACTCACTTCTTGTTTGAGAGTGAGTGGAAAAAAAATATGTAAAAAGATCTTCAGCAGAGAAAAATATGAAGAGTCACAGACAGACCTTGAGTGAGAGATCTAAAATATGACACTGGATAAAGCTATTTAGACTTGACTGAAGAAAGCAGTAAACCACGTGACTTCACTTTATCGTCTTTCAAAAATGATCACAGTGACACAAAACAGCAAGAACTAAGAAAGAAAAACAGTTACACATCATTTAATCTGGTGGAAACGCTAAACTACAGTAACTTTACAGAGGGTCAAAATTCATACCGCATTTTAATAATTGCTAATTGTGTACAACATATTATTGTACATGTTATTTGTAGCGTACTGCACTCATTTCAAAGCTCTCGTTTTAACTCCCTTATCAGGGTAAATTCATTCAGAAAGACAAAACAACTTTGGATCCAGTAGGAAAATTGTTAGAGAAAGAGGGTCAGAAACACTTACTTGATTTGGGTATAAGGTTTTTACAATAATGTGACTTTTTTTTAGCAAGTACTATTGCTACTATAGAACAAATTGAAATGAAAAAAAGCAAAAAGCAGGAGGGGATAAAAAGGAATAGAGAATAGAGAAATGGAGAGAAAGCAAGAGACAGAGAAAGAGCACAAGATAAAAAAATGATGGCGTACCTCTTCAGATGACACGACCACGCTCTCGACGACCGCAGGACGAGGGATGGACAGCGAGGGTCCAGGCAGGGACACGTTGGACAGACGTCTCTTGCGCACTCCGCTGCAGTTGTTGGGAATCTTAAAGGCGCAGCGCTTGTGGTAATTAAGCCCACATCCTTCACAAACACAGATAGACACACAATTAGCATACGCACATACGGTGGTGGATAAAAGTTCTACAACTAATGCAATGTATGATAGTTCTCCCTGTGCGCAAAAAAAAGGTGGTTAGATCTAATGAGATCTAGTCTATCTTGCTGAAGAGTCGTGCTAATTAACTGAAAAACAGTGAAAATCCGGATCCAGCAGGTTTTGAAGAAAAAAAAAACACGTTTACAGTAAGTATTTATTGTTGTACAGAAAATTCGTTGCATAGAATAGCAAATTATTCATACTATTTTGATTGTCGTTATTATCAAAAAAGAATGTCATTAAAACACAAAATGTCACTTTTGTCTAAATAATTTTGGTCACCACTGTACACTATAAAAAGTGATTATGGACTCATGTAGGTTTTCCTTCTTGGTATAACATCTCTGTGACTACAATTAAATGAAGTTTGGAAATATACAGAATTATATTCAATGAGTTTCACATGCAGGTGGCACAATCGCGTAGTGGTTAGCACTGTCACCTTGCGCCTCCAGGGTCTGTGTGCAGGGTCTGTGTGCATGTGCACATTCACCCCGTGCTTGGTGGTGTTCCTCGGGAACTCCGGTTTACTCCCACAGTCTAAAGACATATTAGGCTAACTGACATTCCCGAATGTATCTGTGTGTTTGTGCCCTGTGATGGACTGGCACCCTGTCCAGGGTGTACCCTGCCTCATGGCCCTAAATCATTCCGCAACCCTGTATACAGTATAAACGGTATAGATGATGAGCGAGTAAGTGAGTTTTACTATTTACTTTTTTGTTCAGCATGTACAGTATATTTTACAGTGGAAATTCTGCTTTTAATTTAAATGTTGATCCGTGCATTACATTTTTCGGTGTAATAGGCATTCAGGATGCTCCTCTTTTTAATATAAATTTAATAAAGCATAAAACTGCATGTACTGTTATTTTCATCTTATACAGTGTAACTGCTTAAATATAAAACACAGACACTCCTCAGCGCCCACTAGTGGCTGTCAGTCAACTTTACACGCAATCAGGTCAAGCACCGTGTGGATGTGACACTGTAATATAAAGCACTTCCTGTGATTACCCTATTATAAAATAATCCTTTATTTTATACCAGAAAACGCATTTAAAGAAGCACAGACACGACCTGTATACAATATCATTCACTTGCATTTCCACCGAGCACTAAATGAGTGTGAAAATGCAGGACATGAAAGCTTTGTCCATTCTAAAGCAACACAGGCAGGAAGCCGCCTACACAGGGAAAGCGCCCCAGAGCGCTCTCACTTTGATCCCGGCACAGGAACGGCATCACTGCAGCGTGACCTTTTCACACCGCCAGGTTTAAGCTTCCTCACACACTCAGGATGACATTATAGTTTCACTGGTGCTCGTATCTACTTTTTAAACATCTCCATGTAAGGCTGGCATAGAAACACTGTAACATTACTAACTGATGCATATGTATGTAAAAAAAAAAAAAAAAAACATTTAACTGTATCACTGTTATCAACTGATATGTTACACCTGGGAAATCGTATGTACCTTATTGGGTTTTATGGTACTTCACAGGATGTTGGAAGAGAAATACATACAGAAGTAAAAAAAATTCTCCTCCACATGGAGGGATAGTGATGGAGGAACACATTCCTCTTCCTGAGCTACAGTTGGCTAGATCATTTGTTTTTATTCACAAAGAGGCTGGGCATTCGAAATGGCATTCGAATCTCCATAGCAACCACAGCAAAACAGTGGAACATGTGAAGCGCTGAATGTTGTTTTTCGTTCCACCAGTGTTCCGGCAAGAGCATTTCGCTGTTACGTTCCATCTCATTTTATGTCCTACTTTGGTTGGTTCATCAAGGCTGGGTAGCCATGATAATACTGCAGTGTGTGTGTGTGCGTGCACACTGTAGATTTATTATTATAAGCTGAATATGCAATAACAAACACAGTTTCTTAATCTGTGCATCTGTTGAAATGTAAAATGTTTTTAAATGGTTTTCTTTACCTGAATGGGTTTCATTACCTTCTTTTTATACCTAAGCGCTCAGGTTAGGGCACTTTGCTGTAGGGTTCCCCACGAAGATCAACCATGCAGGTTTAAGATCCCAGATTTGAGGTTTTGATCCTAGATTATGTTCTAATAGTGTATGGTTAAAAGTATAGTATACTATGGTGTGTGTGCCCCAAAGTCTGGATCTGTAGGGATTTCTTCTCATATTAAATTGATCTTTTTACTTCTAATCCAAGATGGGTTCAAAACAAACAATAGAAGATTAAATAGAACCGGATCTACTTTTTCCATCTTGCTCATCTGAAGTCAATGCATGGAAACATTTCAGTTCTGATACATTAAGAAATGTTCACGTTCTTGATTTCAGTCTATACACAAGTGCTACTGTAAATTAAAAAAATAAATTTTGGCTATAAATCCAGACTATTGAGCTGCACTATATATAAACATTAAATAAATACAGTTTATTAGAAAACATGTCAGGTCAAAAAACTTGCCGTCTTGACTATACAGAGAGTGAATCATCCAAACCCTCTCCATTGATCTTGTCCAGATTCCAGTTTAAGGCCACCAAAAATACCTATACCAAACTATCAGCCCGGTCTCATAAGTGCCCCAAAGGAAGAGTGGAAAAGATTGGTCCAGCCTTTGGGGCGGTAGGAGTGTAATCCACACCCCCTCCACTGACACAAAAACTCAGCCATCAGCCAGGATTTAGTCTCATATCTAATTGAGCAATTACTCAGCTGTTTTTAGTTTTGCATAGGAAAGGGGTAAATGTGAGGCAACACAATTTCTAAAACAATTGTCTCTAGATACAAATTCCATCCAACCACCTAAGAACCTCTGTAGTCCAACTAGGGACTGTGGAGGCCAATAGTAACCATTTATAAAAGCTTAGTAGGACCTCTGGTCAACATCCACACACTACAGACGCCAATTTGGGGAAAGACAATTAGCATTTCTCTAGACTGTGGGAGAAAACCCACGAAGCACAGGAAGAACATGCAAACTCCATGCACACAGACCCCAGGGTGGAAATCGAACCCGGATCCTGAAGGTGCAAATGATAAGCACTAAGCCACCGTGCTGCCAGTATACAGGTTACTGGTTTTATAATCCCACAACAATGCTCCAATCCAGCCTATTTATTGTAATTTATCTGCAATACAAATGGCAATTATTATCCAAACACTGGCAGAAACTAAAACAGTTACAGTATATCAGTGGTTTTCAGTTAAACACAGTAATCTGATGGCTATCAACCACTGACTACAAAATACAGATTAAATTCCATTTATGTCTATTAGATGAAGTAATAAAAAAATCTGTGATTTCTAAAACAACATAATGGCCTACTAATATTAAAACAAACACACATTGAGGTTGTGTTTAAAGTCAGAAGCTGTATGCAAAACTTTTAACATTGTTCTGGGGGAAAAACAAAGGTTCTTCTGTTGATGCGGTAGATTCCTACAGCAGAGTATTTCTTTGTCATAAATCACTTCAAGTAGGAAGCCGATTAGTTGTGTGAGAGAGTTTGGGATATCCTAAAAGTATCCATGGAGATAGACCACCAGACACTATAGATGAACATTTTTTCCATATGCAACCTAAGAACACTGGATAATCTGTGAATAAATTGTTATAATTAAATGTTTTTTTGTTTTTTTTTTCAAATCAGATAATTAGATGTGGCGATGCTTACCTTCACACTTGAGACCCTGACGTACGAGACCCCACAGCATCTCGCCGCAGTCGTCGCAGAACGCCGGGGCTTTGTAGGAGTGCACGTACAGAGCATGAGGACGGATCTGAAAGTCCTCAACGGTGGCAAGAGCTGTGGGACAAGCACAAGGAAACAGACAGTGTCAATAACGTTACCAACAGAGCAACAGGAAAGTAAAGGCAAAGGCAAGAAAACCATCAAGTCTTTTTATAACTCTTCAAAGGTGCCTCAGATTCCTGTTCTTGGCTTATAGGAGCGGAACATGATTGTAGCTCATCTGCCTCAAGGTTCGAGACACTGCGCATTCTGAGATGATTTCTTTCATGAACGTGGCAGTTCTGCCCACAGAACTTCTGCTTACTCTGTGGGTTTTTTCACAACATTCTGTGTATATTCTAGAGAAGAAGAAGCCTTTATTTGTTACAAATACACAGCCTGGCCAACAACAACAAAAAAAAAGTCACACATGCCAATGATTTTATTGACCGCCTTTAGCTTTGATTACAGTATACTGTCAGGAGGCGGATTTACAGTATGTGTGAAAACGTTTCCTCATGCTCCCAGAACCACAGTTTTACAATTTGAGTCCTGGAATATTTCAGTCTGTGCTATCCGGGAATGAAAAGTCCATAAATGTGATAACCTGATCATTTAGCACTTTCAGGTCATCAGCTGACTTCATTTTATTGCCACATAACTTTGCTAAGCTGAGACCAACTAACCATACAGAAACAACCCCAGATAATAACTAGCGAATTAAATGTTTTATTTCTGATTAGTCTGACTAATCTAAACAAGACTGGTCATAAAACTGTTTTTCTTATGACCATACAGCTGTTTAGTCCCAATCCCGTCACATCCCGTCAAGCATTTCCCTCACATTGTGGAAATGTTTTTACTTTCACTTTTAAACACAGCTCTGATTTCTACTGTAAATTTTTTCCACCATGCTGAGCACAGAAATTCTGAAGAAATTCTGACCACATTTCTTCCAGGAAGTTGAAGGCTCAGCACCGTCCTTACAAGTCTCAATACTGAGTTGGACGGTATAGATACCTGTGCTTGATGCAGCCCAATAATTGGTGTACATTAAAGCACAGTGAAATTATTTTCTCTGTATATCCCAACATGTTAAGAAGATCAGAGCACAGGGCCAGAAATGACACAGCATACCTGGAGCAGAGTTAAGGGCCTTGCAGCAGCATGAAATCTTCTGATCCTGCTGTCCCAAAGAGATGCGATGGCTAGGAACCAAACTCAGATCAACTGCTTGGCAGACAGCTAGGCTATAATAACCACTGTAAGACCAATGCCAGAGGAGATCTCGGCGACCTACCATGCCACAGTCAAAATCACTGAGATCACATTAGTTCCTTCAGATATAGACATTAACTAAAGCTCTTGATCTGCTACTTCGTGACTGGCTGATTTGGATAATTGCATGATAAATAAGGCTCTAGTTTTATGTTTATTATCATTACATTTTCTTATTAGAATTGTCAGTCAGAAATTATACTATCAAAGTTTGCTCTTATCACACCAATATTAAAACATTGTCGGCATCTTTTTTCCACAAAACTCGCTCACAAAATCACAACAGCTATTTCCATGCAATCAGCCAATTAACACACAAAGACCCTCTTCACATCCACACAGCAAAACACCTCCATGGTAACGACATTCCTGACGCATCTACAGAGAGAAACAGACTCGGAGGAGGGAAACTATTCAGGGGAGTATCAAAGATGTGAAGGAACACATGGACACACACACACACACACACACACACACACACACACATGGACCAGGACACCAGGATATTTGTCCTATTTCAAAACAATGTCATAACAGTAGGATTGAAATAATGGTCAGTGGTAAATTGGACAATTTATATAATGCCTTTTTTTCTTTATTAATATAATAAAAGCTATTTCTTGGAGTTTTTTTCTTAAAACAGTTTGAAGGCTTTTAGTTCATTAAAATCGTTAAATCATCACATTATTGAAACTTTATTTAGTCAGTTTTTTTATCATAAGATCAGAGAATGTAAATGAAAAAAAATATTTATGTTGTGTAATCCTCAAACTGTACTGGTATACATATACAGTATATATGTGTGTGTGTGTGTGTGTGTGTGTGTGTGTGTGTGTGTGTGTGTGTGTGTGTTTGTGTTTGTGTGCGTGTGTGTGTGTCTACAGTATTTCACTATTTGAAACATGATTAAAATCAATATGAATATTTACATATTTTTCCCCTTTCCCATCTTGCGTAATTGTCTTTGTGTTGTGCCCATAAGAGAATTCTGTCTTGTTTCCTTTGTGCCTCTTGCTTATTTCCTTTTCTTGCATCTTGGCTCCTCCCACAGAGGATTAAAGGAAGTGATGCAAGGAACATAAACCAGGACAAGAGGAACTGAGGGCCAATGTGAGGGCACTTAACACATTTTTTGCTCACTCATGTTTCACTTTTAAAGCAGCGTTACAAATTCTCTTTACATCATTCGACAATTCTGTTGCCAGTGAGATTTGTCTACAAACCTTCCATCTTCATGTTTTAGCCTGTACAACATTTAATCAAGGTTTTATTCGACCCCATTGTTTATTCATTTTCTTAACTAAGTTAATTATTTTTGTATTTGTGGTTCTTATTAAAGTACCATTTATTGGGAGCTGGAAAAATAATAAGACCGCCTTACATCATGCATAACAACATTAACAACAACAATAACAAAGATTTCCAGAAAGGAAGCACCTGTGTATCCTTGATCTAGCTCCATGTCACAAGTTCAAGCATGCAGGACTGATGAGGTAAAGAGCTGCTACTAAGTTTATTTGGATGCAACCCCAGTTTAGAAAGTCACTTTGTTGTTATGTGACGAGAAAGCATTGTGACAGGAAATGACATCACTGATGATGTCACCCAGTGGTAAGGGAGTGAGCTGTGTCTCGAAGATATTGGATAATCTTTTCATTTTAATTTTGTCCTTTTTCATTTTTTTTATGTAAAGTGGGAAAAAACTCTAAAAACAACTACTTATGAAAAATGTCTGAAAACTGAATGTAAATAGTCTGCTACAAGGAAGTCGCTATTTGATAATGTTTTTCAAATGTGTTTAACATATTGCTTATGCGCAGGCATTTCAATATTACTTTTTCAACAGTGGTTCAAAACTGTGGCCTAATATATAGATTTTGGAAATAATTTTTTTGCTATTGACTACATGAAAGAAGGAAATTCAAATTTGTTCTTAGTATCTGTTAGTCCTAGTGAAGTAGGTGTGGTTTGTCCAACAGTCCTAATGAAGGAGGTGTGGCCTATCGATCTATCAGTTCTACTACAGAAGGTGTGTCCTATCGATCCATCAGCCCTAGTGAAGGAAGTGTGTCCTATCTTTACATTAGTACTGGTGAAGGAGGTGTGGCTTATCTCTCTACCAATCCTAATGAAGGGGATGTGTCCTGTTTAACTGACAGTCCAACTGGAGAAGGTGTGGCCTATCTATCTGACAATCCTAATGAAGGAGTTGTAGGCTATCTATCCATCAGTCCTAGTGAAAGAGGTGTGAATGATCAATTCATCAGTCCTAATAAAGGAATTGTAGCCTATATATCTGACAGTGCTAGTAAAGTGGTTGTGGCCTGTCTATCAATCAGTTCTAATGAAGGGGGTGTGGCCTATCTATCCGCCGGTCCTATTGAAGGAGGTGTGGCCTGTCTATCCGTCCATCCTAGCGAAAGAGCGTGGCATATCTACTTATCAGTCCTACTAAAGTAGGTGTGGCCTAACTATCTGTCAGTACAATTGAAGCAGGTGTGGCCTATCTATCCATCAGTCCTAGTGAAGGAGGCGTGGTCTACCTATGGGTCAGTCCCAATGAGGGAGATGTGATCTCAGTATCTGTCACTCCCAATGAAGGATGCTTTTTAGATGTGTCAGTCGAAGTAAAGGAGGTATGACCTCTGTGTCTGTCAGTCTCAGTGAAGGATACACTGAATGTTACAATTCATAGCAAAAAAACACAGGCACAGGCTGTTATGATTATGAGAACGAAACAGAAAAAACAAGAGCTAGAGAGAGAGAGAGAGACAGGCAGAGAGACAGAGAGCAAAACAAATTTAAAAAATATGCCAAGTTTGATGTGGCGCATGCACAAACCGAGCACGACGGCAGAGCTGTGCACCAGAAGCCTGCAGGGAAAGGAAGTGGTGTTGTGTGTATATATATATATATATGTGTGTGTGTGTGTGTGTGTGTGTGTGTGCTCATGAGTGCGTGTGTGCAGTTCTCAGCCATAAGAACATTGTACATGGAGGATACGACCGAAAGCCACAGCTGCTCAGGTGTTATGCTGAGTTTCACAAAACGCTGTCAACATGCAACCGCAGAGCGCAAAGCAGGAGGAAACAAGCGTCTAACCAGCAGCCTCAGGTGCAACACACACACACACACACACACACACACACACACACACAGAGCAAGGAGGGGCTCTACATGTGAAAAGATGGATCACATGGTGTTGGGGATCGGGGAAATATTAAATATAGGGTGAGTTTAAGGAATTGTTGGTAAATGTGTCCCATACACCTTAACCAGAGAAAATATAATCAATAGCCATAACCTTTACATATCTAAAACAAAATTTCCAATATGTCAATAAGGAAAATATTAGCTTAAAGTCTGAAAAATGATTCCTGTTTTTCCGATTTTGCAGTGTGTGTTCTTTTTTGTCTCTCTTATTTGCTCTAAATCTTACGGAGCACTCATTTGCATTTTATCCAGCAACGTAAACAACTTGAGAATATCTCGGCATTAACGAGATATCTGACGAGATATCTTACGGATATCTGAAAATTTAGATCAGGCAGAAGGAAATTTTCTAGTGCATGAACCAAATAAGGATTTCGGAAAAAATGAAATAAATAAACCTGTAATTTTGCGTTCAACTCCTAGTCTGTCTTATTCCTAACGACTCTTTTAGTCTGTAAAATCTCTATCTGAATGAAGTTCTGAGCCTCAGTTAGCCCTTTATAGTCTGATGTTTATCTGCGTATTGCCTTTCTCTTGTTTATATCATGTTCTGTGCCTGTAGTAGCGTGTGTATCCACCACTGATTGTTTGTGTGACTTCCTGATCCCGGTCTAATTCGAGTCTACAGCATCCTGTTTGTATGTGCTTTTGAACTTTGACCTGTATCCTGGAATCTGTTTTCAGTAAAACTATCCTGCGCACATGTCCTACCCCACAGAGTAATCTGTGCCACTTGTTTTTCGCCGAACATGTGAAAGTTATGCTGTGAAATCTATACGTTTGACACATATAAAGACATAGTATAGAGAAAGGAAGGCAGCTCAAGCAGACGATCAGAAAAGACTGTCTGAAACTGCGGCACCAATCAGGATAAGCGTCTGGCTGCCACTCACCTGAGAGCACCACCTCGATCAGATCTCCCTCGTGGATGTCGTCGGCGGAGGTGAGCCGCTGCAGGATGTTCTCCGAGTGCAAGTCATGGCGGAAAAGCATGATCTTGTCGTACATGCCAAAAAATCCACATTCTGGAAACTGTAACCAGATAAGCACATAAAGAGGGGCGATAAAAATTACAATCTGTTCCAGAAATCCTCAAGAAGACCTGAATCATAAAATATTACATTAAACTATATGACATGAACTGTGTCCACTGAATCCGGTCAGGCTGCCTGTCAAGTCACGTCAAATCAGTTTGGTTAAATTAAATAATGGAATGAAGATGTTAGACAAGTGCAGGACAATGAATTCAGAAAATTCCCTGTTCTTATTTAAATGAGAGCCATGAAACTATGAAACATACAAAACATAGATATATTTTGCTAACTAATGAACCCTGGATGTTATTGTGGACATTCAGGAAACTGTAGAGTAAATCTTTCCTTCGGTCTGCAACGTGACTCACTTTATCTGCAACTCAAGGTGCTTTCCCATGTTCCCAAACTTTTCGCTAGAGGTTGCTGAACTGTCCAGTTTCATGCTGAGACTTGACGCATCTTGATCTCTTGAATGTGTGACATCATATTCTCTAATCACATCCAAACTGAATGCACATTAGCAAGAGATGTCAAGATGAACTTAGGTCTCCGCTAAGAACCATGCCAAAATGTCAGGAACTGTCTAAGAACTGTCTAAGAACTGTCACAACTTAGTTAACAATTGCAATTAAGTTTGTATTACAGAAAACCTATTTACAATAACAATAATAATGATAATAATAATAACACTGAGAGCCAACCAAGGGTGAGTGCGTCATTTAGCAAGCTCACATTTAGCAACCACAGCCCCAGTTCTGTTTAGGCTCTAGCTAGATTAACCAAAATTAGTCTGCTCCTTCACCACAACGTGAGATTCTCTCCAACTTAGCCAATATTAGGAAGTTTTCACATTAGGGCCCCGGAATTGTTACCGAGAAACACTTGACCCCAAAGACTGGTTCATTTTGATCCAATTGTTCCGTGCCTGGACACCGTGCCCAAGTCACCTGAAAAAGGTGGTCTTGAGAACGATACAGTGTACTCGGGCAAGGATCGAATCAGATATTGAATCAGATAGCAATGCTGTCGGTTTACTCTGAAATCTCCATGTGCACTTATCAGTCACCAATCCCATCCTCTGACCGACACAGTCATGGCTGATAAAATAAGAAGGCATGCACAAGTGTTACTCTTGACATTTTTTTTCTGAAATATCAGTAATACTAGGCATAACGTCAAGATTAACGCCCTCATTCTTTTCTTTCATTTTTTTTTGTTTAATGGCGGCTCACAAACCAAATGGGTGCATACTGCCACCTGCTGTATCGGAGAGTGTAAATATGCACGTGTACCTGAGAACGGAAACTAAAAACAATGTGCACCTCTGACGTTACAGCTTTCAGCTATTTGCTGAGGTCACATTTTACTATGAAACACATGAGCTGGTTTCTGTGACAAGTTTGTGATTGAGAAAGCCTTATTCAAAAAGGTCCATTACACTTTGTGCAGTAAACAGCCATTTCATACACCACATATCCTAGATCCTGGATCATAATAAGATAATTAAAAAGAAATATATTAAAAATAATTCCAGTATACACAATATTCTAAGTGGAAAAAACAATATGAGCAAATGGAAACCGAATAAAGTATTGCACTGTGTTAAAGTAGGCTATAAAGTGACTCAGTAACTCTGTAGGAGTGAGGAATAAACTGGACTAGAGGCTATTTAGGAAACATGCAGCCATAAAAGCAGTTCTTTAGACTGGTTGTCCGTGACTGGAAACCAGAGAGTAAATTTGTGGATAATGGATCATTTGCCCTGTTGCCTGGCACACTGCTCAATTTATCTGCAACTTACACATGTTTCGGTGCTTTACAGGAAAAAAATAAAAACATTACACAGTTCACCCCAAATATAGTCATATAGCCTAGAGTCTGATGTTTGCTAATGTAGCCAAGTAATGAAAGATTATCTCACTTCAATTTTTCCATAAATACAGTACATTACACAAGCCTACATAATAAATAAAGGATTGAATAAATCAAGCTAGACGTGAGATCATCCGGAGTGTTCACTATATCCAAGCATTTAATCACTGAGACTATATACACGCATAAATGAGCATGCTTTCATGTAAAGTAGGTCAGTGTCATGCCTGTTGTGAGTGTGTATTGTGTATTTTGTACTGTGTGGTCACTTCATAAGCAATTGAAACAGGGCGAGTTGGAAACCTAAACCTCACAGAGCAGCCCAGCCATTCATTCATCTGCCCGTCATCATCAATAATGCCTGAGGCTCGGCTAATGACACCCTACAACCAGCACGAGGCATTGAGACAACTCTCGGAAACCCGGGGTAATCCCTCCGCTGGAGCGCGGCCTCAACAATGCGGCATTATGTTGGAGAACATTGGAATGATATGAAGCTGAGACGATGTTAAGCATACGATCCAGTGCATGTAAAAGAACAAATCCCACCGGCTAACGTGACAACGAATAGTGGTGTCTCAGGGTGCAGCCAGACTATTAGCAGACATGCTATACGCCACGCTCCAGAGAACAAAGTAAATATTTTATGCTCCCCAACAGCCAAAGTACACAAAGTATTACTGCTAATATTTAGCACAGTAGTACATGCTTAGCGCTATTGCTAATTATCAGAAGTGGTTACTATAACTTGGTTATTTGCTTTTAAAGTTCTGAGGAAATGTTAAGACGAGTCTTATAGCTAACCAATTCAATAAAACCTTAGCAGTGACAAATAGACCTGGTTGTTTTTCAATTTTTGGCAATTGAAATATATCCTGTATGTTTAAACAGACATGACACTTGACATAAAACATGCATTAAAAATGCACCCGTGTATATGTGAACCATGATGGTGCCCGTGCCACTCTCAACGCCTGGTTCATTTCATTATCTTCATCTACCGCTGATTTGAAACATGGATGTGCCGATCTTTGCAGCAAACCGCTCACTGACTCATACTGTAGGAAACACAGTCACAAACAGTACAGGACAAGGCATTGATTTCTCTCACGGCTGTGAAGATGTTATCAGTCGCCAAATCCAGGTCACGCTCGGGCCATCCAGACCAATCCGCCTGGTTGATGTCCCTGGTTTCAGATAATGAATGGCAGAAGTGCAGGTGGCAACTTAGACAAAATAAAATAACACAATTTGTTTAACAGAAAACAAATGAACGTGTCTGAGGTGCCACATTAAATAGCAGAGACAACATCAAGGTAGTGACTCAGACAAGACGAGAGTTTGACCATATTGTCTGGACAATAAGTCATTCCAGTGTGCAAGCATCGCTCATATAAATAAAAAAAATAAAAAATAAATAAATAAAAATATGCACTTAAAAAAATCTACACCCAGATTGTCTGCACCCACAGAAAAAAATACTGTAGTTTACAAGAGTAATTACTGTAGTATACTATATTGCGTAGTGTAGGAAACTCTAGTATCTACTCTTGCAATTATTACAAGCTGTAATACATAGTAATATTTACTAGAGTAATTCACTACACACTGTAGATATCTGTAGTATTTACTATTGCAATTACTACATGCCATAAGAAACTGTAGTATTTAATTACTAGAGTATTTTAACTGTAGTATTTAATTACACATTAGCAAATTATAACATTTACTATTGTAATTACGACACACCATAGTAAACTGTAATATTTACTATGGTAATTGACTACACACTGTAGTAAACTGTAGTATTTACTATTATACTTACTGCACAATCTAGTAAACTGCAGTATTTACTATAGTAATTAACAATACAGTGTAGTTATCTGTATTATTTACTATTATAATTGACTACACACTGTAGTAAACTGTAGTATTTAATATTATACTTGCTAAACCCCCTAGTAAACTGTAGTATTTACTATAGTATACTATAGTAATCTTACTACAATTTACTCTAATCATTGTACTATAATAAGGTTCAAAAACACTAAATTTACTATAGTATTTTTCTTTTTGATCAATAGCTCCAAAATAGCATATTTAGTCATTTTAGTCATTTAGCCATTTGTTGTGACATTTTCTAGGAGTGTACTATTGCGAGGCTATGATACAGTTATAATCAAATCCTAGTACAAAATATCAATCCTTCAATAAACTTGTGGCCTTCTGTTTGACAAGTTGCCTTTAAATACAGAACAAATAACACATGTTACCATTAGTATGGCTGCCACCTTTTACTTGCAATAATATCTGATATAATCAACTGACTGTCAGACAAAAGACTAGAGACCTTTATTGGGGACATAGTCCTATCATATTTTCGACTGTTTTTATTTAAACTAAATTCTATCGTTGTAGGTGTGTCCATGGCACACCCTGTGGTATACAGAAATCAATTTGGCTATAGCAATTTTATCTTTCTCAGTTGAATTTTTGTTACCATAAATGTGAAAAATGTATGGGTGTGTTTATACTGAAACAGGCTTTGGTGGGTTTTTAGTTGTAGCATGCATAATTTCTTTTCTCATACTTTACCAAAATGTTTGCCTGTATTGCCTGTAAAAACCTGTATTGCATGTACAGTAGTTGGTTGCAAGTCGTCTGCAGTTGTCTTAAGCCAGCTGATGTATTGTTCCTGTCTTATCCAATCATTGTTACAGGACGTAAAACATTTCAACTTCTTTTTAACAGGCCTAGTACTCACTCACAAGAATCATCCTCTTCCTCCAACTCACCTCCCATTTAATAAGAAAATATGTATTACAATGTTGTTGTTAGCTCTGAGCCAAGGTACCTAATAAATGAGCATTGTATAAAGGTTAACCAGAGAGGTGACTACAAACCTATGTCATGAGTATCATCCATTAACCTTGAAGAACACTGCAGTGGACCAAAGTTGTATTTGGACTTTTACGTATACCAGTTAAAAGTAGCCATTTTAAAAATGGGACATCATGCACTCTGGGAAATATGATATGTTTTCTGGGGCAGACTGTTAAAAAAGGGAAAACTGGGGCAGGTGGCATCCCTCTCCACATGTACACCTATTCCTTTTTCCAGGCTGTTAGCAGTACTTTACATTGGCTGTTAAAATGAATCTCATACCATACTGGATTGTTACAAAATAATATACATAATTAAACATAAACTATATAAATTACTTTATGACATTTGAGAAAGAAAAAAAAACATATAAAAACATGAAATAAATATGGACATACAACCATGTGCTAAAATATTACACATAAAGTGACTTGTAAAATGTAAAGATTTACAAAAACATACTGTCTGTTTATTAATCACTAATCATGTTAAAATGATGTACACATAAACAACTGCATCGACTCCACTTAATGAATGTAATGTAACACTGGAATGACTTAAAGACTCCCCTGGCTATAGTTAGAAAAAACCCATAAAATTTTATCTTGAATTTAATCGTACAAATGTTTTGTAAACCATAATTAAACCTTAGTCTTCGGTAATGGTGTGTTAATGGACATAGGCAGCTAGCCAAGACTATAGTTTTGACCTATAGTTACCTCTAGGCAACAAGCCCAATGTGTTAGTTTGAGCATAACAGCCAAATGATTAATGCATAACAGGTTACATTAACAGCTAACAGTAGAAACGGGTTGCAAATGCTAACAAGAGAACCATAAAGTAGCGGATTAATTATTTTGCATGTTAGACTGTGGGAACTACTAATGCTATGTGTGTGTGCCCGAGTGTTACATCTCCCCCACCCCCGGTAACTCCCACAGAAAGACAGTGAGAGAAGTGATTTGGAAACCTCATGCTACAAACTAATACTAAATTAGCATAACAAACTGTGCAGCGACTCTCAAGTAATTAGGTGTAAATGCATGATGATTAGCAGGAGCTTTAACTCTTCAAAGATATTTGAATTTTTAACACAGACGGCAAAATTTTTCGCTAAATATTAGCCTAATTTCTCAATAGTGAGATTGTAAGAAACCATTTTATTACCTGAACAGTGAAATGACGTTAAGTTAAAGCTGCAACAATAGTTTAAATAATTGTAGCTGAACAGTTTGTACGTGTATCTCTGGTGTTAACCAAGTCACATTTTTTAAAATATGACATTTAACATTGGAAAGAAGTGCAGTTCTGTATCCTGTTTTCTTATATTCATCTCATTTCTGTTTGACTCCCCTGGTTTGATGGACGGCGTGGAGATAGCCGAAATCTCCCGCTGATTTCAGGTTTTCAGCATTCATTGTTGATTAGGTTTAACCTCTACTGATCTACTGTAGGTAGGTGATGTTGTTTTAATCCACGTTCAGGCATTTACGGGATACTGAAAGGGGGGAGGGGGGTGGCTAAGTATCTATTGTGTAACTCCTCCAGTTTCGATTTGCTTCAGGGAGTTAGATTCTGAGGAACTGATCTGCCCACCATGGGTGCATGAAACAAGCACTTGTGAAATACCATCTTCCCCTGAGAGACGCATTTTGATTTATGTTTATCGGAGATGCTGCGTTCGTTAAAATAAAGCTATTTTCAACTGCATTTGAATAAAACCTCCACTTGAATCATTATATTTTCACTTCTGCAAATTTCAAATTGCTTGTACACGCATACACAAACACACACACACACACACCTTGCACCACTTTACACGCCATTCGTCACAGCGGCAAAAGAGGAAACAAAGGTTTAGAAAGTGATTCAGCGATTGCTGTGACAGCTCACAAATCTTTCACCTCGCTCGAGTGATCAGGAAAACACAACAGGAAGCACGGCTGACTGGATGTGAGCCGCCGTGACGCCGAGCTCCGTCACCAGGAAGGAGGAGGCCCAGCCTGAGATACAAGGCCACTACGACCCCCACCCTCACAGTGTGAAATACACTAATGTCTTTCAGGGATTTGGGCCTTTCCCCTGACATCGGAGTTAATCTTGCACCTATATACTACAAAGACGTCCAGTGTGACTGTGTGAGTGTGTTCTGCCAGTATATCCTGAACAATATGGAGGGGTGGTGAGAATTCGCCAAGATGTTGTACAAACATGACATCAGATGTGACACCTAACACCTAAAGGAAATACTTTTATCGAATGCTTTCAGCTACTCAGTCGGTACTGTAAGTGTAGCTTTCTTAAAGTGAAGATTTGTTAGCATTCGCAAAGTATAGCAAAACTTTCTAAGGCTTTATTATGCTTTGAATAGCAACAGATTAGCTGGGAAGGCAAAATAAGGCTATAATTTTGTTGTGGCAAAATTAATATTCAGAACCCTGTTCGTGTCACATGTTAATAAAAATGAACTGAAAATAAAATGTCCCACCCCCACCGAGTGTCACTGGTTCCTCACATTCAGAACGGCATGTTTATGGCATCACACCAAAAGAATCACAATCAGTTCTTGTGCGGTCGAATTGCTGGAGTTTGATGTCCCAGCACCTTGTTGTCTGTAGGGAGGTACGTTTTAAATGAACCCGTGATTTACATCCGGCAGCATAATGGCTGCTTAATGGTTAGCACTCTTGGCCCCGTAGGTCCAGGGTTAAAGGTTCGATTCCAGCCTCAGGTCAGTGTGCGTGGAGTTTGCATGCTCTCCCCGTGCTTGGTGGGTTTCCTCCAAGTACTTCAGTTTCCTCTCACGCAGATTAGGCTAATTGGTGTTCTCAAATTGTCCATGCAATGGTTTAGCACCCTGTCCAAGGTGTACCCTGCCTCAAGCTCCAAAAGACTTCTGGGATACGCTTAAGGTCCCTGAGACCATCTGCAGTTGTGGCCTGTCTGTGTCTTTCAATCCCAGTGAAGGAAGCATGGCCTCTGCACCCGTCAGTCCCAGTGAAGACGTCTCGTTTTCTCTACATATCAGGTCACTTCTTTTCCCTATCCAGCAAAGTTTCTCAAACTTAATTTGACATTAACATTTTTCTGCAAAATTCTAGACAACAATAATGTACAAGTATATCACACTAAGGTGATGAGACTCTTAGCTGCAGCAAAATATTTGAACGGTGCAAACGTTTTAAAGAATTCCATGTGTCCATGAATTACGATCCTGTCCGAGCTGGCCAATGCAGTCGTTCCTTCAAACATTTGGTGAGTGGAAAGGCTGATCCTGGAAAATCAGCGGATAATTTGTCGCCAACTTACAGAATCTGTCCGTGGGAAATGTACACACAGTTAAAAGTCCCAGTTTGACCTTTCGCAATATAAGACCGCTTTAATACGTGATACAGATCAATGCGAAGCAGCGGTGTATGGTTTACACTTGGCAGATTTTTACTTGGCAGCAGCAGTAACACAAACGTCATTGTTCACACACTCACCGCATGCCTTATAAAGATCTGGAATGTTTTACCTTCTCACATCGAAACTCCACTGTCATGTTTCTTGTATTTCCTCGTCGCCGTTTCTGTTTATTTGGACCTGATAACTACTGAGCTTAATCAATGCGTCACACATTGTAGCAGCGAGAAAATGTGATGTCCTCAGAATAGGACAGTGAGGTCTCATGAGGCTACAAGAGACATTCACTAGACAGCATGCCAGAGCCAAAATATATCCCTGCCCGTCAGTGTTCCCAGTCAAACTGGTAAATGTTTAGTACACATGCACAGCAATGTTAAACACACTGAGACGTTCTCTCTCATAAAACTTTGCACCTCAGTCATGACTGGTGTCACATCATAAACTGTGTAAAAAATTTTTTTTAAAAAGGATTTACTAATCTAGAAAATCCAGATATAAAAACATATCATTTAGTAGGTTCGAACGCTATGTGAGGTTTTTCTATAGCTTTAGGTCTATAACGGCAGCGTCACAATGTAACTTTACAGAAAGTTTTACAAACATTTTAGTAAAATGAGTAAGCTAGAGGTGACAGTGGCAAGGAAAAGCTCCATGAGACAACATGAAGAGACCTTGAGAGGACCAGTCCGCAAATGGAACCGACAATAAAGAAAACTCTTTGAATGAGAAGGTGTGTCCAAACTTTTGGTCTGTACTGTATATATGAGGTCAGAGGAGAATGGGCCGACTGATTCAAGCTGATAGAAGAGCAACTTTGACTGAAATAACCACTCATTACAACCGGGGTTTGCAGCAAAGCACTTGTGAAGCCACAACACGCACAACCTTGAGGTGGATGGCCTACAACAGCAGAAGACCACACCGGGTTCCACTCATCTCCACTACAAATAAGAAAAAGAGGCTACAATTTGCACAAGCTCAACAAAATTGGACAGTTGAAGACTGAAAAAATGTTGCCTGGTCTGATGAGTCTGGATTTCTGTTGAGACATTCAAATGGTAGAGTCAGAATTTGGCTTGAACAGAATGAGAACATGGATCCATCATGCCTTGTTACCACTGTGGAGGCTGGTGGTGGTGGTGTAATGGTGTGGGGATCTTTTCTTGGCACACTTTAGGCCCCTTAGTGCCAAGTGGGCATCATTTAAATGCCACGGCCTACCTGAGCATTGTTTCTGACCATGTCCATCCCTTTATGACCACCATGTACCCATACTCTGATGGCTCCTTCCAGCAGGATAATGCACCATGTCACAAAGCTCGAATCATTTCTAATTGGTTTCATAGCTTCATGCCCTGGATGTGCAGCCCACAAATCTCCATCAACTGCAAGATGCTATCATCCTATCAATATGGGCCAACGTTCCTAAAGAATGCTTCCAGCACCTTGTTGAATCAATGCCATGTAGAATTAAGGCAGTTCTGAAGGCGAAAGGAGGTCAAACACTGTATTAGTATGGTGTTCCTAATAATCCTTTAGGTGAGTGTATATATATATATATATATATATATATATATATATATATATATATATACATATGCGCAGATATAAAATCGCAGTCCACATTAAATTGTCACCTAGGTATCGTGATAATATCATATCACGAGATACCTGGTGATTTCCATCCATACTAATTTGCATACAGTAACACTGAAAATATATATAACATAAAACCATATATTTCTAAAATAAATGAATGTAAAATGCTTGAAGATGCATTCAAAATTACAGATGAGGGGGGGGGGAATTGTTTCACTTATGAATCACGATTATAACTGAAAGAAAGAAAAAAAGAAAGAAAGTCTGAGACAGCATTCAGTCTGCTCTGGTGCTGAGGGTCAAAAGCCCTGGACGCTGATGTGTGTCCATCGTTACCCAAACTCGCACACACAGCTGCAGTAGCATCTCCTTGGATACCCAAGAGAGCTTTACCTGATCTTTGGCCTGTGTAACCATGGTAGTGTTATAGCATGCACACACACACACATACTACAGGGGCAATGTTTTTTTGTGTTTTTTTTGGCCAGAAAGCAGACTTTTTTTTTTTTCGTCCTTGATAATAATCATCAAGCTTTTGTGCCGGGGTTTGAAAATAACAGGGTCATTAAATCCATTAACGACTGACTAAAACTCAACTGCTTAGACATGAGGCTGCTCAAAGCATTAAAACCTGGCTAATGGATAAAGGGTGCAGAATCGTGCATATGAGTGTGTGTCTGTGTGTGTGTTGGTGTGGCCTGTTGTCGTACAGAAAACCTGACTTTGCATCTTATTATGTGATTATGTGATGTGCAACACAGATCTTGTGATCTTTGCACTGCAGCGTGAAATCAAATGTATAGCGGGTCTTTCAAATTACATGTAATCTTAAAGAATGAACATGAGGAAAACGATTGTATTTCTTCTGTAAGATACTAATCCAATGCTGGAGAGCTCAGTAGCTCAGATCCATGTTGTCCATTTGTTTGTAGCTGAGTGACTTCAGCAGGGTACATTTAGTCATTTCCAGTCTCACCAAGTGTTTGAGTGTTCCTTTCATTTCTCTACAAAATATTCAAGCAGCTGAAATAACCAAGCGAATGATAACAAACATACATCATCTGTACAGATTCATTCACCTCTCCTGGTCAGGGTGGAGGTAGCTATAGAGCTTTTGGGACGCGGTGTCCAGGATTGAGTTACCCGGCACGTCTTGAGCTCTCATTTCTCACCTGACCATAATAACACTGTTACCTGATAAAGCTGTATAAACAATGAACAAGGAATTATAGTCTAATTACTGTATCATAGTACAAATAACAAATAAAACACAACGAGGTGAGCTGTTAAAAGAAATACTGGACAATATGGCCTGGCACATCATCCTGAAATGTCCTCTCATACCTACAAATTTCTCTATCAATTAAAGAGTCTAGTATTTAGTTACATTTACTCTGCTATATCGCTCACGTTACAGTAGCCATAAACAGGCACTGCGTCACCAGGTGGTTTGTTTTTTTTTTCTCTCCTAGAGTTGCAGAGAAACTGGAAAACACAATAAATTGCATCTTGAAGACTTTACCGTTGGGAAAATCTTAGCACTTTTTATGTATTTTTATTGAAATAAGATTTTATGAGTTGATTATTTGGCTTAGATTATGTGGCATATGTACCCAACATACTGTACAAGTCCTTATAAATGAGTTTTAACTACAGAAACGTAGACATAGACCTGCATTTTAAATTGTATATTACTCTTAGCTACTGTCAAGTAAAAATGTAACCCCTTACTCAAAACACTGTTGACTGGTTAATGCTGGAGTTAGTGTGTTTTCTAGCACTTGCTTTGCTGTTTCTCAAAGTTGAAACTACTTAAACTTTCAACTCCAAAGATCATTATAACCTCATGATTAAATTTCTCAGGAATGAAGGCATGAAATCAACTGACAAACTGTTAGATGGCACGGATCCCACTGAATTATCGATTACTTGTTGTGGAAGAGATGCATCGATCAGTACGAACTGTACACACAACCACTTACCAACACATTACAGGATCTCTGCTGGAACTTACTGCCACATCCGTGTGCACTCCTGACCTTGTTCCAAATCATTTCCACATGTGTGGTCCATTAAAGGAGTCAGACGTGAGACAGGCAGTCTGATAACGGCTCTGGCCTACTGAGAAAACGTTTATGGTATCCGAGCACTAGTGTGAAGTTCGTTTTTACAATCATAATTGTGCACAAGTCCTGGTTTGACTTGGACGCCCTTTGCGGGATCATTAAAAAAAAAAAAGCACATCTAGAGGCTTAAGCTTATGCAGCGGCATTGTTACAGTGATAGACGTTTAGCACAACCGAGATAGCTGCAACACATCACACCAACTCAAGAGAGCACACACACACACACACACACACACACCTGATCATATCAACCAATAACAATCAATCAACGTCAGCTTCCTGTTGCCAGGTGAAGAATAAATGACCAAGAAAGATTTAAATGTTGTAATCTGACATGTCAAGAACAATGTCAATGTCAAGAACGTGCCTGGTTCGCTCATTATGAATCGAAGTAAGGTTTGGATGAGATAAGCATGAGGAATTCAATTTCGAAGCTTGAATGAAGTCTTGGGTGAAACGGAAAACATACCTAATAGTCTAAAAGGGAAAAAAGGAAGCAGAGTCTGACAGGACAGCCTCAGAAAATCCCTACATTTCCAAGCGTGTATAAATGTGTTCGATGAAAATTTATGTAGTTAATAACAATGACAACTTTTTTTTTTAAAGTTCAGTCACAACCTTACTTGAGAATACAAAGGGAGAATTTGTGTTTACGGCAAAATGTGATATCGCCAAGTCAAAATATCTTGAATTCATCTGATATTCCTTAATGTAAGATAAAAACAAATCAGTTATGAGATGAGACTAATTTTTACAACGAGACCAAAAGTAACACAACAAAATAATGAAATAATTGCTGATAATATGGATGTGTTAACAAATCACCAGGACTGCTCAGACATCATCTCAGAGAACAATCATGTGTTTCAGGGAGGAACTGTCGTCATTCACACACCGGCTCAGAATAGACTCGCTGTCAGGTTTTTTTGCTGGTATTATATTTATGGTAACAGTTCTCTCTCTCTCTCTCTCCCCTCCACCGCTCAGGATGAACAATCCACTATGGGTTTGCTCAAGGTTCTGCTCTACCCTAAAGCATTAGTATGTACAAAATGACAGAGCATGTCCATCAAAGCAAGCAACCAGCCTATGGACATTATTACTGACCTGGCAAGGTAGAAATATTCACAAGTGCACAGGATGGAGAAGCAAGTAGCAAAGAGGATGTGAACGAGAGGTTTGTTTAGCGCATGGTGTCTGCCACAGCATACCGTTGCTTCCTCAAATGACAAACAGAAAGAAAAAAAAAGAGAAAAAAAACTTGATGATAATGAGTGCATCTTGTGATTATGTGATTTTATCATCATATTATATCACTGGTGCAGAGTGGATGTGCCATGTATGCAACACATCTGTGTAGAGGAAGCAACCGTCTGTCCGATGTGAAAGCCTTGCAATCAGCAAGCAACGTCGATGCAACATCTTTTTTTTTTTTTTTTAATCAAGAAATCTAATTCCCACATGTACGAGAGCGATTATTAAACCTGACGGCTAGGCCAGCCGAACCCGGAGCAGCCGTATTCACAGCAGAAATTCTGGCTGAAATTCGACAGGGTTCTTTATGCTGCCATCTAAATCGTTTGTTCCTAAATTGCACACTTTACTGATATGGCCCATAATCATAATACTTTGCTGTTGCTCTACAGCCCGGTAAATAGTTTTCTTTGTTGCCTGTTTTTCTGTGTTTTGAACTGAGGCGGGTGATTTGACCAAAAATGTTGCATCACGATGCTTGAACACATTTCTTTGACACACAGTATATACCACAGTATAAAGGTAGATATTTACCACATTCAGACGATGCAAAGCAGCTTAGAATTGAAGCAGGATACAGATGAGCAGTTGAACGCTCGATGACATGACTTCACCATTATACCACTGCTGAGCTATATAGGATTGCTAACATTGTCCCTGCAATAAATGAGTGTTTCATTAAAGATGCCTTTTGTTAATTTATTCGAAATCAACAATACTTATTTTTTTTTTTTTTTACAGATTTCAATCCGATCGAGTACCCATGGTATGCACGCAAACAAGTCTGATCCACAGAAGGCCCACCTTGCAACCCACAGCACCCAAGAGACCTGCTGTCAACGTACGGATTCCAGATTCCACACCCCCCAGGGGTCTTGTGTTGCCAAGGCCAGAGGGAGCCAGATCCGCCCAAGTGGCACAAGGGGAACACTAGGTGATTTTAATGTTAAGTAAGAGAAAAAAACAAAAAAAAAAAAACAGTTTTGAATACGAAATTTCAACATACAACTTACAGTTGATTTGTAACCACAAATGATCCTCAACTTATGACGGGGTTATGCCCCAAAAAACTTAAAAAATACTCCAGAATAGTCCAAAATACAGTACATTTAGTACTGTTCACATAAACTTACAAAACAGCAAGCTTATGCTTTTATACTTAAAAGTGCCTGGAACGCTTACATTAGCTGACAGTTGAACAAAATCAACTAAGACCAAGCTTATTTTATAATAAAACCTGAGTATTTTGTAATGCGTAGAGTAGAGTATCGCTTGGTTACCCTCAGGATCACTTAACTGATTGGAAGGTGAATGCCGCTGCTGCCCAATGTCTTGCAAGATTACCATACTGCAAATTGTTAGCCAAATAAAATATCAAAACTCTACATCTGGCGATTTGGTCTCCACTTTTAAAACGATATCACAATTTCTACAATATTTCAGAAGCATGTACTTGTTACATAATTTACCATAATAGAATCTTCCATAGTCTTTCCAGTGCCTTTAAATAAATTGTTCAATCATGACACCCATGACAAATGGCCCTACAGTCCACTGTCTGAATTGTGAATATTTGTGTACAACTCTAAGGCACTGCTTGCTTGCTGTAGCTCATGAGCCACTATCCCAGATTTACTTTCTTCACAGCTACTCAGCCTTGACATTTTTCACTGTGTGAGTCATGCACTCAACAATTATTTCCTCATTAACTCAAGTTAATATTAACTCGTGGACTAGGAAGAGCCAGTGAACCAAAACCACTCAAAACTAAATGTGCTGCTACATGAAAATCACGATAGCTTTCGTATAAATTTCCATCAAAACAACTCAGTCAGTATTGAACTCCACTAGAAACAACAGTAGATAAAGTCTTAACAGTCAGATGGGATTGGTTTTATATTATGTATAGTTTATGTAGAGGAAACACAGTGAATGATTATTTATTAGGTGAAAAGAATAAGGAATTTGGAACGCGCTACAATTAATTCATTGTTGTACAGGGATGCTTTAATTACTTCAACTGTCAATTGTTTTGTTAAGACTATTTTATGTTAGCAAATATAATCGTTTTAATATATATTTGGGATGAACGAGTTATATAGTTTTACCTGGTTAATACACCTTAATGTGCAGTTTTTCAGAAACCAACCTGACTGCACTATTGTAATCAGTCTTTAATTCTTATATAACTTTACCCTCTTGCTCATTATTATTTTTTTATCTTTCATTTTAACCTAGCTTATATTTTTCTACACCTTGTTACACTGCTGTAATTTCACAATTTCCCTTTGGGATTAATAAAGCACTCTATCTAAGTTATCTATCTATCTATCTATCTATCTATCTATCTATCTATCTATCTATCTATCTATCTATCTACAGTATATATGTAATTTTTAAAAAATAATTTTAAACTTTTTTTTAAAACAACCGTTATGTGCATGGCGTGTTAATGGATGCACACAATAAATATCTCATCATGTACAGTTCCTAATAACTGAAACCATTTCGCTTTACTCCCACCTTGCTGAACACAGTAAGATCAACTCGCGCTCATCCTCGGCCTGATGATGACAGATACAGTATCAGACACACAAGCTGCGTCTGATATTTGCACAAGCCTGTGTTTATTTAAATCTTTCATATAGCTTGCTGTGAAGAGGAACAGCATGCACGGTGGAATTAACACAGCCAGGTAAAGGGTGTTTCCTGGAGCTGTTTCCATGCCTCGCGGGCATCCAGAAGAACAAATGTCGCACTGTCTGAGGCAACGACAATCAGAACCACAACTGTGAAGAATAATCGTTTCGCTTTGATGAACAGAACTGCTTATCTATGGAAAGACGACCAAATCTACATATCTCCGTCATTTATCAGATATAGACAAAATGCAAAATAGTTCTGATGCAACTCTATTGTTCATTCATGCTCCCTTAACACGTCTTTACTGTGTTTCCTCTGGGTAGGAGTTAGCATTCATGATGATTGCCTCACGGTGACCTTTCCATCATGTTTAATGAGCAGGATTACGGGGTTGCCTTATAGCCTTCTTAACACCCAGCCATAAAAGGTACCTTTAAAAGGTGTCTTTATTCTGGCTTCAATAGTTATACTCTAAAAATGTCCCTAATAGCTGGTGCCGCACAGTTAGCCACAAAAAAAATCTAAATCACAATATGGACCTGCACAATTATCTAATTGCAAAAAAGGCTGCAATTTATTCCAGGTAATATATACCAATATAGTCAAGAGTTTGTCAGTACTACTTCTGATTATACTTTTGAGATGATAAATAAATATTGCCAAACTCCCTTTTAATGAGATCATTCAATAGTTACATAACAGTTTAAATTGCAATCTGTCCAAATAATTGCCAAGTGATTTTCTGATCAAACCGTGCAGCCATACTAACAGCGGAATACTGTGCATGCTGAATGACACGATGAGCTTTTCACTATAGGTTTAGTCTTTCTAAAATTAGTTTCACAGGAAATCTATAATGGCACTTGTGTGCCGTATATTGTCATTTCTTCCTGTACTTCGTAATTGAACTGTGCAACTGAATTTCTAAATAAATGGCTTTACAAACAGTGCTTGGAAATTTAATTTTAAGTCATGATTACAATGATTACATAATAAATATTTATGCCGCTGTTCTATCGTGTCCTCGGCTCTTAATTTTTCCCAGTAGGTGTTGGTTAATTTTCTATAACAGCAGTTTTGACAGTCATTGTGGCTAAAAGGCAAAGCACAGGTTTATATTCATGCTCTTGTTTTAATATGTTATAGTCTCCATGGTAACGACTTGATGCACAACAAAAACAAGCTATGCTCTTATTTATCAAAGAACAAACGTATCAGGGAAAGTTTTGAAGTTTTCTCTAATCGGACTTTGAGTGAACATTTATAGAAGAAGTCTCAACTTTTACAGGATGTATATGTTACAGAATGAGAAAGTCTTCAGAGTTCCTGCTTTCATAATATTTGGTCTGAGGTGTGACAACCAATCAAATTCAATCTCAACTTTTTTCACTAATGCCCTGCACCAAGCATGTCTTTGCTAATGGGTTAAGTTTGAATTGTTAGTTACACGATTCTTTTACATTTTAACAAACATTAGAACAAACGATCGTTCCTGCACACACAGCATTCACATCAAAGTTTCAATCATGGAAACATGTAACCAGCTTGACTAATTCTCATGAATGCTGGAAACCCTGCTTTTACCCACTCTGTATGATTCACACCTGTGACATCATAAGACTGAAATACAGTATCTTTGGGGTTATGAGGTTGTGCTAGTTTCATACTAATAGCTTCCTCATTTACCACTGGTCAGCCAAACGCCTCCGTCCATAATAAAAGAAATGCTCCCTTGTTGACCTATAAAGTCCTAAATGTAGCTGCTTGACCATGATGTTCCTGCCGGTATCTCATCTTTCAGACTGACATTTTTGTCTGAGTGTGTTGCTGGGTTTGAAATACACTGAAGCATGATATTTACTTGTGACACACCCAACACAATGTCCTTCCATTCCATTCACTGTCCTTCCTCGTCCGTCGTTTTTCTTATTGAACCCCTCGGTTTTTAGTTTACGCAAAGTAGTACAAGATTGCATTCTTGCTCTAGTGACTTTGAATTGAAACGTTTGCCCAAGAGAAGCATTGGATGTGTTTAAATGGCAAGATGTTCCTCAATTCGAAGTACCTCAATGGATATCAGATTCAGATTCGCTTTCATTTTGGCCACACTTTAAAAATCTCTACTTTCACATATATTACAGTTAATACAAATGAAAAACTAATATACTTCCTAACACAAGTTTAGCATTTTCGCGGGCTTCCCATAGTCCCATAGCACTTGTGTTTTAGATTTAAATTAAAAATCACTTCCCAAAATGTCCTTATTGACCTAAAAAAAAAAATTTCTACATATACGTCTGCTGAAATGACTAATTTGACCCGTCTCACCCTTTTACGTTTGTAAAATAAACTAATCAGGCTAGTGTACCCAACATGCACTGTGATGCAAACACACCAGGTCGGGCTACACCAAATTTCCAGTAGTTAATAACATTTCTTAAGACTATTATTTATCTATTTTAAGGATTATGAAATCCATTATTCTCTTCATTTGACCTTGTATAAATGTGAATCATATTGGTTTTGATTGGTTTGGAGCCAACTACCAATCTGTTCCCAATTTCCAAACACCAGTGCAAACGTAATTTTATTGATGTGTTCGACTATAGGCTTTTGCAAACTTGTTTATTTTTAGATTCTTTGAAATACTTTAATAATTTCCCAAATAATATAACTTACTTAACAATTACACTAATAGTACATCTAGTTGCTGTTTAACGCTGATGTTAGTTTCGGTACTGCATGGCTGCGTGCAGGTGCAGTGATCTCCGGATGTGTTGACTCATTAAATTAACCCGAGTTAAACAAACTTCTCTCTAGTCAACAGTGATGATTGTAAAGGTGGTGGCACCCACAGGACAAACTTTAACTAAAACCCAAAGCAAGACAAGACACAAAGTCCAGACAGTCAGTTTATAATACACAGTCTACCGTCTGTCTCTCATCCTTACAGGCACCACCTCAAACTTCTCAAGCCTCCACATAGTCCACGAATCAAGCTTCCAGAAATTCTGACGGGTTTTGATTACAGGGTGCTATCTATCTATTTATATAAAAAGATCTCACTCTTCCTGTGATATCTTTACATTTTATACATTAGAGGACCTGAAACCGGAACAAAATTTCTGTCTGTCTGTCTATATGTATGTAATGTCTGAATGTATGTATGTACTTCTGTACAGCCAGACTTCGTCACAGCATCACGCAAAACTGGCAGGATAGATTTTAATGTACCTTTGGCAGAAGTGAGGTATTTGCCTAAAGTTATACCTGTGCCATAAATGAAAAAGAAAATGTCGAGTAAAAGCAATGTTATGAATGATAGTTATAGTGATATACTAATATCCATGATTACATTAAAGCTGAGCAGCTTATTTTTTGCTTTAACCCTTTAACTATATCTACAATCTCTCAGAAATATTACATACAGGTCAGAGCTCAATTCTTGGTGAAATCGATCAAGCAGAGGTGATTCAATGGTATAAATCCTGTGCATGGTGAATGCACCTACTGGACTCTCAGAACCAGGTTAACTGTTTTTGATTATTTTATAATGATAGTAGATTTAGAAACGTTTTTATTTGACATGAGGCATTTTATACGACAACATTTCCATTTTGCCTCTCTAAAATTCAATGAAAATACTTTCGAGATGTGGGTGTTATGATCGACTGGTAGGCGGCACGGTGGCTTAGTGGTTAGCCCAGTCACCCCACACTTCCAGGGTTGGGGGTTTGAATAACGCCTCCGGTCTGCATGTGTGGAGACTTCATTATCTGTCCACGCTTGATGGGTTTTCTCTGGGTATTCCAGTCTCCTCACAAGTGTATGAGTGTATGAGTGGCTGAGAAAACTGGAGTACCATGCCCATAACCATTTAGACCTATTAATTTTGTTTATCTATTAAACAAAAGCAACTACTCATTTTACAGTACACTATAACTTGCAAGTCATGAGAAAAAAAGGTTTTCAAGTTCTAATGAAACTAATATTGAATTCTTTAGCCCAAAAGCCTGAAGTACAACAATCACCAATGTAAATCCACCCAAACAGTGAAGCATAGTGGTCTGAATCTGGATGAATCAAAGTAAAGACACATCCTTATGGAAAACATGCTCGGAAATGTTCAGTACTTCAGACTTAGGCACATGGCAACATGAGAGTGGCTTGAAACTGAGTCAGAAAATTTCTCCGAGTGTCCCAGCCACAGCAAAACCTTACATCTCATATAACATCTCTATATACTGTAGACCTGAAAATACAGCAAATCACCCCATCCACCTTGATGAAGCCTGCCACAAGAACATATGCAATGTAAAAAAGCACAGTATGAGTCTAAGATCTTGTGTAAATGTAATATTTCTGGTTCTTTGTCTAATAGATTGACTGTAGTTATGTCAGTCCTTCTGCAAATAAATAAGGAAGACATTTGATAAATATGGCTTAAGCAGAACATAGGGCGAAAAAAGTGGAGGGTGTAAACATCAGCAATAAGAAAACAATAAGGTGGGTACATGACATTTTCGCATTCTATGGGTTGAGTGATAAAAACCATGCGTCAAATGTGATTTTATGAAGTCAAACCAGGACTTACGATGAAATTTCCCATGACTGAAGAAGTAACTGATTGACATTTACAGAAGACTTCAAGCACAATATGGTGATGAGACTTTTAGCAGCTGGTAAACATTTGAATTTTAAATAAGGCCGTACATCCGTGAATGGCAATCCAGGCCAAGGTGGCTCGGCGCCCAATGCAGTTGTCGCGTGAACATTCAGCACTTGACTCCATTCTGAGGAAGATCTGAATGTAGGAACATTGTGATACACAGTCATTCACAAACACCACTTGCACATTACAGGAATTCGAGCTATTGCTAGGGAGCTATTGCCTCATCATCCTGACCTCGCTTTAAGCCACAGGGTTGGTATACACGCTTGCACATTAAAAGTGTTCCTGGGAGGCCAGCGTTTCAGAAGTGAAGCAGGCAGTCCAATCATGTCCTGGCATACTGAGAAAACTTTTTAACTCGATGGTATCCAAGCACTAGTGAAACACTGGGATAAGTGTATCAGTGTAGCAGGGGATTATATCAGAAGCAATCGAAAGTCCTGGTTTGACTTGAACGCCCCAGGTATTACAGACTCGTGTAATTAGATTCCACTGAAGCAGTAAATATTTAAAAGGTTTTAATGCAACACTGAAAGGAATTTCAGTGTTTGCATGAAGAAACTGTAAAACATCTGTGATTTATGACGTGACTTATGAAAACCAAACTCCTGATAACACCTACTGTTTCTCTACACCATTTTTATGAGCTCAGAGAGTGGCGGCACCTGCGACAGTGACCTTTCCCGAGACGTGTGTTTACCTTCAGTGCAACACGACTTTGGATTCCACTGCACAAGTGTAAAGGATGAAATACAATCATGTAATACAATCATCTGACCATAATAAGGGTTTTTTTAAGAGCCCGAAATACAATTTATCAACACAGCTTATCGGGTGAGAAAAAATCTGCAGTGCGCTAAATTTGCGGCTTTGCTAATACTGTAAGCTCCGATATCGCAAGAACGATTAACGACGTATCATACAACCTGTGAACACACACTTCCTGTGGGACTTAATAGAATTTAAACTCTCCAGCAGTGAGTGGTTTAGGCATTAAACAAGTAGTGACCCTGAACTGTGCACAGTGAGCTCGCTGCTTGATGTTTAGCATGACTGCTCAGCTGGAGGGCTCAGCCAAAATTGCTTGTATTGATGTATTTACTGTAAGGGGAATTCCATTTTGTTCTGCTAAAGATCAAAATTTTTGCTAATTCCATAGTTTGTTTTTAGGCATACTGACATAGTGACCCATCCTTCCACATCGCAACCACACGACTTCAAAAACTCTTATACGTTATATACTGTATAACCGTGCTAATAGCGTTGCGCTGTTGAATTTTCAAAGGCGCTGATCAAATTTCTATAACAGCTACTTCAACAGGGTAAATTTACCCTTACGTTTATTTATTGATATGCTTGCTCGAATGCATTATCGTTCTAGAGTAACGCTGACGTAGACGGATTTTCATCTAACCGAGAAAGATACTAATATATGACACTACTAATATCCCCCACTCTACTGTTGTCTACATTAAGATTAGGATTCAGTTATTTGTCAAAAGTTTTTCTCAGTTAGGGAGCCTGGGTCTGAGCGCAGGTTCAGCCACGACAGAGTGCCCCTGGTGTAGATAGGGTAAAGAGCCTTGATCAAGGGTTCAACATCAGTAGCTTGGCAGTGCTGGGGCCTAAACGCACAAACACTGCCAAGCTGCCACTGTTGAAACCCCCAACCTTCTGATCCAGCCAGAACTGTTTGATCCATCACTGCCCACACTGCATACAGAAATATGACCTGAATCAATGTCTTCAAACAGAAAAGAAAATGTGCTAAAGGATCATACCCAACAGTTCTCATAGGAGCACCATACAAGGATATATATATGTAGCTACTTTTGCATGAGCAATATCAATTTTTCTGATTCTAACTTAATTGTTTAAATGGATGCTGATCTGATAAGATGTGTTTACATGCTCAAGCATTTAATCAGAATATAATGTTTTTGACATGTACAGTACAAAGTGTTCCCGCATGCTATCATTTGCTGAAAAAAAATCACAAAAGAAGAAGAATTTTTCTCCAGCTTTGCGGTTAGGTTAGGTTTCCTATCTTTTCCGATTTAATATCTGATTGCTCCATTATCCAGATTATTAGTGGATTTGGTGGAAGTGTCCACCTGGTGTAGTTTGGAAGAAAAAGAAAATCATGTCCACATATGAGAACATTGATGTCTCAGGAGGTTATGTTAAAGTGTTCTGTGAAGGATTTTTGTAAGGAGTCTCCTGTCTCAGTGCTCTTTGGAAAGGTCACAGTAGAGCAGTTCCTTCAAGATCTCCAACACAGGTCAGACTTTAGGTTTTGCGTTTTCTTCTTTCTTGGTAACAAGCTGCATCTATGTCACATGACAACAGCCCATAGCTGATGATTTTCCTTTAACAGTAGCCTTTTTTTGTTTAAAGCTACTAAACGAAGGGAAATTGTTCTGTACAATTAAAAGGCAAGACAGAAGTGCATAAACTCAGCATAAGCTTCAAAAGGAGCAAAATCAAATATTAATCAGATCAATTCAACACATAGGTCAAAGCACAGCTGGAATCATTAGAAAACCTAAAGGCAAATCAATTGTGTGGAAATGAGCACATGTATGAGCTGGTAAGCTGGAATAAGCATGAATGGAAATAAAGTTCAGTAATATACAGTAGCAATGAATGAGACAGCACAAAGAGACAAAGACAAAAGGATGCATTAATAGGCGAACAAATCAAAGGAACAAAATCATTGAAAGAAAAAAGTGAAAAATCAGCATGGCAACACACCTTATGAACAATGTGAAATCTATCTTCTCTACTTTTAAATTAATTTATATCACCATTGACTTGTTCATATTAAGTCAGAGCATTTGGTTAAAACTACAACACTAATGTGTTTACATGGAACACACACTTTCCAAAATTGCACAAATAAGCGAAAAAAAAAAACAACAACAGCCCAATAGGAACAGAAATGCATCCTCGATCGGAACAGTCTGACCCTATCCGGCCCATGAAATTTCAATGAGAATAAAATTGAAGCTGTAACCCTCTGATTATCCGTTCAGTAGGTAAATATTAGCCATGTAAACACTTGATCTGACCAGTTGTCTCTTGATGGAATATACAGTATTTTCTGTGCATATGTCAGCCACATGTGGGGGTTACATTAGATTTGGCTTCTATTCCTCATCGGTACACTACTGTATCTTCTCTTCTGACTTTGATCCACTGGGTCTCTGGCTGAGAAAGGCACACTGATTGGCTGGACATTTCGCATCTAACTAACCATAGATGAGACCGAAATCTTGTTATTCTGATTACAAGTGCTTTGTACGAGTAAGCACACATCTTATCAAATCTTTAAGCAATGTAAATGTAAATGTAGCTACTGACCACACAGTAATCCTACATATTACAAGCCGTCCCAATTTTCAGGTCTTTCAGCACTGATTACGGTGACACAAACGTCTATCTATTGTAAATTGCGCTTAAACAGGAATACTAGGTGACTTTGCTAGTCTAAAGCTAGTTATGATTTCCTTTATGTTCAGGATCACATAAAATCCTGGCTACCTATGCCGGAAGGAATTGCTTTAACAGCTCAAAAAACAATTATGTTTACATATCTTAGAATATTCGATGTCACTGGGAATGACGTAATACTCATCAACAACATAAGCGGACAGTATTCTTGGCAGTCTGAAAGACGTTCTGCTTAGTTACTCTTCGCTTGCAGCACTGCACTGATGGAAACAGGGCCTCACACACTCGCTAAAACCAAGACAAATTAGGATTCGGAAACCCGTTTAAAGTAAACACTGAAATCTCAGCATTCTTGCATTGCCAGTGAATGATGTAGAAAGCATGTCGGGAAACGGATTCTTCACATCCCAGGAATTACAAATCCATCGGCTGTTTGGCATGTGCTTTTACTGAGACTAGTGTCGGTGCCACATTGTTTACAGACAGATCCATGAGCACATCCATGATCGTTAGTGTTTATTAACGATCCTCGAGCTCTGCATCATAAGATATATAATGTTAAATGCCATAAATTAAATGAAGAATTTTTTAGAAAAGACAAATACATAATTTTTCTATATAATCTGTCAACAAGTTTTCGTTTTTTAAAATTTTTTTTTAGAGTTAGCCGTCTTCAGTTATAGTGTGAATCGTCGTACCACTATGGCTGCTTTCAGGGGACGAAACAGGTTAAAGTCTGATGGAGCAAGATTAGGACTATAGGGAGGATGCAACGTTGTCATCAGCTGTGGACATGGACAGGCGTCTGACTCGTCCTCGATGGCAAACACTTCCTTCCTTAACCTACTCTATCCATTCATACAGACTTCTTCGCAACAAAACACTTTCTTCATACTGCACACAAAGTCATTTATAAATAACGACACCAGCTACACACCCTCCTCAGGCCACAAAAATTTTTTTTAAAAACTACTGCACGCTGCTCTTCTTTAGTGCAAATCTCAATTGGGGGTCGTCCATTTTTGCTCACATCGTAGTTACAAATGGACTGATGCAACACATTCACACCTGCACAGGAACGGAAACGGAAACGCTAATAAGACAACGCGGTCAACATCAGTTTTAATATAACCGGAGTGTGGATAATTTTTGACTCACCTTCGTACTGAACATGCTTAACATGATGACGAGAACCTTTTTTCTTTTAACTCCATTATCCCTAAAACTTAAGAGGTGGACTTCATTTTAAACTAAACTCATGCAATGTTAATGTATGAATATCCACACCCTAAATGCCCCCTATATGCACTGTTCATATTTTCAGTTCATTGTGTTAACTTGAAACATAACCGCCATGTTTATTTGTGTGTTCATTTGAAACAAGTTGTGTCATATGATATTTTCGCTCGCTCCTGGAGCATGCAGCTGATTAAGCAAGCCATGTGATTTCTCACACCAAGCGAGCACAAGTCGGAAACAAATCGCCGCCTCTTCTTCCTCCTTTGTACACACGATCTTCCACTCCTCCTCCACCGCACACACTCGGATACCCGACGGGAAAGAATGGCCACCAGCAGGGGAGGGGAACTCCCCCCCACTCTTCGACTTCCTGTCGACCTGAGGGGCTGTCCCCTCCCTTAACACACACACAAACTGTCTCACATGGACTGGGATAGGGAAGCTACAGTAGCACACTCGTCCAGCTGAAGCATGTCTACCTCATAACATTTCACCAGGAATAGATTTTACTGCAAGTATCCATACTGCTTAACAATAGTGGACCAAGTAGTGGCTCTCTGATGGTTCTGAGATTTGACCCTATGACTATATCTTCACCAAGGACCTCTCTTCATGTGCTAGTCCATAGATGACATCATTCATTTAGTCTCCATGCTTTTCTGTCCTGTCGCTAAGGACAGCTGTTCAGTAAAGCCACCGCTGATCCAAACGGAACCTCTAAACTCAAACTATGCCATCTTATCCAGTATATACATTAATACATCACATAATACCTAGGTCTCAACTCAATCTGATTTTTTGCATGCTCAAAAAAAGTGCTCGTCCGGGTGATGCTGTAAGCTCTCGCAGCCGGAGGTCTAGAGAGAGCTGATTGGCCGAGCTCTCTCAGGGGGGAGGGACGAGAGGTACCTGGTGCTCCCACGTTAATCGCGGCTCTACAGCCAATCAGCGGCGTCTGTGAGCTCGCGCAACGGAGGGAGCGGATAGCGCTGTCCTCCGAGTGTGTTACTCCGCCCCCAACGGTGCGCGAGCGAGCAGTTTGAAAAGCTGCGGTTGGCTGGCGTCACGTTGTTCGAAGGAAACCATGATAGTCTTCGAGCCTCCCGACCTAGTGGTAGTAGTAGCCTTAATGTGGGAGCCCCCTAGTGACAGGGAGTAATTGGACACGACTAAATTAGAGAGAAAATCTGGGCAAAATCCCCCACACAAAAGAAAATAATAATAATAATAAAAATATCTAATAAGCATTTCTAATCTGCTTCATGCATGACACAAGTAAGTTTTCAAACAATTCTTTACAGATAAATGATTTCACTTAGAATTCACTACTGTAGTTGAAATTTACTTCCAAATAAAAAAAAAATGTCATGGTTTAAAAGCTTCTTATAGGCTAGAGAACATCATTTGAGTCAATTGGGTTATCTCTTTGCATGTTTTTAAGGACTATCTTCAAACTCAATGTTGCTTTTTTGAGAACATGGGAAAATTAAAGGAAAAGAAAAAAACAGCTAAGACCTCAGAAAAAAAAATCGACCTCCACAAGTCATCCTTGGGAACAATTTCCAAATGCCTGAAGGTACCACTTTCATCTGTACAAATAATACTACGCAAGTATAAACACCATGGGACCACAAGGCCGTTATGCTAGAGATGTGTACTTTCGTACAAAGACTACAACTCAATCCCAGAACAACAGCAAAGGACCATGTGAAGACACTGGAATAAACAAGCACAGAAGTACTGTATCTATGTCTACAGCAAAACGACACCTATATCAATGTGACCTGAAAACCTGCTCAACAAGAAAGATGTCACTGCTCCAAAACCCCCATACAAAAGCCAGACTACGGTTTACAGCACACATAGGCGCAAATAAATGTCCCTGGTCTGATGAAACAAACATTGAATAGTTTGGCCATAATGACAATTTGTTGTCTAGGGAGAGGTAAAGGTAAAGCTGGAGGCTTGCAAGCCAAAGAATATCATCCCAGGTGTGAAGCATGGAGGTGGCAGCATCACGTTGTAGGGGTATTTTTCTCCAGGGACTGGTGCACTTCACAAAACAGATAGCATCATGAGGAAGGAAGATTATATTGATATACTATGGAAGCAACATCTCAGGACATCAGGCAGGAGGTTAAAGCTTGGTTGCAGATGGGACTTCCAAATGAACAATGACCCAAAGTGTACTTGGGGGTCAAAAAGTCTTAAGGAACTTAAAAGAAGTAAAGGTATTGGAGTGGCCCTGATCTCTATTTAATAGAAGATTTGTGGGCAGAATTGAAAAAGCATGTGCCAGGAGGAAACGGCTAAAATTCCAGCAACTTACTGAAAGAAGCTTATGGAAGGCTACCCAAAACATACAATTTAATGTCAAATACTAAGTGTATGTAAACTTCGAGCCCAATGGAAATGTGATGTAGGACATAAAACATAAAACAAATCTTTCTCTAAACTGGTATTCTGACATTTCACGTTTTTAAAATAAAGTAGTGATCAAACCAAACCTCCCTTAGACATGAAACGTTTACTCAGAATAAATGTCAGGAATTGTGAAAAACTGAGTTTACATGTATTTGGCTGTATTTAAGGTGTATTTTAACTTTTAACTTTAACTCTATCTCAACATAAGGACAATAAGATATCAAGTCAAAAAAGAGCCCAATATTATGGAATAAGTAAGGTGAACTGACAGAAAGGCATAGCAACTTTTTTTCACAACCTGTGGTTTAATGCTCCATATGACACTGACATAATAAAAAATATTAATATGAGAAATGTTGCGCAATACACTTGGGTGGCCAAAAATATTAATCTTATCACATTGTTTTCTCAAGTATATAAAGTCTATATAAGTATATAACAGTTATATCACGGTTCATAATCGCCCCAACCGATGGAAACCATATTACATTATAACTATTATGTTCATTATGATTTATCACCAAACATTAATTATATGATTTACATCAGATCATTTAACCATTCAGTTTCCCAAAATTAGCAAAGCTGTGCTTCCTTGCGGACACACACAGACACACACATTACCTGGGAACTGGATACAGTTTCAGGGATGGAAAAGATTTCAGTGAGATAGAGTGCTACAGTATAACATTTAACATTTGCATGCCTTTGGAATAAAAAAAATGAAATAATATGACCCGCATTATATTTAGTATGTTCGTTTTACTACGCGGTCACAAGCAGCAAGACTGATAATTAAGTAGTGGATGTTAAATTATAGGATTTTAAAAAGGTTTACAGAAGTTCATGTTTTTTAAATCCACCTGTTGTTTTCTAATTTATAAACTTTGCTTTTCAGAGCTGATAGCATTGATGTACAGTCATTGCAGTTACACATCTATTCAATCAGTACACAGCAGCTACAGGTTTCAGTCTGTATGCACCCTTTTAACTTTTGCACACTCTTCTGCTAAATTTGCACTCTCTGACTCACTTTTGCTACTCTCTTTTCAAGACATCGAAGACCTTAAGGTCTAGGACTCCTGCACCTCACTGTTTTTTGGTGATTACTGAGCAGTTCATTCAACAATGTTGTGTGGCACTAAAAAGCAGTAAAAAAATTGGGAATGAGAGGTTAACGGCCTAGCGGTACTGATTGGAAGATCAAGTATAAATCTCAAATATACAGGGATCCAGAGTAAGCTCAGTTGAGTAAGTTGTGTCCTGTGGCAAGTGGTTGCTTTGGATGAAAGCTTGAGCGTGACAAATCTTTGCACATGACTTTTTAGACTTCAGTGTGAGCCTAAAAAAACTAAAATGTGGACGACAGAAATGTGTTTGAAGGATTTGGTTTGATCTAAATGGAAAACTGTGTCTTTTTTTATTGCTGTAGGGGAGATCTGGCATTGATGTAGCACAACACAAAAACGCTTTGTTCCCTCTAATGCAACTGTGACTTTATTATGTATGTACATGAGTGCAGTACATTACTTCGCTGTGTCCATCTGAACGGGTCTGATTCATTCTTTCTATTAATATTTATAACACCTTCCCCCTATTTTAAAATAAGTCAATAAATAAATAAATAAAAGTATTTTTCTCATGTAGTTATTTCTTTAAATATGTGCAGTTGTGCACACATACCTCTACCACCCTGTTTAATTTTCATGTTTCATTATTGCTTGCTCATAATCCTTTTTAAAAAAGCATTGACAGGAAAGATGTACGCTAAATTCTGAAATGCACTGACATACGATGCACTGACATACGAATCACTACGATTCATTTTTTAATTATGCTCTCAAAAGGATGTTTTTTTTTAAGTCAGTTATCATTAAACAGTAGTAACCATATGCCATAAACATGATATAACATAGATATAACTATGACACAACAAGCTCTGCAACATCAGTTGATTGCTGTACATTTTTGAGCAAGTTATTGTATGCATAAATAGTTTCTGACGACCTATTAAAATATCTTTAGAATAAATGTACATACTGTCTAAGCTGTTTTTATTGCCATCTCGCACAGGTTATTTAATTATGTAAATTAAACAATGTTTGAAGATTCTGTATTTCTACCAATAAGAAAAAAGGGTCCTCAGCTTCGAATGAATTAATCCCTGGTACGCTTGGAATGAATTCATCCCTGGTTATAAATCACAATATGTGGATATTCTGCCATGTGAATGACTGTAATGCGACACCCTGGGTTATAACAGTGGAGGTGTTTGTGTAACCCTGTGGGTGTTGGGTAATCTAACACCAGAAGACTTGTGTGAGAGCAGTGACTGCTCAGTAGTTAAGTCTCTGGGTTGCTTATTGCAAACTGCGGTTCAAATGGCAGCCAAGCTGCCTCTGTTGAGGTGCTGTATCACCCAGAGACGCTGCATCATGACTGACCTAAACTAGGACACGAGCAGTGGGCATTTCACTTTGCTGTAATGTATACATAGTATTAGCTGTAGTACCCATCACTGACAGGAAAAGAGTTTGTAGAAATAGTTAAAAGGTTAAAGCTGAAAATACGCCGATCAGCTTAAATTTAATCAGTGATATTGTTATATCAGGTTGATGCCCACATACATGTCTACGTGCAACAAAGACGATTTTTTTTTTTTACTTCTCAGAATTTGGCTTAGTGTGACAACATTATATGGTATTGGTTTCCACTGAACTAGTGGCTAAATATTAAGAAATTGTACAAAATGTACCTAGTTCACAGCAAGATTTTGAATCTGCTGTCATTTCATCTTACAACCAATGGGAAAGGGAGGATATAGAAAGATGTATGTTTACACCTTGTTTACGCTAAGTTGTACTTCTTTTGTGGTAAGCCAAATACACTCCCTGTTCGTTAATTGGAGAGTGAATAACAGATTGTCCTAATATGACTTCAGCGCTGTTATTTTAGTGGTGAAAATATGAACTAATCCCAGGAAAAATAATATGTTTAGTTTTTCTAATTAACATCTATTGGTTCAGGTGTTTGTTTACATTCAGCACGGAGTTTATCAGTAGTTTATTTTAAAGTAGATTATTGAATCTGGCACATAACTGTACTTAACATCGCTTTTGCTCAACATTTTCATTTCACTTACATTACATTAACTTGCAGGTTAAACTTCAGGCAGATATCAAAGTACTGCAAAAGTTTCATTAAAGTCTGTCCAGCCAGTTTTGAATGTTGCTGTGACATAACCCGGCACATACAGTAACTGCTTATAACTTCACTTGTACTCAACATGTTGATTTCGCTTATGGCGCATGTTTACCTTCAGGCAGATACTTAAATACTACAAAATTTTCATTTCATTCAGTCCAGCCAGATTTGCCTGATGCTGAGACAAAATCCGGAAGGACAGACATACAGACAGACTTTTTCTGACATTGATTTCAGGTCCTCCAATGTATTGCTATCAAACGTAAAGATATCATTGAAAGAGCGAGTTCTGACCGATGTACAGACAAAACCTTTCTTTTTTATATACAGAAGTGGCAAATAAACCTCTTTCTTTACCTTCTGGTCCACGATGGAGCACACGAGCTCTTTGACCGCAGACAAGGACACATCTGAGGGGTCGAGATTCACGGTTTCCCGAGTGAGACCGATCTGCAGCAGAAACGACACGCCGTGAAACGACTCGCGGGAGTGGGTCGGGCTCGGGGCGCTCGCGCTGCCGTTAGACAGGCGGCCGCAGAGCGTGGCGGGGGGGCTCGCGGACGGCGAGGGCGCGAGCGGGGCGGCGGGATGCGCGGGGACGGGAAACGGTCTCGGGAAGGACGGAGGGGACGAGCTGCCGCACGAGGACATTTGCACTCTTTCGGCTTAGCTGTCACCTCGGAAAAACTCCAGCATGTCCCAGATTCTGCCTTCAGACCTGATCAGCTCTCATCTCCACTTGTTGTTGTTGTTGTTTGTTCACATCAACTTTGGTCTTTGATTAAATACAAATAAATAAACACGACCTGAGAAAGGGAGAAAGGAAATCCAAGCGCGCGAGCTCCGACAACATCAAGGATCACTGCGAAAACAAGAGATACAATGTTACAATGATGAAAGAGAAAACTGCTACAGTACAAGTGCGTGCGCGTGTGTGCGCGCGCGTGCTGGAGATGAATTAGCCTAAGCATTGTAAACATCACTCTACACAGGCACTGATACAATTACAATTACAGAAAATATTCGTTCGAATAACACGGATACTCGACACAGAAACTATTACGCATGCAGCCCGGTGTGTATTAGCTCGTTACCCAAACTAGTCAAGCCATCCTTATACCAGCCTGCGATCATATACGTATTTACAAAAAAAAAAAAAAATCAGATGTTAATGCACATCTGGACGAGCTATCTGACATATTAATGATGTTATGTGCTATAATGAAACATTATGTTTCATTATAGCACGCACATGATGCTCTTATTAGTCTCTTATAATAAAGAGCAAGGAAAAAACAAGAAAAAGTTCTCCGTTACCTTTCTCCAAAGGGCGGGTTTCCTTTTCTTCCTTGAGATGCAAAATTCCACCATAGGCCACTTTTATATCTTTACATTTCCCAGAAGTTTGGCACAGAAATAAAGCTTGTATCACCAGCACGCTCTTATGCTCTACACGCTCTTCTGCAGCGTTGGCTTTACAAGTTTTTACTTTTGCACTTTGCCTATGCACTCACGTTTTCCAACTTCTCAGCCAGAAACTTTTCCATCCCGCTCATGCGTATCCCATTAGAGCTCTCTCTCTCTCTCTCTCTTTCTCTCGACCAACGTGAATATTACGGACAAACGACACAGAACCAAACGCCTCTGGGATTATGAGTCCGCCTGTTTTTTTCTCGCCGCCTTGATTGACAGTAAAACTACATTTTCCGACAAGCAAAATAAAGAGGATGTCGTCTACGCATGCGCACTTACAATAAACTCGAGTTAATGGATTCTTTTTTTCGCTCCGTATCGAAACATTAAAACAAGTTAGCAACAACTTGAAGTGTTTGTTGTAACAGAAGAAATGCCCGTTTCGTATAAAAACGAGATCAGTAAAAAAAAATATTTAAAAGATCATAATGCGCATGCGCAGTATTGCTCCGCTTCGTTTTATATTTTAAAAATAAGCATTAACATGTCCTCTCGAATGCGAATGTCAAAAAATAATTTGTTAATACGACAGATTAAATGTCGAGTTAAAAAAAAACTAAATTTTCCAAAAATGAAATCAGTTGAGCGCATGCGCAGTTCGAAATACATCGATAACGGGCTCCAGAAAGTGCCGGGACATCTGCGCCCTCTAGCGGTGAGCGTTCAAAGGAGGCAGGAGAGGCTAAAAAATAAACGTAAGAAGGATTAACTAATTCAGGACTTCCTAATTAACACTTCCATACACCATCACCATGCATGTCTGGGTAACTTAGACATATTTAATTTGAAAACAAATTAAAATTTTTCAGCGTCCAATCTTGTAACAGGTCTGATTTTTTTTACCTTGCTGTTATGGGTTACTATGGCAACCAAACACTGTTGCGTTGCATGATGTGGCCAGAGTCATGCCTTTATGTTGTATAGCATAACCGTTATAGTTATTTACTTTAGATTCAAACATCAAACATGGAATGGTAAAGGTAAAGTCACTAAGATTGCTCTGGTTCTTGCAGAATCCTGTTAGGTTCATTAGTCTGATTTGGGCAGAAGTCAAGGCTCTGAAGCAAGACGGACGTTTTGACCGGACTGTAGGGAAACCAGGAAGCAAAAGGGCGTTTTACCTTCGGGATCGGCTGAAGAGCAGCAGCTGTGGATGGTGGCTATCTGTGGTGCACAGATGAGCTCTGGAGAGAATGTTGCAAATGCATGTGTGGCGCAGCAGTGTGTCTGACATGTTTAATGTTAGCATGTTATAACATACTATCACAACACGAATGAAACTACAGTATAAGCAAACCAAACCAATTTGCATTGAGGTTTGCATTTATACAAGGAATAAAAGAGTAACCAGACCAAGATGGTGTCATGCTGTTCCCACCACAAGCTGATTATTTTTCCAAAAAAGAATGTGGAAAAGAATTCAACATTTCACTTACAGTACAAATATTTGCTAATCATGATTCACTCTCACTTACTCATAGTCCACACCACTTTATCATGTATACAGGGTTTTGGGGGGGCCTGGAGCCTATCCCAGAAGACTTAGGGCATGAGGCAGAGAGTACACCCTGGATGGGGTGCCAATATATCGCAGACACACACTCGGTCATTCACACACTGCGAGTAATTGGGAAGTAATTATTTAATATATGTGGGCAACTCCATGCAAAGGTCTACCATGTCATAAAGGGTTCTTACCAAAACACACTGATAAACTACCAATTCTACACCTTCTCATACTGACTAATCTTTTACTTGTAAATAAGTTAGGTCAATGCAGAGTGTCTGTCAAAAAGCATAAAAAAAGGACAGAGATTATGAAAACTGCAAAGAAAAGGAGAGAAGAAAGGGCCAGAAAAAATGTCAGTGATCATTTTACAGTATAGTTAAATTTTTCATAATCACTATTTTAAAGTTTTCATTCTAAAATTCACTACTTCAGCATGTACTTTATGGCTTGTAGAGAGCTAGTTCAGATACACCAGGCACATCTCACATCCATAACATCGGTTTATTCTAAATTATTCATCCTAATAATTTTAAATAAATAAATAAATAGTTGTTCTCTTTCATGGTACAAGTGTAATGGTTTCTGCAGTTGTCTGCAGTAAATCTGTACATGCTCACAAAAGTTTTTTCTGTTTAATGCCACATGCATAACACTGATTAAATGCTATATAGTTTTAGAATGTAAAAGGATTTATTGGTTTTGAGCTGAAGAGATTACGTAAAAAGTTATGCAGATTAATTAACCAATTCTTAACCTGTAACGGTATATAGCCTTTAAACTTTTGAAACCTTTCAAAACAGTTTATTTATTTATTTATTTATTTATTTATTTTTTATTAGGCCATTCTAAGATTGAATCTATGTGAGCATCAGCCATACAACGTCCTGTGTGGGTGTTATTCTAGAGACAATAAAATATCAGAATAATTCTTTGAACCTGTACATTTATTTGCAGCCCAGAATTTTGTCAGAGCTTTTGTTCAAGAAAATTAATCAACACCACCTGACAAAACACTATCAAGTACTGAATATACATAGAAATAAAAAATAACATTCTAAATATAAAAAGTATAGAAACTGCATAATATTTATAGCATTCTGCAGAATATCCTCCTCCACAGTCATGATCGACTTTAAAATGTAATCCACTGTTCACACCCACAGAGGGCAGTGTTTCATAAAACGTGAAAATTGTCCATTTGCTCTCATGAAGCTGCAGTTTCTGCTTACCTTATTTATTTATTTATTTATTTATTTATTTATTACCAAAGCTAAGTTAAAAAGAAAAACAACCTGTCTAGGTAAAACAATATACCTAATGATTGGCAAGCAGTATTATGAAAGTTGGCTATAATGACATGTTGCCTAGTCATCACATTTTGACCCTTTTCCCAGTAGTTATAGCTATTCTTACAATGGAGACTGAAAGTGGGTGGGGGTGGTATTAGGCAGCACGTAAACATTTTGTTCCTGAAGTTGATGTGTTGGGAGCAATAAAAAATGGGCAAGCGTGAGGATTTGAGTAATTTTGACAAGGGCCAAATTGTAATGCCTAGACAACTGGAAAACCAGTGACGGGGTCATGGGTGGCCAAGGCTCACTGATGCATACTGTATGGGGAGCAAAGGCTGACCTGTGTAGTCTGATTTAATAGAAGAGCTAATTTACCTCACTTTGTTGAAAGGGCGAAAGCTGATTCAGATATAAAGGAGTCAAAACACACAGTGGATTGCAGTTTTGGTGGCAAAATGGGGACCTACACAGTATTAGGATTGGATATGTTTGGATTAGATATGTTGCAGAAAGTTCGCTGCTCAGTGGTAGGTTTCTCACCTGCCATGTAGAAGGCCTAGGACCACAATGCTCAAATCCCAGCCAATGGATGCAGTGCGGGTCCCAAGCCCAGGTAACATGGGAAGGTTGTGTCAGTAAAACCTGTGCCGGGTTGTTGTACGGTTCCCAGTATTATAGACGATGACACACACTTCAAGGACTTCTTTTCACCCCCCTCATCTCATTAAAATACTACCTCAAGTTTTTTTTTTTTTTTTCACAGACTATAGTCGTAATATATTACATTACATCATACTTCAGATTTTATATATTTTGCAACTTTGATGGAATCTGTTTTATAGGTTCCTTTTGTAAAAATATTTAAGGTCACGGAGCGGTCGTATAAGCATTTCACTGCATATCGTACTGTGTATGACTGTGTATGTGACAAATAAAATTTGAATTTGATTTGAATTTGATGTATTTAAAGAAGGTCTTTGGTCTTTAGAATGTGACTGGTCAAGTCCAAATCTAAGTATATCTTGCTTTAAAAAAGAAAAGAAAAGAAAAGAAAAAGCTTCCTAGTGAAACTGTGGGAAGTGTTTACACAAAGCCGTGGTCATTACCAGTAGAATAAAGTACATCACTTGGTTGAGACCTGTAGGCGTGAGAGTAAACAGGTTTGAGTGTGACCGTGTGAGTGCTGGGTCGCTTCCCAAATAGCGGTTTGGGGAGCAATAACGTGGTGTGGCGAGTGTAACCTGATCCTCCGCCCATCACTGCTCCTGAGCTTCAGAGCGCAACCCCACCGGCGGCAAAACACACTGCTCTCTCTCTCACACACACAAACACACACACAGACCGAGCTCATCAACATCTCTACCATGACACTGGAAAACCTGCGTGAGGAATACACTTCACTTAAGTGATCGCCTTTTATCTGCATGAGACTGAAACAAAAAAGCAACAATGGAACCCATAACAAAGTGGACTCCAACTCAGGTTGTGGACTGGATGAGAGGTAGGAGTTACTGAACTTTTAAAAAATAATAGTTATTATTATTCAATAAACTGTAAAAACACGCGTGCTTTTATGAGCCAGGATGTTGGAAAGTTATTATCTCGCTTAATAACCCTCAATATTTTTAATGGCATAAACTGCGCGCGAACTCAACAGGCTGTTTTACTAACCCGTTCAGCACATGAGTGAGGGCAGTGCGCATGCGCAGCGGAACCCCCCTTCAAAGCTCTCCCACAATATAATAGATGGAGTGCTTTATTAATTCCAAAGGGAAGTTCTGACGTTAATGCAGCACGGATTATACAACAAAATACACGCAAACAAGGAGTATATTAAAGGCTATTTTAAAATAAAATAAAAAAATCACTATGAGGAAAGAATTAAGAATTATGAAAACTATTGATAATTAAATATTACAATTAGATTTTTTAAAATTCTACTAAAAAATAATTGTCAACACATAAAATAGGTTTATAACACAATACAATCTACACAGCTAGGTGCCTTAGTTGTTGGCACTTCTTGCACCTCCATGGTCAAGGATTCGATTCCCGCCTCGGGTCTGTGGACATGGAGCACCATGTTTTCCGTGGATTTCCTTCGTTTTTCTCGCACAGTCCAAAGACCTGCAGATTAGTGTGTGAATGTTGACCGGAGGTCCTACCACATTTGTGAAAATGTGAATCAATACCATGGTCGCCATTGGCCTCCACGATCACTAGTTGGACTACAGAGGTTCCAAGATGGATGGATGGATGGATGGATGGAGATAGTAAAATTTAGGCGGCACGGTGGCTTAGTGGTTAGAAATGTGGCCTCGCACCTCCAGGATTGAGGGTTTGATTCCTATATTGGGTCTGTGTGCATGGAGTTGTTCTCCCTGTGCTTGGTGGGTTTCCTCTGGGTACTCCGCTCCAAAGACATGCAGATTAAGTTAATTGACATTCCCAAATTGCCCAAAATCATAGTGCCTTGTGATGAATTGGCACCCTGTCTTGGGTGTTTTTTGTACCCAGCCTCTTGCCCTAAGTCTTCTGGGGCAGGCTTCAGGCCCACTTTGATCCTGTAGACAGGATAAAGCGGTATAGATGATGGTTGCGTAAGTAAGAACATTTTAAATTTTGTAAGTAAGGTCTACATAATTTACGAGAAATATGCATTTCAAATAATTTTCATAGGTATATATTGTAAATAAAACCTTTTTTTCTTCAAATTTAATTTCTTAAATCCAATATTGAACTGACAGTATATACATGTGACCTGTTAACGCCAGTATAATGTTAAGCTTCTGCCAATACATTAGTGCATTAATAAAAGTAGTGAAAACATAGTGAAACATCTTTGTTTTAGTTGCCTATTGAGTTAGTACCAATGCTAGGTAAGTTCATTATGTGTAATCTTTCTGTCTGGCAGAAAAATATAAAAGTGTTCTGGTGCTTCATATTATGTATATTATGTAGTTTTTTCACAAAAAGAGAAGCTAGTATTTGGAGAAAGTTTTTCCATTACCAGGGATCCTCCTATGTTTATTCAACCATAAATATACTCGTCATTACTGTGCCACAGATATCATTGTGGAGTAAAGAGATGAACAGAGACCTCTGGTATATCTGATATATCCACCGCCTATACAGTCAACACAGTGCATTGTTTAGCAAAGTCAAACAACGATAAATCTGATCCCCCACCATGTTTAGCAGATCGCTCTGGTTGGACAGATCGGTTTGTTAATAAACTATATGGACACCTGATCATCACACCCACATGTGGTTCTTCTTTAAATCGGCATCACAGAGTTTGAAAGACACACTTGTATAGGATGTCTTTGTATGCTGTATTTCCCTTCACTGAAACTAAGAGCTCCAAACATGTTCTAGCACGACAGTGTTTTTTTGCACAAAGCAAGGTCCATGAAGACATGGCTTGCCAGGTTTGGAATGGAAGAACTCAAGTGGCCTGCACAGAGCACTAACCTCAACCACACTGAACACTTTTTTAATGGATGAAAAAAGGAAACTATGTGCTTGACCACACTAATGCTCTGGTGGCTAATCCCTACTATGCTAGTCGGACGCCTTCCGAGATGAGTGAATATACGTTCCACCCTATATTGCCAAAAGAATTGGCTTGCCTGCCTTATGCCATATGCATATGAACATCCAATTATTAATCCATAGAGTTTAATATGATGTCGGCCCATCCTTTGCACCTATACCAGCTTCAACTCGTCTGGGAAGGCTTTCCACAAGGTTTAAGAGTGTGTTTATGGGAATTTCTGACCATTCTTACAGAAGCGCATTTGTGCAGTCTGATGACATTGATGTTGGGCGAGAAGGCCTGTGTTAATTTATCCCACAAGTTTTATGTGCAGGCCAGTCAAGTTCTTCCACACCAAACTCTCTCATCCATGTCTGTATGGACCTTGCTTTGTGCACTGGTCGGAACAGAGGGAATATATTTGGACTGTAATGTTCAAGAAGCATGTTTTGGTTGGGTGGAAGTGAGCACAAATTTTTGCCCTCAGTGTGTATACTATCCCAATGTGAGCCATTTGCAGTCAGAGGCAATTTTGAAATTGTGTTGGTTTCCATTATCAAGCAAATCAAAAATAGATGATTTGTTAGACCCAAGTAAATAACATTAGCTTATAGTTAAATAACCTAGTACAGTAGTGTGGGACTGTCTCTGATATGAATTAACAAAGCACAAATATCTAGCTAATTCGGTAACTTCCTTTGACCCCTCATTAAACTAAAGTACCATTGGTTTGTTAGTCTTTTGGCTGTTCGAATTTAAGGGGTCACCAGAGTGGACCATCCAATTCGCACACAATTTGGCATAAGTTTTATACCATATGCCCTTTCTGGTGCATTACTGGTCCCATTGTATCCGGGCTTGTGACCGGCAGGGTTTTGGGAATTGGGTTTGAATTTAACGCAGGTCTGCCACCTGGCAGGTGAGAAACCTACCATTGTAAAAAAGATAATAAATATTGTGGCGTAGAGGTAGCATTGCAAGAGCTACAAATTATACATAAACTGGGGCAGGCGTAGCTCTGTGGTTAAGGAATTGGGCTATGGTACGGAAGGTCCCAGGTTTAAGCCCCACCACCAAGGTGCCCCTGTTGGGCCCTTGAGCAAGGCCCTTAACCCTTAATTGCTCAGATGTGTAATGTAAGTAAAGATTTGGATAAGGGCATCTGCCATAAATGTAAAATGTAAATGAACTAGATGGCAAGCTAGAGTCTTTATGGGTCACTAGGACAATGAGATGAGAACAAATTTCATTTTGCCAGACATCTAACTCCTTGACATCACGCTAACTGTAAAACAATTTAAGAGCTAGCTACAATATTAGTGAAATAAACAAAATCAAAATAAAGTTTCTTCAATAACTCAGAGCCAACAATCACAATAAGTATGTTGAATCTCTAAATTTGGAAGGAGAAAGAATTCATTATAAATGTCAGTTTTGTAAATACTGTAGTAACAGCCAGCCATGAAGGTATTTACTATCTAGCATACTTAGCCCTGCACTAAGGCTGATGAATATTAATTTACTGTAAAGTGTACAACATTAATTTTATTCCACATTTCTAAAATTTCTCTATTTGTATGTATTAACACAGCTTATTGTATCATATGCTATTATAGAAAGTAATATATATATATATATATATATATATATATATATATATATATAAAAAGATGTCTTATACTGTAAGAGACAATATGTCTTCCAGCGTAGGCAGTAAATACTGATTTACAGCAGTTTTGTTTGATTTTCTAAACATTTATGCTGCATTATCTTCCAAACTGTGTGTTTGCGTATGATCTGAAGCTTTGGGTAATCATCATATAATCAGCAGTTTCAACGAACTTTGGTCTGGTGTGTCAAAGACACAGGGGTTGCAGTCAGGACCAAGCAAGTTTGGTTATTTTATCTCAATCCCCGTTTATCTTTGAGGTGTTTTTAATATTATAACAAAGCGGGTTTATAGAAATCAAAGTCTAGACTACCAAGAAATTAGCCAGAGGCAACTATGGAACGAAAAAATGTCTGAGACCTTCAGAGAAAAGCCTAGATGAATTAAGATTTATAGGGGAACCTCCTTCAGTCGGCCAGGAGAAGGAGTATTAAAGGGGATTGCCATATTAGATGAAACCATAGGCTGCGCACATGATCTTTACCCACAATGATTTGTGTATGGTATGCAGGTATTCATGCATGCCAGTTTCACGCAAAAAAGATCTAAAGATCTGACGGGAAAACACTGAACAGGAGTGTGTTATTCTGCAGTTCAGGTTGCACTGGACGTGTTCAGGCATGCCTACACTTTTCACCCGGAAGGTGCAGTTAAGAAAATTACTCATAAAAGTTTCCCAAATCAAAGCTAAGAAACGTAATGTAACTGTTCTATTTTTATTCCCTACGATAATAATAATAATAATAATATGAGAGGTGTTCAAGTAAAATCAAATCAGGACTTTGGATTGTGCAGAATAACAACACATTTATCAGAGTAGAAACTCCATTTATGTCTCTATACTATCAGTTTAATCCCCTGTTTAATCCCCTGATACACTAATACACTTATCCCAGCGTTCTACTAGTGCTTGGATACTATCAAAGATTTCAAGATACCATCAAAAAGAAAGTTTTCCGAGTACGCTGGAGCCATGATCGGCTTCATGTCTGAAACACTGGCCTCCCAGGAACTCAGGAATGGCCCAAACATGGCTTGGAGCGTTGTCAGGACTGTATGGGGGATGTGGAAATCACTCCCAGCTGAGTTCCTGTAACGTGCGAGTGGTGTTGGTGAATGATGGTGTACAGTTCCCACAGATATATGCGTCTCTTCCGAAGTTCTCTGACGATTTTTAAGGATCAGGAGGTCCACTCGCTGAATGTTCATGGGAACGATTGCAGTATGCTCCAAGTTTGACTTGAGTGCTCTTCATAATAATAATAATAATAACTTTATTTATACATGTATTTATATTTGTAGTGTTTTTTTTAATGATTAAAGAAATACTCAAGCATTTTTCATTTTCTGTCTACCCACCGCAACAGACTGTATGTCTTGTTTATCACAAACAGGATTTTCCACTCGTTTTACTGTAGTGAAACAAGAACAAAAACAGTTCACACCTCGGTCTTAACCTGGGAAACTCTTAAAACATTCCTACCCCGGAGAAACACAGTAAAATTACATGCATAATCAAACCAATATGTTTCTGGTGACACAACACCACATGATGTTTCTGAACGGACATTTGATATGGATGTTGTGCTGACATATAAGTTTTGATTTGAAATTTGACTTGTTCTCAAGCAGGGATTTGTGTAGTCATGGATCATCCTCATACTAGTAGTTAACAGTGGCTGGACGGTTATGGTTGCTATAACTAATAGCTCTCGTCCATGCTTTCAGCTAATCCATTGCGAAATTGTGAGATTCTCTCCTTTTTCTCCTACTACTCCACTCTTTGAGGAGCCATTCACATGTCTGGACTGCTGTTGTGACGTTGACTAAGTACCCTATCTGCACTTAAGGCACTTCTGGAGGATGTTCAATGAGTAGTTGAGTTCAAAGTTTTGCCTGCAACTGCGACTTCAAAGTTTAAGAGACCTCAAGTTCACCACAACACATCAAACACAACGCCATGGCATGGAAATGTAGGAAGCACGTAACCAGAGTGCTGATGAAAAAAGGCTCTCTGCAGGTGTTTGAACTACGTAAGTGGTCTGGTTAAAACCACTGCTTTGAAGCCCATGACATCTTAAACAGGACAATAATCCAAAATGAGGATCAGCTAAGCAGCCAATATCCTTACCAGGAAAATAAATACAATGCTTTGTAAATAGCTTTGTATAGTAAAGTTTTTTAAATACACTACACTCTTAATCCATTGACATCGGTGGCGATTAAAAGTTGGGGTCAGTGACTTTAATGAAATATATTATATATAATGAAATATATACTCAGAGATACATATCTCTTCAATAAACGGACTGGTGACTCAGGCACTACGTTGTTGATTTGAGGATCTGAGGATCCGGGTTTGAGCCTTGCCATCGGTGGGTTGCCACACCCCATACTAACCAGCCACTCCATGCAGTGCCAGCCCCAAGTCTGGTTAGAAAAGGCATCCATTGTAAAAACCTGTAACATGTTGTGTGTAGATGAGATGGTCCACTATGGTGACCCCTTGATGGAAAAGTTTTAGATACATATTTTCGATAGGTATAAACCCTACCAAAACCACCCCACTTTACAGAGGCTTTAACCCAGAGCCCAAGCCATTAACATTTGGCTCCTATCTAAGTCGCTCAAATCCTTACACCTGCCTTTTTTTCTGGCTTCCAGCACACAGACCTGAAGAACTGACTGTTCACATTCTGCTTAATATAGCCAGCCGTTTACAGGTCCCAACATAATGATGGTATCAGTATTATTTTGATTGGTGTATAAACGTAGGATAGCACTGCAACAACAAGTCCTGTACGCATAAGACAAACAACGGTTGTCGATTCAAGTATGCCGACATTCCAAACATCATGTTCGACGGAACAAGTGTATAAACTGTCAGTTTCGTTTGGCTCAGTAAAAAGGCCTGGAGCCAAAACACACGCACCATGCTTCACTAATGCAAATAGAAACTAGTGGATCTGTGGACTCATTTTGACAAAGGTTTGACTCCGGACTTTGTTATAACTCTTTCCTAACTTTCTAAACCTTTGAGGAAAGTATTTACCTAGACCAAAGTTTTCTCATTTAGTACATGGTTGAAATAATTTCAAATGGGTTTAATTTGAGGCATATGTAAACTGTTTGTTTTATGTAAACCTTAATGTAAGGATTGACATCTTTACCTGCATATTGCTAATGCTAGATATGATGAGTAGTTCTTTAGAAAACTCTTCCAGTCTGAAGCTCAGACTACAGTTGTTTTTACAGCAGGTGCTGGATGATTTGTCAGCTCTAGTGCTTTCCTCCCCTGTGGCCTAAATTGAGGTCAGAGGGTTATGTAGTAATAAATGCTGAGCTCCTGTTTAGGATTCTTTAGTCCTGTTCATCTTGACACCAGCCATTGGAAAAGGACAGACAACATCATTTGTCTACTACTAATATGTTACAGTAGTCCTGGTTGGTATTTGAACTGTGTCTTAGGTGTTGCTTCTATTACATTTATTTATTAATAGTTGTTGTTATTATTATTATTATTATTATTATATTATTATTATTATTATTATTATTATTATTATTATTAATTAGCATTTATTCACTAGATATTTTAAAGGGATTTTAATTATTCCTGAAAAATGGTGAATGATAAATTTACATATTTTTTTACATTTTATAACTGTTTCCTTCGTCAAGAAAGGATAAAAACACTGTACAAAATTTAAAAGCATTTTATTTAGAAATGCAACAAGCTTGGTCCTTTAGACATTTGACCTTGCTGTAACCTTAGATAGGAACCTGTAACCTTGGATAGGTTCTAAAATCCAATCAGGAGATGTGCTTGTTACGATCACTCATTTTTGCAGTATTACCCTAAAACAGAATCTCAGATGGATATAGACTTCTTAAAGCCAAAATGCCTTCACCACTATTTGTATGTATAATATTATATATAATAAAGCTGTGATTATGTAAGATTTTGAATTAAAGTTGTACAGATGTCACACCATTTCCATCCTGACACTGATCTCACAGGACTGACCCACAGCAGCTCAGGAATATCTCACTACAGAGTTTTTATTTCCTAATAAAGTTAGTCTCCTGTTCATGTTTGAAATCATTTAGTGACATCGTACCAGTCACGGCTCAATAATGAGCAGTGTAACCTGATACCCAGTGCCACAAAGGGAAAATAATCATATGATTATTCTGGCAGGTGGTTTCATTCAAGTATGGTTACCTACAGCATTATACTGAAATTTTCTTATTAAGCGTTCTGTACATAACAATAAACACTGATTAATTCACAACAGTACAGACTAGAATGTAGTCAATAGTAGATCTTTTCAATTAAATCGATTTTGAAAATTAATTGGTATTCAAATAGATTAATTGAATCAAACGTTTGGGGATTGAATTTGATTCACATTCTATTCACACTTTAAGTAAACAATTTAAGTAAATAATTTAAGTTAACCCAATACTGTTAACCTGTATAAAACTGAAGAATTTGTTTAAAATATACAACAGCCTTTGCAGGAAATGCAAATTGCTTGCATGTACTTACAAAATAATTTTGTTTTGCGCGATAAGCGCTTATTTTGAAATTATGGGCTGTGTGTGCAATACTACCACCTACTGGACTGGAGTGTGGAGCTTTGTATAAGACGTGTTATTTAAACTTTAAATTTTATTGGACACTTATTTTTAATGTGAAATTATTTCATAAATCTTCGACTTCAGTAAAATGTGCCCACTTGTGGCTAATTGGACAAGAATATTGAAAATCGTCAGTCTACCAATGATTTACAGCTCTAGTAAATAAAATAGTCATTGATGCTGTTTATGTTGGCCAGCTCAATGTCCATAACATGGATATTTTTTTAATCAATAACATCAATTATTCTGTTGTTTTTATAACAATCAAACAAAATCTAAAAAATAATTTCAGTTTAAGAAACAGAATAGATTTTTTTATACTGTCTTTTTTTTGTCAGATCACACATTTAGAGATCAGAGATTTGCAATCCAAGCCTTCTTGAGTGCTTCATTTGCTTTTAAAGACATAATTGTGTCTGTTTCAGTCATCAATTGGATTAGTAGAAAATTAATTAGAAGCCCATGTTTGTGTCTTGTTTTTGAACACGAGGGCAAAACCACCTGGAGAAAGCCACAAAATAAACTCATATACACCCAAAATGACTGAATTGTGATTGTTTGCCATGTGGTTTGACAGATGGCATGTGTTTTCTTGCATCCGCCAAGATGGCCTTTGTCTCCTTCTATATTCTCATCAAATTAAAATGATAATCAGCACCAGCAAATAGCATTTGGCTAAAATATCAACAATGTAATTTTCTTGCTGAAAATAAACTTTTGAGCATATAAAATGATGTCTGTGAGTTATGAGATCATATGGAGAAAGGATTCTTAACATTTTTCTGTTTTTCCTTGTAATTCTGTCTTCTGCTGCGGAGACAGACGAGTGAATAGAGCCTCTATGTGTGGGGTGGATTCGCTTTCTCCAAATCAAAGGGACAGAAAGAGATGGGGGCGAAAGAGAGGGCAAAGGGCAATGTTAGCCCCTCTTTGCAGCCCATGGTACAACAGCTGCATTCTCTATTCTCAGAAAAGAAGAGACAAGAGCAGTGGAACCATTAGAACTGCTTTACAATGCACTTAAATCGTCTTATTGCTCTTTAAATATTTGTTCGTTTGAGCTGCATAGTTAGCAAAAACTAATGGATTTTAGGCAAGTTTCTTTCAATGACAGATATAGTGTGTGTGAAAATGGTTTGCAATTTCAGTCAGTTTTAGTGATTAAATCAAGCAAACATGAAAAAAGGAAATGTATAAGAAATGTCCACAAAAGAAAACCATCTCTAACCAATCACTGATTTTAGTTCCTGATGGAAGGCTCTGTTCACAAATGTTGGAGAGCATTATCCTAGGCTAACTAGCAAAAGCTCCATTCCCAGTCTGGCAAACCTTAGCTAGCATAAGTTTGATTATGCAACATAACTCAATGCTAATATCTAGCTGTCACAAAACATACTACAGTGCTAAAAGAAAAAAGAAAAAAAAAACACCAAAGTGTATCGCTGCACAAAGATTACAGTGATGGATATTTTGTTTTTTTATTAGGAAATTACTTTTTGGATTTTATTGATACGGTCTGATGCTAATGTCATCTTATGACTTGGCAAATACATTGATCGGCCAAATAGAAACAGCATAGACGAATACAGAGGTGGGTAGTAACGTGTTTCATTTACTCCGTTGCATTAACTTGAGTAACGTTTTGAAAAAAAATTACTTCTATGAGTAGTTTTACTGCACCATAAGTTTTACATTTACTTGATTAGATTTGTGAAGAAGAAACGCTACTCTTATTCTGCTACATTCGGCTACTCTCGACTGCCATTTATTCTTACACAGGCCACCGGTAGATCTACCACCTGACTGTTTTACCAATCAGACGCAGAAACAATAATCACATGACACCATTTGACCAATCAGAATCAATAACAATAACCACATGTGGTCAGGCGGTAATGTGGGAAGAAACCTTCAGCCGGCATCCCTGGCATCATGTACAAAGCATGTTTTGCTTGCCAAAAACATAGCGTCATACTGCAGTGGCTTGTCTATCTGCCAAAACAGACACACACTTCAGCATAGAAAAATATGACTTCTAATCTGAGGAATTAAGTCGCAGTAAGTTTAGCTGTTTCATTGAATGTAGCCATGTTGGCATATATAATTATACACACACACACACACACACACACAGTAATATATTTATTATTATAATAAAAAAAATAATAATCGGACATTATGATTAAACAGTTACTCATTATTTGAGTAGTCCTTTCACCAAATACTTTTTTACTCTTACTTGAGTACTATTTTGGAGGACTACTTTTTACTTCTACTTGAGTAATATTATTTTTAACTACAGCTACTCTTGAGTACATTTTTTGGCATTAATTCATCATGGCATTATTTCATCATCCTTATGCAACTTTATAACATTTATAAAGTCCAGATAGATGCAAGTCTTGTTCTGCACATCAAAAATACTTTCAGTGGTGATGAATCCACCTCTTTCACTATTTGAGCCAGAATTTAAATATGCCATTAACAGTTAAAAACTCACAAACATAGATGTATAATAACCTGGTCCTTCAGTAAATTCAGGTCATCAGCTGACTTCATTTTATTGCCACATAATGTTGCTGAGTCTAGACCTAACAAACTAAAGCAACCCCAGGTCATAACACTGCCTCCAGATGTTTGCACATGGTGGCTTTTTATTGGCCCAAAGTCCAATGCTAATTAAAGTAGTTTTTTTTCACTAACTCTAACTAACATAAGGTTTTCTTATGGCCATACAGCTGTATGTACAGCTTAGTCCCAGTCCTGTGAGTTTTGCACTGTGCATGTGGGAATACTCTTACTTTCACTATTAAATGACGCTGTCATTTCTACTGTCAATTTCCTTCACCAAGCATTTAAATCATCTCTGAGCATGGTCATTCTTCCAGCCACATTTCTTCTATAAAATTGCCAGTTTAGCAGTATCCTTCCACTATCCTTTTTTCCATTGTTTTATAGTTAAGTTCATCCTTTATTTGTCACATAAACATTACTGCACAGTTAAATTCTTTATTCTTTGCATGTTCCAGCTTCTTGTCAGTAGGATGGGGTCAGAGCACAGAGTCAGCCCTTTTATGACACCCCTGGAACACACAAGTTTAAGGGCCTTGTTCAAGGGCCCAGCAGTGGCAACCTGGCACAGTGGCAATAATAAAAAAAAAAACTTCGAAAATACGATTGTTTAAGAAATGAGAAGCTGCTCACTCCATCAGTTAGGGTTGCAATAATTGTTGCCAGCTCTAATATATTAATCAAAACAGTAATTAGCTATCTGAACCTGCTTATTTAAATCCATATGGTGTCTTTTTTGGCAGGATAGTGTATATTATTATAGAGACACGTAATGCTGTCTGTTTTTAAATTTCAAATGCGTTACATAAAAGTAATCCTTAAGTATAATAATTGTATTATGTATTATGTTACTTTTCACACCACACTGATTAATACATTTCATAAAGCTAAGCTGTTCCTGAAAGCTGGCATCACACACACAGTGGCACACACAGTGAGTATTGAGAAATCATTGAGATTGTATTGCATTGTATTGTATTGTATTGTATTCTTTTCAATATTATATTACTAATGATTCTGTGCTTAGAGTATCAACATTTTAAAAGGTTTCAACCCACTGTATACCTGTATCTAGTTTTAAAGATATACACGTGACACGTGTGTCGGCTGCTAGACCTGCTGATCATACTTTCCCAAGAGATCGGGGGCAAAAACGACAACATGTTTATCCGTCTTTGGGTCCCTGCACAGCTCAGCTTGGATTGGGCTCACGAGTTTGGATTAGACATCAAAGCCTGTCAGAGCATGAGAAAATGTGCACAAATATGTCATTCCGTTGATGCTGTTCACTTGGGAACATTCCTTCTAATATGGTGGCACAGTGCGCAAGCAGCAGCATGAGGTCTGACAGTTATAGTATCACCTCTAGTAAACCTTTCAACATGGAGCGTTTAGTGCATGAACCAGGAATAAATAAACTTTGTGAAAAGATGAGGTTAATGCAGTTAACTCACTCATCATCTATTCCACTTTATTCTGAATACAGGATCGCGGGGACATGGAGCTTTTCCCAGGATAGTACATAAAGCAGGGTACAGCCTGGACATGGTGCCAATCTATCGCCAGACACAAACACACACGCTCACACAGTCATTCACACACTACAGGCAATTTGGGAATCCCAATTAGCGTAATTGGCATGTCTTTTAACTGTGGGAGGAAACCGGAGTACCTGGAGGAAGCCCACCAAGCACGGGAGGCGGGAATCGAACCATGGAGGTGCAGCCGACAGTGCTAACCACTAAGCCACCGTGCCACCTAATGCAGTTCTGCTTAGTCTAATGATGCAAACGTCTTCTTTCAAAATCTGACTTATTGTTACAACCAGAAGATGATTGATGTCTTATTGTACAATCAAGCAAATGTGAAGTAGAAGAATGTTTCACAAAAGTAAACTATACAAACTAGCCGAGTGTTAATAGCTAGCTGTTACAGTTCAAACTGCATGGTTTGTACCTGAAGTGATTTTTCACTTCAATGCAATTCCCAATTTTTTTTATTCCTCTTATATCATGCAATATAAATCATTATTTTTTTGTCGTTGTTAAAGAATGATATAATGAAACAAAAATACAGTCTTAGGATTTTCCCATTGCAGAAAAATTGAGGAGCTTTACCTGTAATTGTTACAAAGGTTTAACACTAGAAACTATTTTTGTGAACTGGTTCCTCTGAAGCCTTCTTCTCAAAGAAATGACAGCTATTGCCCCAGGCTTGCTCGTTATGGATCTGGATTTCTGTAAAGCTGCCTTGTGACAAGGTTTATTGTTCAATGCTCAGTACAAATAGAAAAAAAGGCAAAAAGGATTGAAAATATCTATTAGAAAATATAATACACAGATCTTAGCTGGTGTGACCTGAAATGTAAAGATGAGAGCATTTCTTCCCATTCTCGGTCAGTGGGAAAATCGGGTAGCACAGAAGGCAGTTGCACTGTCTCTCTAGAGCTTTTCCGGTTCTGAGGAATGTTTATTGTTCCTTTCAAGGATTGAAAATGTTCCAAGACCTCAGGGTAGTCCTGAACACACACAGACTTTCATAAGATGGACGTTTAACTAAAAACGCTTCCTTTAAACATGTTACACACAAACTAACAGAACATGCATGTGTAACATACAGTATACATACAGTAGATGGACATAGTAGCTTAAAATATTGAATGATTGTTCTACTTATTTTAAAAAGTTCCTTGACTTTAGATTAGACACAGCGTCAGGGTTAGTGCTCAGAAACATTCTGTTAATCATTTACCAGGAGGAGAAAAGGACAGTATTCCTTTAACTGCTGTATTCAGTATTCTTAAGCAGATTAATCAAATGTAATCTACTTTGCCAGATATAAGAGATATTAGAGAATGTTCTGGGGTTTTTATGGACTTGTACACGTAATAAGAATTTGTTTAGTTTAATACAATATGTGCGTGGATCTATTGCACACTAACAGTATTTAGATTTGAATGAAATATTAGAGGTTTGAAATATAAGAGGTTTGAATAAATCCTAAAAGCAAAACTAGAGAAAAGCTATAGGCGTGGTGTTAGAGCAGATAGAGTTTGGTCTAATATCTCCAAAGTCCTTGGTTCAGTCTTGACTTTGAGGTACTGCCACTGCAGAGTTTCACGTGTTCTTGTGTTTACATGAGCTTTCTCCGAGTTTCTGTCCCTTGGCCAAAGTTCCGCATGTTTACCTGTAAATATGTTTGTGTGACTGGTGCCGTGCATTTTGACTGGCGTTTTGGAACCGCTTTGTTCCCAAGCTAGGCTTTGGATCCCAGGTGATAATTAGCTAGTTATAATTAGTGATAATAGTAACCAGTTCTTCTCAGTTATAGGATGCTTTTGTTATAATAATAATAATAATAATAATAATAATAATAATGTTCATATTATATCAAACAGCATGGATATGGGTTTAAGTAAAGAATTGTTAAGTATAACAGAAACTGTTCCCCTATCATCCGTAGCCAGGAGACTAGAGGGATCTCTCTCTCTCTCTCTCAGGACGGGAGAGAGCATTCACACTCCCACAGCAATCATAGCGACACTACGCAATCATGGGCATATGTGAGCTCACGTAAGAGGAAGAGGGCAGATAGCTCTTTTCCTCCGAGTATTCTAATTTGCGTCCTAATGGTGCATGAGCAGGTCACGTGCGTTGAAGGAAGCACTTGTTAGCCTTGCGCTCTTCCCGGTTGGTAGCTGTTGCTGATTAAGGAGCGCCCTAATTAGTCTGGCAGGAATTGAACATGTCCTAATTAGAGAGAAAAACAGGGGAACAGTGGCGCCCAAACGAAAAAAGAATTAGAAATTGCTGCTAGAGATCGGAAAATTCCAAAGCATCAGTCTGAATTGTTCTTTGATGTATTTAAATTCTACTGTCTGTCACAAATCAACAGGTGTGCGGTTCAATAGCAAGATTTTATATCGACAATCGTTTAATAAGGCCACTTTTGATGCCAGCTTTCTTTGTGATTTTCCACCAAAATCTTCCCTAACATATATAAAAATGCTGTTTCACCGTTGAATGTACATGTGAATGTACAGTAGTCTATCAGTGACGGAATTAAATAGCTGGTACCCCACTTTAACTACATATAGTAGATGCCCTGGTTTTCACATCATGTTTCTGGCACAGCGACAGTGTAACTCTTTATCATTAATTGTGGTCATTGAAACCACCATTCAATGTTATTTCAGTAGCAGAGGGGAGATCTCACTCAGTGCATCACCACGGGGCACGTGCATGCCTCTGTCTAGACTGTGAATAAATGGGGCCAGTAAGTGGAGTTTGGTCACAAGCTTCAGGGTCAGCAGAGTGAATATTTACTTCGGAACCCTCCCCCAAAACACAAACTGAGAAAAACAAGAGCAGTGAACAGATGTGAGAGATGATAAAAAGGGCATTTAAGGCATCTTACTGTGAACATCACATCAATCTTTTTCACACGCGGAGGCGAAAACGAAGCAGAGAAAGATTAATGCTTTTGTCTACCTGACCTTCTTGGTATTTAGACTGCACATAAAAAGTTGATAAAAAATGAATAAATGAAATATTTTAACCTACTAAATAAATCTCTCTATCATGAGCAAATCAATGTATTTTCTGATTCCCCCAGTATGGATTCACTCAAGGCAGATATGCAAGGGCTGTCACTGGAAACTTATCAAACTGATATAATGTCATTTCTGTCCATTGGGTAAATGAAGAGGCATCAGGCCCGACCGATTTCAACCAACTTTATTCCACCTTGTGAATGTTGGAACAGGATTCTGTGAACATTGGCAGGGTTGTTAATAAAAAAGTGCCCAAAGTTGGCAAACATTGTATAGGGAGGGTTAACACCGCAACTACAAGTAGACATTGCACCAACATTAGTGTCATTCTGTAGAGAAAGAATGGGGTGGGGGCGTGGTGGTTGATTTATGGCCTAAGTGTGGGTAACCATAGACGCTAACCTACTTCGATGTTTAAGATCATATCTGTACTTCTCTGACTTGCGTTTTGTGTATATAGTAGCAGTCCTGGCGCTCACACCTATCGTCAAATTTACATGTGCATCTCTGTATGTTTATGAATGATTTCATGAGTGTCAACCGCTGCATTTTGAAGGGTTTTAGTGAAACACTATTCTCAGAAGGGTAAAAAATATTCCAGCAAGGAGCTCATTGGGACAAAGCAAACATCTTTTATTGACTTATAGCCTCTGTGTTTGCTTTAACACTCTCACACTGTCGAACTAGGCGGCAAGTCCTTTAACGCTTTCACTGAAAGATACTCTTTGTGTGATGTCTCCCTCCCTATCTGTCTCAGGACTGGATGACAGTCTCCAGCACTACGTCCCAAACTTTGAAAAGAAGAAGATTGATGGCCAGCAGCTGTTGAAAATCTCTCACCAGGACCTGGAGGAGCTTGCAGTTAGCCGCGTTGGCCATCAGGAACTCATCCTTGAAGCTGTGGATCTTCTCTGTGCTCTGGTTCGTATAAAAACCATCTGGTTCGAACATATAAAATATGTTCTGTCTGTACTATATGATCTGTACTATACCACTTACAGACTTCCATATACAATACCACAACTCCTCTCTTGGCACCCTGTTGTAGTCACATTTTTGTTCTCAATCTGGCTTCAAATACCCTTTGCCAGAACTTCATGATGTGGCTGATGAACATCATCATGATTGTGTCAGCATATTTCCCTCTGCATTCTTTTTCACCCTAACCTGCAGCTTGTTCCCTCTGTCTAGCCAATTAGTACATGCCCCTTTTCTCCTTTTTTGTGTGCATCTTTTCATAGAACTCACTATATACCGTTTTCTTAGCTTTTTTTAATCTCTCTTCCCCTTGCCCACATTACCTTGTACCCTCATCTCTCTCTATGACACCAACATTCCACCACCAAGTCTCTTTCACCCTTCCTTTGTCCAAATGTCACACCAAGTACCTTCCTAGCTGACTGCCTCAACACTCCTGCAGTAGCCACCCAGTCATATAACATCCATTCGCCACCACCCGGCACCTTTCTCTCCTCCACGCTAAACTGAACATAGCAGTCTTTCTCCTTCAGCATTCACCACCTGATCTATCTCTTCATCACTTCCAAAGTCATCATACAGACCACCATCCAATGCTGTCCATCTAAATCATCCACCACCTGCTACCACCTTTATAGTCTTTCCGTTTGCATCTTCTGCAAGGGACATATTCCACTTGTTGGCACCTTCCACCACTCACATATTTCACGCTGTTCTCCTGCTTCTTCTAAACAAAATGTATTCCCCCACTACCATCTCCATCCTTTTTGCAAAATCTACCACTATCTGCTTTTCCACATTCCTTGAAACCATACCAACCCATCACCCCCTTATCACCTCTGCTCCCTTTACCAGCATGACCATTGTTATCTGATCCAGTCACCACTATTTCTTCTTGGGTACATGCTTCCCCCACTTCATCTAACTTGCTCCAGAAATCTCCTTCCTCTGCTATCTCACACCTCACTCCTATGTCATATACTCTTATATTTATTATCACCCTTTCAATTTCTAGCTTCACACTCATTCCTGTTAGACACCTCCAATACACTCAATATACTCTTCCTTCACCATTTCTCTTCCTATCCACACCATGGTCTCTTTCACACACAGTACAGTATGTCTTAATTTCTCTGCTTCATCATAGCAGCCAGCTATAACTTCTCCAGTCACTGAGGTCTGCCCAAGAAAGAGTGTATTGTTTTGTGCAACCCCAGTACCATTTCATGTCATAAATTCTATGAGCAATTCTTTCTACTTATTTGGTTTGACTTGCATAAATTGCTTCCAAGAACATTACCTAACTATTGCTATTATTAGCTCATCTTCATCAACATTAGTTAACCAAACTACTCAGCTGCATAAAAATTTAATTTAGATTTTAATGTGTAATCAAAAACAATACATATGCTAATAAGCTAATGGATAATGTTAGGCTAACTATTATACTATGTCACAGAAAACAGCCCAGGTACCTAGCAAGGCGTTGCTAATGTTAGATAAACCAATTTTCTATGCAATTATATGTGTTAGCCACATTAATTAGCAAGGTATTGCTAATTTATTATGCTAACTTACTGTGTAATCAAAGACATTTGCTAAATTTACTAGCAAGTATTGTTAGGTAGCTTGGGTTATTTTATTACATAATTTAAACTCTTATATTTCCAGAACGCTAACTCATTTCTGTTACTCATTACTTACAAGCAATGACCGAGTCCAACTGCGAGCTTAGTATCTTTAGATAAATTATAGTTTTGTATAATTTAAAACCAGTAGCTGAGTTTGCTAACAAGCTGTAATACCTCACCTATTTACTGTGTAATTAATCTAGCCAAGTTCACTATCAAGAGAAATATTATAAACAATTTTAAACTACTGTAAGATAGCTAGCTTAGCTTGTGTTGCATCAGTGAAACTGAAGACAGTATTGTAAATCAAGCCAAATGTCGAGCCAGAAAAGCAAAGTGGTGGCTTATGAAGGTGTCATATGATCAAGTTTGCATATGACTGATCAAATTTATTTTTAGCTCTACCCTTGTTGATCAAGGACACCAGTGGAGAGACAAAAAAGGACCAGCCTCTGCTTTCTCATCTGTTCATACTCCTGTTTCGGCAAAATTCAGAATTGACTGTAATTCACATGCTTGTACATCGAAGTGAGACATCAATGTAGTCTATTTACTATATAGACTACAGTATATTTGTAGGAGAAAGAAAGCTTTGTGGAGGTGAACACCTCGTAATTACGGCACTTTTATAGCATTAGTAAGTTAAATATAGGCCAATGTGCCAAATTATGGCAGAATTAGAAGCACGGCAGCCTGAAATATAGACACGAGTGGTGTTTTCTCAATCTTAAATAGAGCTCTGTGCCAGCCATGAGGTCTAATTGATAGGTGGAGAAGGTGAACAGGAAAGAAGGGATTTCCCAGACACATCCTCCACTCAGCACCCTCTTTTTTTGCTGTTTTACTTGAGCTCTGTGTTTTTCCTGATGTTCAGGATTTACGAAAAACAGACTCACCTCGAGCATTTGAAGAACACCAGAAGAATAGTTATTGCTGTATATAAACCATATACAATATACATATACTGCATATAAGCATATAATGACTTTATATCAGTAGTTATGGCATTTAACGACATGTTATGACTTTAGATTATTACTCTTGACTTTATGTCAGTAGTTGATATTCTTGTTATTTATTAAGTGCAAGTGTCATAAGTCTATTTTTAAATAATGGTATAGGCTAAGATTTGATTTATACTGAAATCGTTATCCAATTTTGGCCTTACACTAATCATTAGTCTTACGTATTACAATTAATATTTGATTAGGAATCATAGTGAATATGATAAAAATAGCAGATTACTATGCAAATATTTACCAAGCGTAATATAATCACATTCAAGCAAATAGAATTAGAATGTCGGTCTTCCTTTTGTCCATACAATATTAAAACAGGTGGAGGTTTATAAAAATCCCAAAATGAATAAAACAAGGATGAACAAAAAATATATACTGGTAGTATATTACTATATTTTCTATACTATATATTATACAATTTCTGTTATCTGTTATCACCCAGATGAGGATGGGTTCCCTGTTGAGTCTGGTTCCTCTCAAGGTTTCTTCCTGTTGCCATCTCAGGGAGTTTTTCCTTGCCACTGTCGCCGTCACCCTTGGCTTGCTCATCAGGGACAATCTCATTATCTAGTCACATTTTTCTTACACATATATACATTTCCATAAGTCTTCTTTTCATTTCTGTGAAGCTGCTTTGAGACAATGACCATTGTTAAAAGCGCTATAGAAATAAAATTGAATTGAATTGAATTGAATTGAATATACTATATAATACACTAAGTATACTGGTGGATTATTTAACCAAACATAAACAAATGCATGACTAAGTTTAATTTACTATGCTGATGTAGCCTGAACCTTTTCTCTGTTTGTTTTTCAATTAGTAAAGTTTCAGTTCGCCCTGTGCTCTGTGTTGGAAGGACTGCGCCCATTTCTGTCCTCTCAATAAGAACAACATAGTTTATGCAGACAATCTGCTAGGTCAAATATACTGAATACGTCAGATTATCAAGTGAATGGCTAGTGGACAGAAATAGCCAATTGCTTAAACTTGGAATAAACCCCGTGTTATCACTGTCTACCCAGCTTAAGCAGGCTACATTAAATCTTTATCAGTCACCAACTGGTATGATTCATTTGTAACTTTTATGACTTTAAATCAGTAGGTCCTGTAGTTTTGACTTTAAGCAAATAGGAAAATAGGCTTTCCGTAATCAGATCTTTTGACTTTATTTTGGTAGTTTTGACATTAAACCAGATGTTGTGACTTTATATCAGTAGTTATGGCATTAAACTACATGTTATGACTTTAGATTAATACTTAAAATTTCATGTCAGTAGTTGATATTCTTGTTATTTATTAAGTGCAAGTATATGTTTGCCATGATTTTTTTTTTTTTTAAATAATGGTATAGGGTAGGATTTGAGTGATACTAAAATCATTATTCAACATTGGCCTTACACCAAGCCTGTCACTAGTCTTAGGTATTATAATTAATATTTGATCATGAGTCATAGTGCATGTGATAAAAATAGCAGGTAACCATGCAAATATTTGCTTTCATATTAAGAAAAAAATACAATTAGAGTGTCAGTTTTTTCGTTCGTCCAGACAATGTTAAAATGTTATTTTTTTAAAAATCTAGAGGTGTTTTGACTTTATATCAGTAGTTTTGACATGTCACCAGTAGTTAGGACATTATTACTGGCCATGTCATATATTTTCCAACATTGAAGAGAATAGATCCTCTTTGGTCCGATTTTAGTTGAAAATAATTGAGAGACTCCAGCTGCAAAGAGAACCTCACAATTCCATGGTTGTCATAATTCATTGGCATTTGTGCTGATTAAATTTTGTTTGCTTCACTGTTCTGTATCACGTTGTGCTTTGTGTTGTATGGTGTGTGAATAGAGCCTAATCAGCGTCAACTCTCTATTGTACGACTGTACAGAATGGACCCAGAATAAAAGGAGTAATGTGTGTAGTCTAGGGTGGACTGTAATCATTAAAACAGTGGTGCTTGTTCCATCAGACTATTTCAGATTGATATAAACCACTATCACTGTCCAAGTGGGCCTTCTGAAATCAGCATCATTATATCAAAAGATGCGAAATCATTGGTTGCCTTGACAAAAAGGTCTGTCACATGAATAACTATTTCCCATAAGTCTGTGTCTGTACTATGCATGAGACTGGAGGAAATTAGCTGATAGTATTACATATGGAGCTGAAATAGAGCTTACACAGTCCGGATAGAACAGTGACAGGAACGAGGTGGAGGAACGTTCTGAAAGATAACTGTTGGAGAGCAGGAAACAGATGTGACCCACCCACCTGTCGAGCAGCCCTCCACCCTGCTCTCACACAAACACATATATACAGGCCCAAACACACAGTATGCAACGGCAGGAAAGCGTGTCACACCATTGTTTCTGCAGTTTCCGTCTGCTGGCGTCAGATGACTTTCTGCCCGTTGCTCATGTGAGAGTGGGAAAAGTGCGCCACTTCTCCACAGCTGCAGGCCAAATATAGCTGCGCTTGTGCTGCAGAATTATTAGGACCTCCATCTCTTTCCCTTTTTATTTTATTCAACGGAATGAATGTCTCGCTGCATGAGGGCGATTTGAATAACTTGAGGTAGGAAGCTGTTAAACAGAAAAACAAAGTAAAGTCATGAACACAGTTTTGGCAGCTTAAGTTAATACAAAATATTTTGGAAGCAAAATTATGAATTCACACTTTATTTATTTAACTATTTAAATAAACTTAATTTTAAACATTAAATTGTTTAAAATTAACACATTTCTTAAAAATATATGACAGGTTTTGCAGAAAATAGAAACCGCTTTGCATCTTCTCTTGCAAATACTCTTGTTTTGGAAGAGTATACCTTCTTTTTCTCTTCAGTCCATGAGCGTTTGGTGCAAAAGGCTGGCTAGAAATAAAAGATTAAAGCAATACCAGTTAAATTACTATCACTGTTGTATAAGGGCAATTTCACACTTCTGAGGTTGTGCTGTTATACTGAACATGAGCGCAGCTACAGTATGATGTGGTTAAAGGAACTCGGACGCAGGCACTCGTGCAGATACGCACGGTACTGATATATTCTGTGAAATAGGACAGTTGAGGTGTTTATATCTAGGCATTTGGCAGATGCCCTTATCCAGAGCGACTTACATTTTTTAAAATCTTATTATACATCTGAGCAGTTGGGGTTAAGGGCCTTGCTCAAGGGCCCAACAGGGAGAACTTGGTGGAAGTGGGACTTGAACCTGGGACCTGCCGAACCATAGTCCAATGCCTTAACCACTGAGCTACCCCTGACCCTATACTTATACTTAACAATACGGAGTGGGATACTGTAATGTAAGCACTGTGATAGAGTCACAAACGAATAATTTGTGTGTATATATATATATATATATATATATATATATATATATGTGTGTGTGTGTGTGTGTGTGTGTATGTATATATATATATATATATATATATATATATATATATATATATATATATATATATATATATATATTTTTTTTTTTTTTTTTTCTTTTATATCATTGATAATTAAGTGCAGTCTGATATATTCATTGTGCCAAAACTGTGGGAGATGGAACTATAGTTAAAAATTCACAAAATTCACACTTATATAACCCAAACAATTTTGACAAAATATTTTGCCATGCGTGCTTTTCTTTTGTGCCCGAGAGCCTTTCCCTAAACAGTGATTACAGCCAGACAGAGCAGACTGTTTTATCTATTTTCTTTCTTTTGACAGTGTGTTGAGAGACTCTGAACAGTGTGTTCAGATCTACATGTCTGTCATTTCACTCAAACCCCGATAAACCTTTCAGGGCTGATTCTTAAGAAGAAAAAAAATGTATAAATTTTTTTTACTAAAGTGATTTTACTGAATTGATTACATTTTCCAAACATTTAGTTAAACACGTTCACAATACTCATTTAACAATACTCATGATTAAATAATGTCACTATAAAATCATGTGTGTGCAACAACATCTTGGATTCAATTTTGTTCATATGAATAGATTTGTGTTTTTTTTCCCCAACTAATGATTGGCTCAAATTACTGAAATTTAATCTGTGCATGATTGTGTTTTCTATGTGTCCGGATGCAGCATTGCATGAATGGGGGGGGGGGGGAGTCTAAGCACTTATTATTAAATATTGTACTTCATACTAAATTGAGCTGTAAAGCGCTGCATACAAATTAATATATTGATATGTTTTTTAAAAATAAAAAAATCATAGACAGAGAAATGAAAATAATAGCAGCACAGATACCATTTTAAAGAGTAGATTAATGAAATCTAAATGTGACCATCTCATTCCCTCCATGATTCATGCTTGCTTTTTATCACCTAAATGAAAATGATTTTAAGTGAATCTTATTATATTTCATGGATCAGATTATATGCACACATTACATAAAGCCATGATGTTTACCACACAGTGCATAATAAATGCCCAGGACATCAAGATTATCATTGGGATGATCTTGGTGCCGTAATGTTCAGCAGAACTGTGCAGTGCTTCAGTAAGTGTCCTTGATGGAGTGGAAGAGTGTTGTTCCACAGTAATGTTCTACATTATTTGGCCTTGCATTCCCAAGATTGAGGTTTCCCTACCAGAAATTCTCTGTACAATGTAGGGTGATGTTACAGAAGACATTTGATATCTTTAGTCTCTACAGGAAAAGATATTGTTGGTATTTTTGGAAAGGAAGATGGTCATTGTATCACCAAGAAACAAGTCCCTCCAGATGTCACAAGTTCTCTCTGTTTTTCTATTAGTGTAAAGCAGGGGTCAGAAAATATGACTTGAGGAAGAAAAAAAGCTGATTCACCTTAATAGACATTTCTTAATAGAAATGAACAAACTGTTTGCTTCTAGTACCAGAGTAGCATTTTTGCCTTAGTTATTAAGACAAAAGATATCTGAAAAATTGTCAAAGAAAATCTAAAGTACTGTAATGATTTACGATTTGTGTCTAGAAACTAAAATCCCATTTCAACTGAAGACATATCATTAGCAAAATCACAAGCTATGTTGCATATATACAGTATATATGTGTGCGACGGTCAGTGGCTTTTCTAAAATTTTATTTTAAAACCTTTATTTATAGATCATATTGTATAGTTTTATTTCATTACCTGGAGATAATAAGTGTCTTTCTCTGTAAAAACTCAGGCTCATGTCTTCTGTGCTCCTACAGACAGAGCTTATCTAACATGTTTGCTTTACTCTGGAATCCTTTAGGATGACTGCCAAAGGTGAATTTCTGTTTTCTGCCATGTGATGATTTCTTTCTTGCTGTCTATCAACACTGGCATTCCTGGCATGCCGGGGATACAATGATATTTTAATAATCATTCTTTATTCAATTTTGCTTACTCTGCATTCATTAGCCTCAATTCGTCAGCACAGCTTTTCCTAAATTTCCTAAATCCTCTGTTAAATTCTCAGATCTGATTGGTCACAAGGTGTTTTTCTTTCTTTTTTTTCTTTTTTTGACAGCTTCTATGATGGGTTCGGCTGGTTCAGATTACAGGTTTAAAGTATTAGTATTTCTAAAATGTACTGTATATGACAGACTTTAATATCAGAAGTGACACGTTCCATACCATTACAAATAGCTATGAAGGGATAAAATAATGACATTTTTCCTAAAAAAGTATTTAACTATTTCCAGTTTGTGATATAAGGGAATAAAACATTTCTGAATGTAGAAATTATGAGTATTAAAAAAATAATACTTTGGAGTAGTATTCCTGTTGCACCAGGGCCTCAATGATCTTAATTGTCATTCAGATGAAACTTGACCAATTTAGATGTCGCATAAAAAGACATAAACCTGAAAAAGTGTATTCGAAATGGTTACGGACACTATAGATTTTTTGCTTTTTAAGCTTTTACCAGAAAAACGGAATGCTTTAATTTAAGTTGCAATTTAAGTTAAAATTGCGTCCAAACACTGGAGATCTGGAGTTGCATGTGTTCAGTTATTTGCTTTTGAAAATGTGTCTCGTTATCACACCCAATAATTCATTATTTCTTTTTCACCCCATAATTCATTATTTTCGCATAGCATCATGGCATTGTGGTTTATTTCTTACATATTGCGTCTTGATACTGTAATGCAGCACACTGAGTAATCATGCTGAATTTGTGCACCATTTCCCCAGAATCATTTTGAGTTGGTGCAAAGTCCATCACTTAAGGAGTGGAATAAGTTTAAAATCATGTAATGAATTTTTTAAGGTTGAAGGTCATGTGAATGTCCTGCTGCTGACTCTGCTGTCTCACCGCATTATTAACCGCCCACTATGTTTGCTTTTATTCTGCTAATGTGAGCTTGAGTGGCCAGAGGAATTTCATGAAAGAAAGGTTTCAGACACTGATAAGTCTGGTATGCGATAGTGAGAAGATTATGCGATTATTAGTCATAATATGTTTGATCTCGTCGTGACACTTTTTCAGAACTACGGGGTGGAGACTGAAAATCTGAAGGCTCTTGTTGGCCGGATGCGAGCGGCTTCTAATAACCTGCAGAACTGTGCTTCGGAGAGGAGGAAGAGCCCTTCGAATGACAGCAGCACTTTAAACAAACCCCCAAACGAGTTCCTGACAGCAGTTGTGGAGCTCATAGGATCAGCCAAGGGCATGCTGGCCTGGCTGGACAGGTACATGAGAAATTCATGCTGATAGTCAGATTCATTTGTAGTTCTTGTGATGCAGATAACTAGATAGACTATATGGACAAATGTATTTGATCAAACCTGTTAATGATTGAATAATCACCAAGACTTCATGGACAACACTATGCATCTCCTTTCAACATTGTGCCAACAGTTTGTGGAAGGCCCCCTTTTTTATTCCAACATGACTGTGCCCCAGTGCACAAAGCAAAGACTATAAAGACATTTCTTTGCTTTTTATGAGTTGGATGTGGAAGAACTCAGCTGGCCCTAACACAGAGCCCTGATATCACCCCATCGAGCACCTTTGGGATGAACTGGAATTAATGTTCTCGTCCAACATCAGTGCCTGACCTTATAAATGCTCTATAGAATGAATGGGCATGAATCCCAACAGAAACACTCCAAAATCCTGTGGACAGCCTACCAAGAAGAGTGGGATCTGTTAAACCTGTCAAAGGGGGGAAACTCTATTTGGAACTATATGTATTTGGATATAGTGACATTGCAGGTTTGGTCAAATACTTTTGTCCATGTAGTGTATTTCTTTATCACTATAAAGAAAATGTTGTATTAATGTGAAATGAACAGAACAGAACTGAATTCCATTTTATTGGAATCGTATTGACAGATGCAAAGGCCATAGCTATTTAACTGTGACTGACACAATGATATACTTATAGGTCACATCTCCTAGTCTAATAGTCAGAGAGGCCGTGACACTTTTACTAAGACTGACAAGCGCAGAAGTCACACCTCCTTTAAAGTGCCATAAGACGAGGCTCTCTAATTAGATTGATAGGCACAGGGGCCATGTCTACAGATGAATATAGCACAGATCGTACTTCTTTCATTGACATCTATGAGTTCAGAGGTTAAGCCTCTTTAAGTGCGTTTAACATAATCCACATTTTCTGTTTTAAATCACAGCCATTTGCAACTCTGCTTGCTCAGACTTGATACGACGCATTCCATAAGCCTAAGTCGGAGCAGAATTGCTGTGCTTTAGTACTGATTAAACCTTGTTTGCTATCTCCTCTTTCAGGACGCCTCTGACAGGCATCAGTGACTTCACCTCCATTAAGAACAGGATCATCCAGCTGTGTTTAGAGCTCACCACCACTGTGCAGAAGGTCTGTAGCCTGCACTCTCGCTATAAACCCTATTTACATGAGGACATCTCAGATAGATAGTCTTTAAAATAACAGCCTGACAAAATTTAATGCAGTAAATGCAAGATACACCGATTAGCCATAACATTCAAACAATTAACATTAAAACATTAAAGGTTCCCCTTAAAATAGCTCTGGCCCCTTATGGCATGACTCCACAAGACCTCTCAAGGTGTGATGTGGTGTCTGTCGTCAGGATATCAGCAGCAGATCCTGAAGTCTCAAGGTGGTGTCACCATGGGTGAGACGTGTTTGTCCAGCACATCTCATGGATACTTGATCGGAATGTGGAGGCTAGAACAACAACTCTTTGCCCGCTAAACCCCATACACGGAAAGCTGAGTGTTAAGACACCTTTTTATTGAGCTGTGCTGCATTAATTTTTTTTTTGTGAGATCAGATCGGACATGTTTGTCTTTGGTCTCTGCAGGCAGAAATGAGCCTTAGATTTTCCTATTCCCATTTTCCTGGTATATACATCAATGTTATTCAGTCCACCAGACATTAAGTGGTGTTATTGTTATGACTGATCTGTGTATGGACAGTTTGTCCAAAAAGTTTGTGGACACCTGACCTTCACACCCATACTGTACTGTATGTAGTCCTTCCTGAAACACTTCTTGTGAGGCACAACCTTTGAAGCGTACTGGATCATGCATGTTGTAGTATTGCGATTTTTCTTCATTGGAAGCGAACGGACAAAACGTTTTCCAGCATGATAATGCGTCTGCGCTCTAAATAAAGACATGATTGAAAACAAGGTTAGCCTTGAAGAACTTGAAGAAGTGGCCTGCACAGAGCCCTCAACCCCACTTAACTGGGGCAGGGGTAGCTCAGTGGTTAAGGCATTGGACTACGGTTCAGAAGATCCCAGTTTCAAACCTCACAACTACCAAGTTGCCACTGTTGGGCCCTTGAGCAAGGCCCTTAACCCTCAATTGCTCAGATGTAATGAGATAAAAATGTAAGTCGCTCTGGATAAGGGCGTCTGCCAAATGCCTAGATCTAGATGTAGATGTAGATGTAACACCTTTGGGTAAACTGTGAGCCCCAGACCTCCACATCCAATAACAATGTCTGTCCTCACCATATGCTGGTTTTATGCACATAGTCATCTACTTTTTAAAGCACAAACACACAATATGGAAAGAATATTTCATTAACCAAGTCAGTTTTAGAAAAGATTTTAACAGTTTCTGTAACAAAGCATTGATGCTATACGACATACTGTGTAATACTGTTTGAAAGTGAGAAGTTATGAGCAAGCAGGAGAAAAAACACGTATTGTGTTATTGCATTGAACCATATGATGTATCCTACTGAACTTTCAAATCACTTCACTGCTCTAAACTCTCAAAACACTTCAAACATGTCCAAGCGGTGCACATTGACATGTCATTTTCCAAAACATCGTGTAAGTGTCTCACCTTGGTGAAAAGTTGAATTTTTAGACAACACCATTCCATAATACTATAATGCATAATAATGATTGTTATTTCTGTAAATATGCATACACATTTATATTTATAGACAAAAAAAGAAACACATTTGTTAATTACAGTTTCATGCCCTTTTATGTAGTGTCCGTAACTTGTTTGAATTCAAATCGCTCAATGATCTTAATTGTCATTCGGATGAAACTTGGCCAATTTAGATGTCACATAAAAAGACACAAACCTGATAAAGTATATTATTCTAAAATGCAAAATTGTTAAAATATTGCAACATGAAATTGACATGGTTACGGACACTACAGATTTTTGCTTGTTTTTTTTACCAAAAAGCAGAATGCTTTAAGTTAAGTTGCAATTTAAGTTTAAATTGCATCCAAACAATGGAGAACTGGAGTTGCATATGTTCAGTTGTTTGCTTTTAAAAAATGTGTGTCTTGTTATCACGCGTTTTTTCATCCTATGGAAGCTATCGAGTGACATGGAGGCTCAGTAACAATTCTGTCTCTAATTCCAGGACTGTGCTTTGTATGAAATGGAGGAGAAGATACTAGAAGTGGTGAGTGAAACGTGTCTTCCTTGCTCAAGGGATGCACGAGTGTTTTTCAACCTAATATCTATCCATCACACGCGTATTATGCTGCATATAAATCATTACCGAGCCATATTAAGACTCATCCGCTGTTCTCGATACATTGAAGCTGGACCCAAAAGTATGTGCGGCTCCATTGTTTAATCAGCAGAGAAGTCGGATGTTTTCCACAGCCTTGTGCCTGGGCATCCTGTGTTAAGTGACTTAGCCTCTGAAGTCCCGCACGTCCTCCATGGACACGGCGCTCGATTTGAATTTAGTTCTACTTTCCCACCGTAGATAACCTTTGATCCTGCTCAACATTCCAGGGATTCCAGGTGCACGTTACTTTTACACGGCTGACTGATTGTGCATTTTTAAATAGATCCAGAAAGGCGGAGAATTGCAGACTATTGTTTGGATGAACTCTAGCTGCAGCGTCCCATGGAGCCAAACAAAGCAATGTCGGCTTCCCGAAACAATGTGTCTCAGCAGTGGCTCGTGACTGTAGAGTGTGGTGGGGCAGGAGAACAGCAATGATGACATGGCCTTAAAGAAAACTAAAGCTGCACAAATCAGGCTTTGGAGAAGGGAGAAATATTTTGACAAGTTGTACGAACATACGCGTTGTTTGCAGAAATTTGTTAGAATGAATTCTGACTTAACCGATTACGAAACAAGAACAAATATACGTACTAAAATGGGCTAATAAATGTATCATGTTTTCTAAAGAATTGCAGTAAAGTATAAAGGATGCTTTTTTTTTACATCAGGTGCAGAATTAACATGGTTTTCAGTGACAAAAGCACAGGGTTCCAAATGTCAAAGCATTAAAATTAATAATGAATTAGCATGTTTGGAATTAAACACATAACTGTATTGTAATATATGGTGCCATGAAGTATTTGAAAAGTACCTGAATTATTTATTATTATTATTATTATTATTATTATTTTATTATTATATAATAAAAAAATTTATTAATAATAAAAAAAATTGCACATATGTCTTCAAAAAGTGCCTTTTTATATTCGTTTTGGTCAGTTTTTTTTTTGCCTTGGGATGCCATTTTGGCCCAGTCTCTTTCTTATTGTTGAATCATGAACACTGATCTTAACTGAGGCAAGTGAGGTTCTGCAGTTCTTTAGATGTTGTTCTGGTTTGTTTGATGAGCTTCAGTACTGTAGCTTTTAGTCTAAGTTTTAGTAGTCAGGCCACTACTGGGCAGGTTCACCAATGTGTCAAGTTTTCTCCACTTGTGGATCATGGCTCTCACCGCTGGAATCCCAAAGCCTTATAAATGGCTTGGTACTGTAACCTTTTCCAGACTAATACATGTCAGTTACTTTGTTTATCGTCTTTTGTTTTAAAATTCTTTAAACAGAGTTTTTTATTTTTATTTATTTATTATTTTAGTATGCTTCAGTTTGTCAGGTTCTATTTAAGTGATTTCTTGATTCAACAGGTGTGGCAGTAGTCAGGCCTGGGTGTGGAAAGTGGAACTCTGCTTTCCAAAAATCACTTAGCAAGAAAGCAATTACTTTTTCACATAGGGCCAGGCAGGTTTGGACAGCTTTTTAGCCTTAATAAATAAAATCATCATAAAATAAAGTGTAAAAAAATATGCAAAAAAAAAAAAAACTTTTTCATGGCACTGTAAGTGATAACAGGAGCGAATGTCTCTCATAGATGTTCCACAACAAAAAAAACCTTAAAGTATGCATCCTTTATTTGTTACGTTTTTGCCAAATTGCTGTGGTTATCAAAAAAATGGACTTTGGTAAACGGTAGATCAGCTTTGCGTTATGCTTCATCGAGCCACAGTATCTTTTGCTACATTCACAACTAGCCTTTTGCTAGTGAAATACACTAGGTAATGACTGAGGCTCGCTAATTAGGTAACTAGCGCATAGCAGTTAAGGTCAAGGAAAACAAAATAAAACAGAACTAGAAAACCAGAAATACCTTTTTGTCCCCCAAAACATTTAAATGTGTTGAACGAAATGTCTCTATAATTTTAAAATGACCCCATAGTCATTTGTAGAATTTTGTTTTAAAGAATTTAAAATATATATATTTTTAGCATTAACCACAAAAAAACTAAAAAAAAAAAAAACATCTTTAAAACAACATTCTACAAATCATGATCTCTGGACTACTAGTAAATGTCGGCTTCTAAACAGATGAACAATAATCTACATGTGGAATTTCACAATTCTCCATTAAAATGGTTTACTATAAAGATGCATCTTTCTCTCAGGCTCGAGTTTTAACTGGAGTCTGTGAGGCGACACGCAGGACGGCCTTTGATCCCATGAAGAGCCGCACTACCTGTCTGGAGCAGGTCCACATCACTGATGTCACACCAGAAGAGGGATTAGTAAGTGGCTCCTGACACAACACACACCCAGCTTAGGATTTCTATGCTTTACATACTCTAGATTACAGAGAGCATTTTTTATTATCACAACAGTTGAATTGGTTTACAGTATGTTGTGCTTTTTTTTTTTACAGGGCATGTACATTAAATCCACATACGACGGACTGCATGTCATCACCGGAACCACAGAAAATGTGAGTGATGGGACGATCCTTTGACGATTAAGTCGTTTTGTAGCCATCCAGTCGTACTGTATCTCAGTCTTATCCCGAGCCTTGTTCTCTTTCTGTGCAGTCTCCAGCAGACAGAACTCAGCGCATCCACGCTGGCGATGAAGTGGTGCAGGTCAACCAGCAGACAGTGGTCAGTCACTCAAACGTTCTCGGGCTGATAAACAAAAGGAGGGCCTAGAAAACAAATGTCACCGAACTGATAAGATAATTTTGTGAAATTTCTGTTTTATCACTGTTTCTTTATCACAGTTTGGTTAAAAATAACATTTAGTAGGGTTACTTTAGGTTAACTTAGATAACAAGTAGTGGAATCGTATAATCACTAACTTAAAGTATAGCTTTTTTTTATGTCCAAATTTATTCTTTAAAAACGTTTGGAAATACAGTACTGTGCGAAAGTCCTGAGCCACCCCCTCATTTTTTCAGTTTTGCTTCCAAAGAGACAGATTTTCATTTATTTTTGTCTCTCATTTTGGCAGGTTTTTGTCTCTCATTTTCAGTCCAGTCCTGTACCTGAACAGTTTTTTTTTTTTTTTTTGCTTGATAAGCCACGTAGTAACCTATAAAATAATGCAAGCATAAATACATCTAACTTAAGGCATGAACTAGTGGGGAACAGGTGCAGATGATGACAAATGATCCGGATGGTGATTATATACTGGTCATGCTGAATGCTCAGTGGTTGAAACAGACGAGAGGGGAAATGAGGTTGCTGCTGAAGGTTGTTACATAAACAACCCATTTTCTTTTTTTTTATGTATCTTTAGGCACTTTGCGGCCTGTCGCATTAAAACATTTGTTCCCATTTTTTACTTTAATCTACATAGGCTCGAAACTTTTGCACAGTACTGTATAGTGGCAGCTGGTTTTAGTATTAGATAGAAGGGTTTAAATCCGATAGTTTGGAAGTGAAATCATTATTGGTATACTGTTTTTGGGCAGCACAGTGGCTTATTGGATAGCACTATCGCCTTGCACTTCCATGGTCCAGGCTCGATTCCCGTCTCAGGGTCTGTGAGATGGAGTTTGCATGTTCTCCCCATGCTTGGTGGGTTTTCTCCGTGTACTCCAGTTTCCTCCCGCAGTCTAAAGACATGTGGATTAGGCTAGTTTACAAATTGTTTACAAAAAATTGTGTAATTTATACTTAATATGAGCTGAAATAAAATCAAATCCAGGGGCATTTCAGTATGGGTGTAAATCTTAGTGTCATGGGTAAAAGGAAATCAGCCCTAGACTCAGCTCTTATACATTTCTGTGGGTTTTTTTTCTTTCTAAGAAGCCATAATTGATGTTGTTCTACAAAAGTACAAAATAAGAAAGGAAACTTTCTTCATCGGGTAAAGAAAGAGAAGCTCATCACTGATGGTCCATCCTTCCTTTTTGAGTTTATATTATCATCTGAATCTCTTCTAATGTACAACTCCACCTTGGGATTTCAGGCCAGACATTCCGTGTGGATTGTAACACACAGTGTACTTCAGATGATCAGGTGATTCAGATGTCTACTGCCATTGTTTTTAGTGCTGCACAGTCCAAATTCTGTCAGAAAATCTGTTTGAGATATTGAACAACTAGATGGCACTGTGGCCTCACACCTCCAGGGTTGAGGGTTCGATTCCAGACTTGTGTGTGTGTATATGCATGGAGTTTGCATGTTCTCCCTGTGCTTGGTGGGTTTCCTCTGGGTACTCTCGCTTCCTCCCACAGTCCAAACACATGCAGGATAGACTAATTGGTGTTTGCAATTTGCCCATAGTGTGTGAATAAATGCATTTGTGCCCTATGATGGCACCCTGGCCTGAATGTAGCCTGCCTTGTGTCATTACATTGGAGTCTATTTGTATCTATTGGAGTCTATATAGTATCTACTTTCTTTACTCTGCTCTGAGCTTTTTTTACGCTGCATACGACTGAAATAAAAACACAATCCTTGCTTGGTTTGTGGATGATCTATGAGACTCAGAGCAGGTGCTGTGGTGTATTTCAGGTGGGCTGGCATCTGAAGAACCTCGTGTCCAAAATGAAGGAGAATCCACACAGTGTGGTGCTCACGCTGAAGAAGAGGCCTTCAGGAACAGGCAGCTTCACTCCTGCTCCACTGAAGAACCTGCGCTGGAGGCCTCCGGCTGTGCAGGTCAGGATCATTAATAATAGTAGTGGATCAGTTATAGATAAGGCTCTTGTTTTTGGCATGATGGTACTGTGGGATATATTGTCAGCTCTATCTGTATGGAGTTTCTGTGTATGTTCTCTTTATGACCATGTGGCTTTCCTCTGGGTTCTTTAGTTTTCCTCACACATTGCAAAAAAAAACATGCCCGAAAAAGTACAAATAATGAAAATCAATGCTAAACTACGCACGCCACAATACACAGCATGTTTACAGAAGCTCTGCTTGTATGCTACTCCAGGTTTGTCTCGTTCGAGCATGTATGACATTTTATTGCTCTCTCTTGTCCCGCTAAAACATGAGTATGCAAAATATATTCCGGCTACTGCATAATTTATTCACATCACGACGTTGCAAGAGGAGGACAAAAGACAAAATTTGCATCTGTTTTTAAAAACAAAGATCAATGGGAAATACAGTAAATGCAAATAGAAAGTTGCGAGAATAGATAATACAGGGAACATCAAGCTATCATTGTTTAGGTTTGTCTGGAAAATGTCTGGTTAAAGTGTTGCAGTGTAACTAATAAGGCTGCAAATTCCGACACGTTTTCCTTTAACAATCTATAGTCTATTACTCACTTATAATTAAATATTAACATTTTCTCAGGTCAACTTTTATTTAAATATTTCTAGTTGCGCAATCCCGACATTATTTTTGCAAGACAAAGAAAGAAAAAAAAAGTTGTCCAAAATACCATGTCTCTCTGTCCTTATTCATAAAAAAAAAATAAAAAATAGATAAGCCATAACATTCAAAGCATTAATAATAAACCCATCTTAGTTTTGGTTCCCCTCGCGCTTTGGGGTGGATCTGGACCCTCGTGCGGTGGCTCCGCAGGGCCTCTGGGGTGTGCTGTGGTGTCTGTCACTTTCATGGGTCAGACTAGTTTGTCTAATGCGTCCCTTGGGAGCTCAATCAGATTGGTGTTTGGGAATTTGGAGGGAATTTGTTCAATGCTTCCTGGGAGCTGTGATTAGTTTTGGCCTGGGTGTTCTGGTGCCTTTCTGTCGTGGCCAGCATTTTTTCAGCAATTCGTGCTGACTTTTTTTTCGGTGGTCTATGTTCTATGAAATGAAATGAAAGTAGAAACCGAAGTGCAACTTGTTTGGTTGCTAGGTTTAGAGTCAGACTGATAGGCATATTGCACTTCAGTTGAAAGGGTTACTAGGGAACTGTGTATGTAAATGCTCGAAATAGTTCCCTTTTCCTAACAGTTGGTTTCAAAACAGGCTTTGTGCACTACTTTCTTAAACCATACACCCATGTTGCTAGTAAAAACAACCTAATAGGCCAGGTCACTGCGTGGTACCGCAGGTCATTGACGTGCACCAGAAAAGCCTGCACAATAATGGGTGCAAATTTTTAAACCCAAAATGCCCACACAAGGATGTTTCACTTGTTTTTCCCACAAGTATTTTTGAGAAACATACTGTACTGTGAACCACAGCAGCCCTTTTAGGGCACCACCAGTTTCACTACCTTAAAGTAGGTCAGAAATGCTGAATCGGATATTTTCAGTATGTGTATATGTTTTGATATAAACACGCATCTCTTAAAGGGAATTAATGGCTTTTCTAATTGCCAGTCGTTTCATCATGTGCTATATTGATATATATATACAGTTTCATTTCGTTGTTTATCTTGGCACGAGAGTAGAAGTGGACACAGATTTCACCCAGGTTGGATGCCGTTGAAGCGCTTTGTTAAAGTCCCTGACAAAAGACAAGGAGACCCTCAATACTGTTACCTTACACACATATGCAGTGTCTATGTCTCTCTCGCACTCACACACATACAATACAGTATGATTATACACACACTGACTTTACGTGTGACTCATAATGTGAGTACACAATGGGAGTGTGCGTTGGAGTGATGGCGGGTTCCTACAATTCAGGATGTGTGTTTAAACCCGATTAAGTTTCGGCTCTAAATGTCAGGAGTCTATTGATTTTGTTAAGCTCGGTTTAACACTCCCTATACACCCTCGTTCCTCACACGCCTCTTTTAAAAGGTCAGACTTTGCATCACATCCCATTTAAGCGGGATCACTAATGGCTGTCTTTTTTTTTTTTTTGTTACACGCTTGTAAAGCACTAAGACCTGTGGATGTATTTCCGTTGTACAGATTGGTGGTAGAACAAATCTATTGCGGGATAAAAATGTACTAAGAAACAGGCTTCTCAGAATCCCAACGCACACACGCACACACAGCAAAACTCAAAAGTACACAAACACACGTGGATGCATCTCTGCCACGTTTGTCATCCTACAGTTAACCAATAAAACCGGGGAGGGTGTGGTGTTAGACCACACATCAAGGTGGTGTCATGTGGCCTGACGTGAAGCAGAATTACTGGCAGCATCTCAGAGTTAATTATTTCCTTATAATAGCAAGACCCGCTGTTGTATGTAACAGTATTGTTTTTTTGTTGTTGTTGTTTTATTTGCTTATACCACAGTATGGTAGATTTTTTAATGAAAGAGAGATGCATTGTACTATTTTTTTTTATCCATTTTATAGTTGAAGCCATTTTTCAAATGCAAAATTTCTATTGTCATTGTAGCCATGGTGTCAAAACAAATGAGCATGTGTTGGTGTGTGCATGCTATTTACACAATGATGCAATTACATGAATTCGTGCAGCTGAACACCAATCAGCCATAACATTAACACATTAACATAGTATATGAAACAGATACCAGGTAACTGATGATCGGATCATAGAAACACAAGGCTCTTCAGGGACCGATGGCCAGAGTGCCCGTCCCAATCCCACAGAAAACACAATGCTGGCCATGATAGAAAGGCACCAGAACAGCCAGCGTAGAGCACAAGGCCGCCAAACTGTCCACCAAATTCCCCTGATCCCATTCACATCAGGCACCCATGGCACGCAAAGTATCTGCTACCTTTGGTGATAAACACCAAAGTGGCACGAGAGGAACCTACACAGATTATCCTGTAGATAATGTTTTGTCGTGTAATGTTATGACTGATTGATGTAAGCTTTTGTAAAACAAGCATGTCCTGAGTAAATTAAGACTATATTAATGAGAAGAAGAACACTGTGTATAGTACCAGTCAAAAGTTTGGACACATGTTTGGATTTTTTTCTTCCTTTTCTAGAACAATACTGGACATTTCAAAACTATGAAATAACACATTAATTAAGCAACAACAAAAAGAGTCCGTTGTTACTTCAAGACACGAATGTCAGCTTTTCCGGAATAGTTCTTGCAAGAACAGTATTGTGATGTGCCTTTGCAAAACCCATCAAGCTCCATGATGCCTTCCCAGGAAAGCAAGACCAAAACTTACCTCTGCTGCAGAGGAGAAGTTCATTTAGAGTCACCAGCCTCAGAAATCACCAATTAACCTCAAACAGCACTTCAGATTCGAGCCTTAATGAAGGATTTACAGAGCATAAGTAGCAGACATACAGTATTCTGTATGTTTTGGACGCCTTCAAGACGAAATAAATATTCAAATCGACTATGTCCAAACTTTTGACTGGTGTTACAGGATGCCTAATTAGTGTTTGTCTTTAATTTTCGTCTTTGCAAAAATCGTAGTCTAAATCATGTTTTGTGTTACTTGTAGTGCATTCCTCCTGGCCATGCTGCTTACTCATCCATTGTAGAACGTTCTGCTCAGAAAGAGAAGCCAGCCATTTTTGATCTGTATTTACCCCCACCTCCAGCTGTGCCCTACATGCCACGGTGAGTGCCTGCTCCATGACAGGTGATGCCAGGTATATATATATATATATATATATATATATATATATATATATATATATATATATGCCCCTCAGTGTCAATTACCTGGCATTTATATCATAAATTTTTTTTTTTAAACACCATCACTATACTAAACATGGTATTGGCGCTAAACAGAGTCTCACCTACTTAAGTGAAAAGGTGTTTTTTCAGTTAGGATCATATAGTTCTTATCACTTGATTCATGCTTGGTTTTTTTGTTTGTTTGTTTTTTTTGTAAATATGCATACACATTTATATTTTTATCAGATAAATAAGAAATACACTGGCTGAGTACTATTTCAAAAGAATGAAACCTGGCCAATTTGGATTTCATGTGAAAAGACATAAACCTGAAATAGTGTACTATTCTAAAATGCAAAACTGTTAAGATATTGCAACATGAATTTGACATGGTTACGGACACTACAGGTTTATTTGGGAAAAACTTCTTTAATTTTTTGCAAAGATTTTTACAGGTCAGATTATTTTAGAAGCTTACACCAATTTTAGTATCAATACTTTTATAATTATTTCAGTATAACACTGAAAAATGGCTATTTTTCATTGTTATACTGAAATATAAATGGGGGGGGGGCACATATAAAATATAAAATATATACATATAAAATCATTTCTCCAAAACGACTGAAGTTAGCAACTTGAAATTTTTAGTGAAGCAAGATTGGCCACTTCCATGTTGCATAAACATATAGAAGTAGCTTCTTTGACTCGCATGTTTTCTGTATTACTTTTGTATTATTTCCATTTGATGCATGTGTGTAACAGTGCCAACACTGTGTCAGTAGGCCGTTAGTTACAGTACACTTGTTGTGTAAATTAGTCAACAATAAAGCTGTGATACAAATTTTGTGTGTTAGATTTAGATTCAAATATACAGGTTACAGAAAAAACAATGTAAATGCAGGTATGTCATTTACTCTCTGTGACTGTACAGGGAGGTGAAGGATGGTGCGTGTCCTCAGGTCAGAATGAGGCAAAAAGCTCCTGATTCCCCCAACTCGTCTCTGGACCGAGCTTCTAGACGGCGTTCTAATCTTATAGATTACATCAGCAAACCTAACGTCAGCGTCGCTCCTCCTGAGCCCGCCATCCCGCAGGCCCGACTTCGCCAGCGCACGGCCTCCAGAGGTCAGAGCAAAGCTTTAATGACACATCACTAGTGTACAGTATACCTCAGAGTCTACATAGATATTATATAACATCTAATACCTTCCTAAACCACAAAAATATCATGTGCCTTTACATTTTTAGTAATAATAATAATAATAATAATACAGGTCAATCATGTGATTCTTTTAAAATTTGCTTTGTGTTTGTCTTATTTTATCTCCTGACGTAGGCTTAAAATATGTATTTGTGTGTAAAAGACATACTTAATTTACTTTTATTTACTTATACATTTATCTTAATGCATTCTGTGTGAACTGAATCTAATGTACAAACACAAACATATGTCACACACTAACATATTATTTCAATAAATCTTGAAGCTTGAATCAATGCACATATAAAACTGTAACACGTGGCCGCTGAAAACGTTTGCTTATATCTTAATGTGCATGGAAAATGTGTGCCTGATATCAGCGCAGTGATAGTATTGTGATTTATGTGTTTGTTACCCTTCTAATAGGGGCTAATTATGGCTTTGCGTGTGTGTGTGTGTGTGTGTGTGTGTGTGTGTGTGTGTGTGTGCGCGTGCGTGCTGCAGGGAAACCGCGGCCTGTGTCTATGCCTGCAGACTCGTGTGTAGGCCTGTCTGATTCCCCCTGGGCTTTTGGAAGGAAAGGTAAAGGCAAACAGAAACGTCGCTCTGAGCGTCCCCTCGGCGCCCTTCCACACGAGCACACCTGCTCTACATTCCCTATGTTTATTGATGAAAGCCTGAAGCGGCGTAAAAGTCAACGCAAATGCAGTCCAACTCTGTGCCTGAGCAGGTGGAGGTTATATTAGTGTTGATTCTGATGAAAAATGTTATGACTCTTTTATGCAGCCGAGATCTAGAAACACTTTCAACCATTTTAAATTGCAGCCGTGCAAGCTAAGAATGTCCAGCGATCCTGATTCAGATTCACTGGCAGTGAAGAAAAAAATCTACTCAGCGTAGGACATAAACTATCCTGTATATTATGGGGATTAAATAAAAACATCTGATTGGACGAGAGGAATTTAACTACATGTACCATATGTACAGTCTTATGCAAAGGTTTAGGCACCCCTTGATATATAACAGATTTTGGTGTATTTTTAATTGAAAAGATATTGGAAATGGAAAAAAAATATTTATATTATATTTTCAGCAAACATTGATGCATAGTTACTTCTTATGCCATAAATTCAACAAAAATAAATAAATAAATAAAACATTATTATGGAATTGGCGTTTGCTAATGACAGCTGTTGCCATGCATCAGATCTACCGAGCTGATTAAGGTCTGAAACCTTGGAAAAAGAATCTGAGACTCTGGAACTCTTGGGGTGCCCAAACTTTTGCACAGTGCCACAATGATGTTTTTATTTTTTTATCTTTGTCTCAATTTTAAAAAATTACCAAAATCTGTTATTTATCAAGAGGTGCCTAAACTTTTGCACAAGACGGTATGTAGGTATCCTACAATCGTCACCCACTCGGTTGCAGCGTGGGTGGAAGTAAGTCTTTAGAGTTCACAGTACCGAGGAGAGAGCAACTGCCTGCCAAAACCTACATTCAACATCCATTCACGAAAACACTTTCAGTAAGAAAACACATCTGAAAATGCTGTCATCTTACACAACACTTTGTCTCCTTAAGTTGTTCCAAATTGCTCCGTAGCGCTCTCTAGCTTTCTATTCAACACTATTTGGGATTCAACCCTGAAACCCAGACGTTAACATAATTGATCTCCTACAGCGAAATAATTGGCAAGAGAAACCTGCGAGATGCAACATAATGCTGCTGTGACGTAATAAACGTCATACAATAGCTCTCAACTATACTGTCCTACTTGACCGCGGACTTGATTCCTGATACTTCTTGTCATTTCTGTCACAGGCGAAGATGTTTTACGCATGTACATGAGCAATGAGAGGATTCCGCCGATCGCTGAGGAAGCCGCATGTTTTCCTGTGCCATACCGGGCGGCTAGTGAGAAGCATCTCTTACGTGGGGTCGACCACATCCGCGGCAGTCAGTGCTTCATCAACGCCGATCTGCATAGCAGCGCCACCGTACTGTACCGGGACACCGCGCGCCGCAAGAGCAGGACCACGCGATCCTCCAAGAGGTCCTCAGAGCCTTCACCTCTCAGCGCCTGGTTCGCACGACTGAAACTCTTCACACACTGATGAGCGCTGAGCAGAGGACTGTGTGTCCCCCTCATGACTTTATTCATTGACACTCAGTATTATTGTTGTCTCGTAATGTCGGAATGTTACGTTTTTATATTTATGGTTGAGTGTGGGAGAGAAAGGCATATTAACAGAATGTTTACCCTTAACCAAGAGACAAGTGTGGGTGAACGATACGTTTACAGTGATAAATTAACAGCTTTAATTTACTCATCTTTAGTAGCTGTCTGGTCAAGGTTGCAATGGTTTAAACTAGGATACTAACTTTGTTTATACAGTATTTTGAGCTCACATTTTGAACCACAGCGAGGTCAAAGCCAAAACAACTGTCCAAGTGCAATGCAAAATAAATAGCTAAAGATGTTTTTTTTTTAGTTATACTACCCGTACAGCCAATATATATTTGGTATCCGACTTTTGCCTATTGGGCTAGACTTAGTCGAGTTTAATATGTTGTCACATATTAGAGGCAAAGCCAGATGCAAGTGTGAATAATATTTATTAGTCAAAGTGCAAACACATACTGTACAAACAATCAAGCCTTGAAGAGGTACTGTACACATTAGGTGAAAACCATACAGAATGAAACACATAGGAAAAAACACAACGGAAATAAAATCAAATAACAAAGAACTAGTGAATCAGGGGACATGAGACCCAGGTGAAAGTGATTGATCCATGTAACATACAGGTAGTGTGGTTCAAAGCATCTTTGGTGCTACCATGACATACATAAATAGGAGTCAAACTGAGACTTGAATGAGGGCATAAAACTAAACTGACATTTATAGACTTAAGGGACAACACAGTCATTTGCATTTAAACATTTGAATGGTTCAGAAACACACACACAATCTTTCACAAATTTGATCAATTGGGAGTTATTGCCACGCCCCCTTACAGTCCTGACCTAGCCTCAAGCCATTTCTAAATGTCTGTACCATTATCGGAGTTCCTGGGAGGCCAGTGTTTGTTTCTCACATGATGCAGGCAGTCCTGTCACGAACCTTTCTAAATGAATGATATTAGCCGATTAGCAGAAGATTACACGATACACAATCAAATGTCCCGGTTTGACTTGAACGCTCTATGTATATGTCTCGTATTGTCATTTGCATCATTTTCTGGTAAATGATTTCTGATGTTAATGATGCCCAGAGGGCGAAATGATTCCAGTCTGCACTGGACAAAATGTTAATCGTTGTTTTGGTTGATACCAATTACACTTCCACAGTGTTTGGCTACACGTCAAGTTTTATTCATGTTCATCGATTACAGGAAGTCGATCGCACTGCATAAAGCAGATACAGCATGTAAGCAGATGTGCGGTGTGACATCACTGAAGAAGTGGAGCTGATTTTGAACCAGATATGTTTCAAGAAGCAAATAAGATTGTGCTTGAGACGGTTAATAGATAAATAAATAAAAACATGACAAACTAAATAAAAAATAGTTGATCAACTTCAAATGGGGGGAATCCTGAGTGAATCAGATTTTCTTATGAAACGTTCCTTAAAGAGCTTTCCACTGTTCCATTTACTGTATTAAATCCCATAGGGACAGTGGTTATTTTTTTTAATAAAAATTATAACATTTACAGGAGCCTGGTTTCGTTGTAACGAAAAGTTTAGTTCATAAGGTCTTAAATTAATTTCATCTTCCTCTGTGTAGGTGAAGTGTGTTGTTTTTAATTAATCAATTAATAAATAAATATATATTTTATTATTTGCCTTCGCCGAGCATGTTATCTGTACTGGTTGTGGCTCCACCAAAGACTCATCTTAAGAGCATTCTTTATGTATTAAAAAAAAAAAGTCTTACCACTGGTTATATACAGTACGCTATAGAGTGTGTACACAGCATGAAAGAAGATGCCTGAACTGTACATACACTAGTTTTAATTATAGATTTTTTTAAATATATGTTACTGCTGTGATGTTTCATTTCAAACTAGCTTTAAAATGCAGTGGGTTTATCTCCAGCAACTGTAAATGCATTTTAATGTTGAAAATCAATTAAATGTACACAAAATAACTGAACTAAAAGGCCTTAATTTTTTTTCTTGACTTTTCTCATAATCCAAGTACAAAGCTAAAGAGGTAACCTCAGGCACCAAACATGTCTTAACTGACTGATTACATTTGTGAGACATTGTGTACATTTTTGATGCCTTTAATAAATTAACTGAAACTTAACACTGTTAGGAGAAAGTTTATTTCTGTAAAGTTTGTCAAATGTCACGACACTTGTCATGTTCAAATCTTCATTTATAAGTGTTAAAAAAAAAACGAACGTTGCCTTCACCTTTTTCCCAATATGTGCTGCTCTTCTATGCAAAATGACTAATCCAGTAAACTACTTAGAAAACATGGTGCATTAGTTTACATGGTTATACAATTTAATAAAGATTAAAACTCAACATGAACTCGACTGGCTTTTTAATTTGTAACTCAAAAGCGACACCTGGCGGTAAAGCAGAAAAAAAAGTTTTTTTGTTGTTGTTGTTGCTCAGTGGCGGCATCTAGTGTGAAATCATTATAATGCATAGTTTAAACATTGAACGCAGGCTGTGAACTGCTGTTAAGTGGCAATAATCTCCAATAAATTGAGCTTCATAACTAAATAATCACTACAGAAGAACACAATGTGGTAAAATTGGAAAATTTTAAATAAATGGTTAATATGTACAAAATAGTGAAGGTAAGATACTGGTGTTTGCTACACAAAGTCCTAGTTTTAGATTTTAAAAGATTAACTTTAAAATATAATTTCATATATTTATATAAAAACCTATTGTACAATTCTCAAAATATAAATGAAACCCAGTACATTTCGATAAAAAAAATTAATTCCTGTGGAATTTACCTAGTGTGGGGACTTATATACTCATTGACACGCATGAGTACTTAAGTGTGACTAGTCTGACTATCTGAATTTTTTTGGAGCATGGGAAGAAGCCACAGAAGCCAGACGAAACCCACTTAAACAAGGCGTATGCAAAACACACACGACACACGCGGTATCCTTTAAAATACAGATGATATATTAAGTTCAGTTCAAATGAACTTTAAGGCAAGTTTGTTTGTGTAGCTATTTCATTTCAAGTTGATCTTCTATGATTTTCATGAACAAAAAGATTGAAGAATGTATAAACAAGCAAAACAGACATCCAGTGTTATCAGAGTGTTAGCACATGAAAACACTTTGTTGAAGAGACAGGTCAGAGAGGAGAAATGGTGTTTTTGAAGCCTACAGAAATGTTAAGTCTAGTGAGCACCCTTCTCAACCAAAGTTGAGCAGAAAGACATCTTCTTACCAAGTTTACACAAAGGGTTGTTGTGTATATGTCAAAAGAGTTAGAATGTTATGCTGCATGACGGCATAGTGGTTAGCACTGTCTCCTCACACTTCCAGGGTGAGACCTGCTTTCGGGTCTGTGTGCATGGAGTGTGCATGTTCTCCCCGTGCTTAAGGGTAATCCAGTTTCCTCTAACAGTCCAAATACATGCAGATTAAGCTTGTTGTCGTTTCCAAACTGCTCACTTGTGGAATGTGTGTGTGATTGTGCCATGCAATGGTCTGGCACCATGTCCAGGCCTCCCGCAACCCTGTTCATGATTAGTGGTATAGTGAGTGAGTGAGTGAGCGAGTTAATGCATGAGTATTCTAAGGATGTCTATACCGCTTTATCCTGTATACAAAGTCGCAGGGGGGAGGCTGGAGCCTATCTGAGGAGACATACAGTAGGGCACGAGGCAGAGTGCGCCCTGGACGTGGTCCCAATCCATCACAGGGCACACACAGATATATATACACACACACATGCTCATTCACACTATGGCCAATTTGGGAATGCCCATTAACCTAATTCAATTAGATATAGCTTCACAAAATGTGATGATTATTTATGGAAGCGTGTATGAGTGAGAAAAATAAAGTGTTTAGATAATAATGAGATAGTGAGATTGTCCCTGATGAGCAAGCCGAGGGTTGACGGTGGCAAGGAAAACATCCCTGAGTTCATGTAATCTGCATGGGAGGAAACCGGAGTACATGGAGGAAACCCACCAAGCATGGGGAGAGCATACTGTACACGTACCCAGGAATTGAACCCAGACACTGGAGGTGCGAGGCAGCAGTGCTAACCACTAAGTCACTCATATTACACTCACACCTAAGATTAACATCATTTGTCTAATAAAAACAGTGATCTAAATGAAACAGTGAAAGAAGGATTTCAATTAATTATTTATTTTATTAAATTTATTTATATATAAGTTTTGTTTGGCAAAATGATTTGTTAAGGAATGAGATTGTTGAGAAGAAAAAAAATTATTTTGAAAAAATACAAAGGATTCAAAGGAGTCTATTCATCCAACCGACTCGTTTGCAAGGAACCGATTCGTTCCTGAATCGATAAACGTGGTGCTCGGTTCGTCCAAATTTGCCACAGATTTCGTGTTTGTTTCATTTAAAAAAAATGAGAACTAACTTCTTTCTGGAAGCTTTTTTATACACGTCCTGGAAGCTGCACGTGTTCCAGTGTTGGCTTCAGGTAATCCGAATCAGTAACGAGTCATATTCTTAGTCCTTGTACTAATTAGCACTGAACACAGCAGTTTGGTTCTTTAATGTGCCGTTTAATCAAACAAGTTTCTAACAGAACGTTACTTTTATTGCACTTCAGACACTTTCAAGCTACAAATGAAAACGTGTTTGCTGTTACATCAATGGAATCGCAGTGTACTTTGATGTTGTCTTTCTGTTCAGAACCTCTTTAGTGTTGCTGCTGCAGAAGTGAGTGATGTGCAGGAGGCTGTAAGTGTTCATGAAGAGGTGTCACATGGTTGCATGCAAAAAAAACAAGAGGGTCATACAGCAATACTCTTGGTGTGCATTCGGGTGTGAGATGATATGTAGAAGGGGAAGTAACTCTGTGTGTGCGTGTGTGTATGTGAGAGAGAGAGAGAGAGAGAGATCTTGAAACCTTGAAACTGTACCCTGTCTGTGTGATCTGTGTGGGCTGATGGCTGTGTCGCTCTCGGCCTGTTCTTGTCCTCTCTTACTTGTGATCTTCTCTGTTCTCGCCTCAAGGTTCCTTTAGAAGATTTCCCCACTGCGACTTGCCAAGGTAAGGAGGTCAATCTGATACACAGAAAGGATCGAACTGTCATACAGAATTCATTCAGTAAAGTGTCTGCTTAATAATTATTGCTTCCTAAGACTAAATTGTACTGTAAGCTTTGTGGGATGGTGTGTTTGTTTCTGTTTGACTCACAGACGATGCCACGATGAGTCGGAGGAGGGTCTCGGTGAAGGACCTGGGACAGGCGGACTGTCAAGGCTGGCTCTACAAAAAGAGAGAGAGTCGAGCGTTCCTGAGGAACAAATGGAAGAAATACTGGGTCGTGCTGAAGGGATGCTCTCTGTACTGGTACACAAATGTAATGGTGAGTCCGGTGTGGGATTGAAATCTAGATTACATGTTGTACAAGCCAAGCCTGGATCGTGTTTTAATATATATATATATATATATATATATATATATATATATATATATATATATTTTTTTTTTTTTTTTTTTAAAGGAATACTTTTTTCTAAAAAAAAAAAAAAAGATACAATTTCCCACCTGTACCAGATCATCCAAGATGTGTTTGCTGTCGGAAATTAGCTTCCTACTTGTTTTGTATATGCAAAACTTCAAGAATAAAGAAAGAAGCGATTTCTTTTTGTTGCAATAATACAATCTGACTAAAAGCAGCAGCACAAAACTTTGTGTTAATGTACATATGGATTCCTGCGGTGCTGCTTTCACTAAAAGACCACTTCTTTCTATCCACTCATTCTCTCATACACACAGACACACACACTCATTCGCTCGCTTGGACATCTTAACCCGCCAAACGATCTCTTTTATTGCTTTTTGATGTTATCATGAACCCAACATTGTCTATGGTCGCTCTAGATTCCTGATTTCGCCTGGCAGGTGTGAAAACCACTGTGGTACAGTGTGTGTGCATATCCGCAACAAGGTCTGCTCTTTTGATAAATTCTAAGATGCTTCTCTGCACACTGTTAATGTAAAGAGGAGCTTATTTAGCTACTATATTAAGCCTTCCTGTTAGCTTGAGCTATTCTTGCTGTTGTCATCTAAGATCTCTCGTTAACAACTGTTGCCCACCGGATGTTGTTTGTTCTTCACACCATTCTGTGTACTTGATCCAGACACTCTGGCACCAGCAACAACCAAATTCGCTGACATTGCAAAAATTTTTAAAAAGCATATATGCACTCAATCTATACAGTAATGGCTTAAAGAAGGTCTCTGACCAAAATACTGAATGTTAAAAAGATTTGTTTTTCTTCACAGATTTATTATACGGATGTGCCTTTGAAATCTTTTCCCACGTTTTTTCTATCTCCAGCACCTCATCCAAGTCTTTATGCAAGTGTTTTTTGTTGTTGTTTGTTTTGTTTTTTGAGATGTACATTAACTGAGACCCTTGACCTGTGTCCGCATGATTGTGTCCATTGCACTGCTGCCACATGATTAGCTGATTGGAGAAATGCCTGACAAAAAAAGGTGATTTGACTTCAAGACGATGGCCGTTATGATTTAAATGAGCTGTTAATATTTTAACTAAAAGAAACCACTGCGCAATTGTGGCTGAGACACTGGCATTGCTCGATCATTAGCTCATCTAAGGATGCATACTGAATCATTATCAATGTTAAGGAATAATTTCATGATACTGTAGTTCATGTAGGACATGTACTGTAATGCACTGATTCAAATATTTTCTCATTTCTATACTGTTGTCTTAATCTGCTACATAACGATAACAAAGAAATGGTGTTTTATACACGATCACGTGTCAGTGTTGTTCTTTTTTTTTTGTTTGTTAACAGTGAGTTTAATATGGCATCAAACTCACTTGGACAGTGCCAAGTTCCTCTTATTGGTTTAGTCATGTAGTTACATAACAAGAATTTGAGCAAAAAAAATTCAACATTAAAACTGAAGCTTTTAAGGCGGGTGTTTCTAATATCTATCCCAGGCTATCATTTGCTTCAAATTGTCAAGAACAATAGGTAATTAGCACAAGAAAGACAGTCACCGCCTCTCATCACAGAGCTGTTGATCACGACTGATTAAGGGTTTGGCTATGCATTGGATTACAGATTGATGGTCAAATTTACAAGCAGTTGTAATCCAATGAAAAGGCTGAAATCCAATCAAGCTGCTGTTCAAATGCCAGCTGCAGGACATGCACCGAGTCCGAGGTCCTGCTTGAATCTTATGGATCACTTCTTCTTCCTGTCCTGACAGGCTCTGAAAGCGGAAGGCTACATCAACCTGAACGACTTCGCTGTGGACCAGGAACACGGCTGCAAAAGGAAGTTGTGAGTTTATTTTTTTTTTTTTCTTGGGTTTTGCTTTTTCCTTTAGTCACTTGGTGGGAATGAGTCAGCAAAATACCAGACCAAACCACTGAGTTTGAAGAACCGCAGCATGTTAGCTTGCTAGAGTACACCTCTGTAATTTTTGTTGTACTCTTCACTGCTTACTAATTAAATTAAACACGGTTCGGATTAGATTTATAGCAATAAATAAAAGATTTGTTACTTCATCATGAACTAAACTTTTTTTTTTTCATAATAAAAAGAAATGTATCCGTATATATTCATTAAGTTGAACAGTCGGGGGGGGGGGGGGGGGGGGGTAGGATGGGATTATATGCTAACTTTGTTTAGAATTGTAAAAAGATCTTGTATAAAAATTGTATTAAAAAAATTGTATATAGAATTGGGATATTTCATAAAATTACAATACTTATAGAATCATAATAGAAATGTAATCACATAGACATGCTGATATCATATATTGGCTGGTTAATAGGCTGGTCAATTCCTATTTTTATTAATTTGGTGATGTTAACAAAACAAGTTTTTTTATTTAAATTTTTTTTAGGTTTATAAGGTAGGTATATTCTCTCTTTATATTAAAACAGGGAGTCTGTGAATGTAACTTTCAGCAGTTAACAGCAGTTATTATGCAAGCTATAACAGAACCTAACATGTCTTGCAGCCTCTCACTTTCAGGAATATTTGCACACACCTCCGGACATTTCTGTTTAAATTTCCACTTCATTTCCACACTAAAATTTCTATAAATTTCTATATTTTTCTAGATTGTACAGGATAATTTCATCTCCATATTTGTACAGTTAGCTTTTCTTATATTGTATATTTTAGATTCTATAGATATATTATTCTTTCTTAGCTAAATTTACTTTCTATTTTCTTTCTTTCTTTCATTCATATTTATTTCCTATTAAAAATATTTTATTATAAGGTCACTGGCGGTCGTTTAAGCATTTCACTGCATATTGTACTGTTTATGACTGTGTAAAATTTGAATTTGTATTAAATGTAACAGCTAATGCGTTTACAATAGCAATTATTATAATAATTTTTTTTAATGGATTCATTTATTTTAAAATTGATGTGTGGTGACATGCTGTTATTGAAAACTAATCAGCTTTAGATGGTAACTCATCCTATGACATCATGCTGTTACTTATAACAGCATGACTCATATTTTCCTCCGTACTTAATTAATATCAGTGCAAACATCTGATTTTAAGTTGGAGTGCAAATTAAAAATGTAAACAATGGGAGACTTATTAACATCACTATTTAACTTTATTTTAGAAATACCAGTTACTTGTTAATATATAATAATATAATAATAATAATAATTTCTCTTCGATATTCTCGGGGTCAATGCTTGATATATATATATATATATATATATATATATATATATATATATATATATATATATATATATACATTTTAAATAAGAAAAATTAGAATGAATCTCCACAATTAATCTACTTTTAGCAATTGCTTCGAATGGCTGGTTGTAGCTGAAGCCCCTCGCTAAGACACTGCAGTAATCTCTGAAACATCTGCACTAATAGCATGCTGTCACCTTCTCCAGCACAGGAAATAGTCTGGTAAACACAACTTAACTATAGTGCTCAGACCCTGCGCTCCCACTTCCGCAGCAGACAGAGACTTTATACTGTTTTTTCTGACACATTAACATGTACATACCCACACACACACTCACACATGCAGTATCAGCCAGTCTTTAAGCTGCTTGAGCAATGTCTTTGCAATGCATGTAAGCAATCATTTCCTCCTTTTTCTTTTTTTAACTCTCTCTCTTTTCAGTGCTATAAAGGCCAGCCACCCGCAGGTCGTGACTCTCTTGTTTGCTGCTGAGAACTCACAAGATATGTACAAGTGAGTGTGAGCTAAATGTGTGTTTATAGTTTTAGAGCACACACTAGTTTTCATGCACACACACAAAGACGTACACGAGGGTGAGTCAAAACATGTCCACACTCTGGTTGTAGATTTATTTTAGAAAAGACAAATACATCATTTTTCGACAAAATCTCCTTACCTTTCAATACACTTTGTCCATCTGTCAACAAGCTTCCGTATTCCGCCTCATACAAAAATGCTTTAGGCTGAGCTGCAAGCCATGAATGCCACTGTCTTCACATCGTTATCAGAAGTAAATACTTGCCCTCGCAGGCAACTATAATGCTTTTACACCTCAAAGCAAAGTTTTTACAGAGTGTCGATAGTGTGAGCAGAAGTGTACGGACGTGCATAGTCATGCAAGATCAAACGCCCTTGCATTTAATCAGAAGTTTAGACTTCAGGTCACCAATAAGCGCCTCACTGTAACGAGCATTGTTGATTGTTGGACCTTTTCCCATATAATGTTCCAGCTTATGGCTGATTAAAAAAATTTTTTTTTTTACTTTTTCTCGGTCAGCAATTGAGGTGTTTCCATCCCATGCTCGTAGACTCGTAGTGATGAATCCGCGTCTCGTCACCAGTAACGATTCTTCCTCACTGTTTCGGTCCAAGTCTTGTTTGCAGATACCCAGACACTTCTGTTTCGACACCAGGTACACCTCCAGAGCAGAAAAAAACAACCAAATCACTGCATGCTGCTCTTTATTTCAGGCAAATCACAACTCGTGCATCGATTTTTGTTTGCACCGCAGTTACAAATGAACTGATCTAACGTTGACGCCTGCACAACAGACTGGTGTCTGGAGAGACAGTAGCCTTCAACAGAAAGCGCTGATAAGACGTATACCCAGACTGCAGATCATTTAAAAAAAAATTTAAAAAAAACATATAAACACTTGACCACATAGGGTACTCATAAGATGATCAATAATCTTTTTGCTGTAACAGGTGGTTGAGTAAGCTCACTGAAGCCTCAAACAAGAAAGAACTCAAAGAAGTTGTTACTGAAGGTAACTGATGCAAGGATACACTCCCACGCACTCATAGTTAAATCATCATTGAGACCTATTTCTGTATAGAACTTGGCCACATTTCTATTTCCTGTCGTCTCTGGTCATGACGTTCTCTTTTAATGCTGTGTGTGTGTGTGTGTGTGTGTGTGTATGTGTGTGTGTGTCTTGTATATTTGTGTATAGGCATAGAGTGTTATAGTGAAGACAGCGATGATGAAGATGATGCTGAAGAAATAGGAGCACTGGACTCCGAGCAGCTAATGACAAGCTCAATCAATGTGAGTCCTCAGGTTTTGCAAGTTTATCTATTTCTATTGAACATTCGTCTTTTTCCTATTATAATAACCACCACTATTTTGGGAAGACTTTCCACTCGATTTCTGAGCATAGCTTTATTCAGCCACAATCACTTTAGTCCATAATGCACTAAAACCTTAAGGTGGAAAGGCAAGCCAGGCATTGATTTTAGGCAATTCATCCAACATGTGTTCAGTGGGATTGAGATGTATGTCTGTACACACAATCATTCACCAACAGTACTGTACAAACGAATTACACGTTACTCAGCTTGGAGTTATTACTACATCCCCCGTACAACCCTGACCTCACTCCATTTTCACATGTTTGGGCCGTTAAAGGGGTTTCTGGGAGGCCGGGGTTTCAGACGCAAAGTATGCACTCTGATTTTGTGTCTGATGTGCACATGCTTATATTGCATGTTTTGCGTCTGAATCGTTTTTTACTCTCATAACTGTGTTCTGTCATCCTACACAATCAAAAGTCTCGACTTTCCTGACTTGAACGGACCTCACATAACACGTATGTCACACATTTTACATCCGCGCTTTGCACTCTCTTTCTTGTGTATCCAGTGTATCTCGTAGTGTATCTAGGTTTGCATCTCAGCACATTATCCGCAATCTGATATATGTGAAGACGTATTTTAAAAAGGAAGTGATTCACACAATAGATTTCAGAGCTGTTGAATGTGAGAACATTTGATTCAGGGACAGAGGCCAGTACAGTATTGCACCGTTATGTTTGTATTATGTAGATGTGTGCATATAAATATGCTTAACATGTCTGTGTCCGTGTGTGAGACGCAGGGCTATCTTTCTCCACCGCGGTGCAGCTCGTCCCCTTGCCAGGAAATGCTCCCCCTTGTGTCTCCAGTGTGTAACACCTCAGAGTGTGTGAGTTCAGACAGCGAGTCGTGGCTGGAACTCAGCTCTGACTCTCAGGGCCCGACGTGCGTCAGTGACATCGGCCGGCTGCAGGATTGCCACGGTGATGAACGTAAGTGGACATCTGCCTTAACGTCTCGGTACAACCTGATACCAGCATGTTATTTTCACCGACCAGATAGTCCTTAACCCTTTTATTTATTTGTTAGTTGGAGGCAATGTTTTTTTTTTTTATTCTACTTTTTTATTATATCTAGTACTTTTTGTATTGTATATTTTGTGCCTTATCCATTTTCTATCTATTTTAAGTGTATCCTTTATTATGTGCATTATGTTATTCTTTTATCTCTGTCCTGTAGTTTATAGCTTTTTGTTCTCTATACTCATCTGAAAAACTTGACTCCCATAAAATCTTCATTTGAGCATGCTTTGACCTTTTTGAGTCACTGAGCGCTCGTGTACAACTGTGTACTACTCAAAATTCTGCCTCGCACACCCCACTCAGATAAAGCAAGTATAACAGTTAATGGGTTGTTCCTCCAGGGCCGCGGTCTGACGAGCTGGAGATGCTGTATCTGCACCTCAAACACGCCAGCCTCTCCCCGTGCGGAGACCTGCAGCCAGTGACCAAGCGCGACTACAAATCGTCCTTCATCAGACGCTGCAAAAACGACACCATCAACGAGAAGCTGCACCTGGTCCGAGCTCTCAACAGTACTTTGAAGGTAGGATAAGATGTGAGCTAATAACAGCCTACGTTTCTTGCTCTCAAAATATTTTTATCCAAATCAGTTTAAAATAACGAAGCCATGAGTGTGACTGATTTGAACTTTGGTAGTGGTTCGAAGGATGCTGACTCTTCACACCTAAAGCGCTGAAAAGACTTATCACCTACTTACTCATAATGCTGTTATAATTTGTTTTATCCGGAGCTTCAAACTATTTCACACCTGCAGAACTCAGTGAGTGTACGAGGGCTTAACATTTTTTTACAAGACTACTGCTATGAGTCACACAGGCACAAAATTTCCTCTAAATTTAAACCACTAAAAAGTGCCAAAAGCAGTGTAGCAGAATCTCTACAGACGTACCGCCACATGATTTAAATTGATATGCAGGACCTTTTATATTGTTGGACTTGTCATTTTATTCTATTTTTTACTGATTATGACTGTTGAATTAATTACCCAGGCCAATTATTGCCGTGGCATTGTTTCAGCTATCGTATGCAAGGTCACAACGTTTATTCTACTTTTTTGGACACATAATGTTGCTGATCTAGACCTGACCAACTGAAGCAACCACAGATCATACCACTACCCCCACTAGGTATGATGGGAACATCACGTCATCCACCTCTTTTCTTACCCATGACCACATAAGACCACATGAACTTTTTTCTCCACAGTGCACTCTTTATGCTCCCTAGCTAATCGAAGCTAGCTCTAGCTAATTTTTTCCCCCCATCTGATTAGCCTCAAGTGGTTTTCTTAAAGCTACATAGCTGCTTAGTCCCAATGCATTCAGTTCTCTTTACATTGTACTGTATGTGGAAATGCTTTATTTTCACTATTAAACATACCCGTGAGTTCTACTTTTTTTCTTTTCTTTTTTTGGTGTTAGTATGACTTTAAGTAATCATTCAGGATGATGATGGCCCCCGCTACCCACCCAGGTTTTAATAATGTGTTGGACAGTTCCTAACTCAATTTTAGTAGTTTCAGCAATTTCCTTAGTTGTTGTCTTTGCTTGATGCAGAAGACACAGACACAGTCTTTTCTCTGAAACAGAGTTAAAAAAATTTGACAACCACGGGATCTGTCTTCTGACATGGTTAATTAAGAAAATCAAACTGCTCAATGCATCAGGTTAAATAACTTGCTGCTGAACCACATTAAACACTGCAGTAATTATCCAATGGAAGGCTCTCTTCTGCTTGCTTAGTTAAATCCAGGTGATGACTTTTTTTTTTTGATGGTCAGGGTATATACAGTAAATCTAAAAATAATTCCACAAGTGTTTATATTTAAGGACTTGTTCATTGTCTGATATCAGACTCTAATAAGACTATAAATCAGTGTTTTAAAAGCATTAACACATGCTTGTGAGACTGTACTTACTGATTTGGTAAAGCAATTGATATTAGATCTTTCTCTGTGGAAAGAGGAGAACTTTCTAGAAGAAAAACGAAACTGTAACATCTTACTCAAAAAGACTATAAGGTTATAATTGGTGCCAAAGGTGCTTCAAGATATAAATAAATAAATAAATAAATAAATAAAAATAATCATGGTTTAAGAGTCCTTTGGGTGCATTTTGGCAAACTCCAGGCGGTCTGCTTTTTACCGCGGAGTGACTTCTGTCCGCTCTACCGTACAGGCCTGATTGATTGAGTGCTGCAGAGCTGGTTGTTCTTCTGGAAGGTTCTCCTCTGTCAAACAAACTTCTCGAACGTTGTCATTATGGGGTTTATGTAGTAGAATGTGAAGAAAATAATGATTTGAATCCATTTTGGAACAAGACTAACATAACATAACAATATGGAAAATGTAAAGCGCTGTGAATACGTTCCGGGTGCACCGTATTATGCGCATGCCCACTACAAACCTACTGTAGGTGATTTTGTAGGTGAGTTTTTCAATTAGTCTAGTTATTGTCTTAATAAAACAAAAGGTTAAAAGAAACTTCTCTGTTCACCAATGCCCATTTCTCTATTTTATAACTTGTTTTTAACTTGAACTTTTTTTTTTTTTTTTTTTTAGAAATTAGTTAAAAATATAAATATTTTTGCATAAATGCTTATGCATGCATCATATTAAGTAATTTACTTTTGGGAATAATAATTTTGTATATTGAATCTGAAATTGAATCTTAAATCACCGGATAGCCCAAGCATCAGAAGTGCAATTCTACAATTTGCCAGAAGGTGTCAGTGTCCATCAGTTAATAGAAGGTACTTGTGCAAGTACAGTACAGGGTGGGCCATTTATATGGATACACCTGAATAAAATGGGAATGGTTGGTGATATTAACGTCCTGTTTGTGGCACATTAGTATATGTGAGGGGGCAAACATTTCAAGATGGGTGGTGACCATGGTGGCCATTTGGAAGTCGGCCATCTTGGATCCAACTTTTGTTTTTTCAATAGGAAGAGGGTCATGTGACACATCAGACAAATTGGGAATTTCACAAGAAAAACAATGCTGTGCTTGGTTTTAATCTTTGGGGTCATCTGAAGGCAATTGTCTATGGTGTGAAGATACGAGATGTGCAGCACCTGAAACTACGGATACTGGAAGCCTGTGCTGGCATTTCTCCTGCGGTGTTGCTATCAGTGTGTGAAGGGTGGGAGAAGAGGGTTGCATTGACAATCCATCACAATGGGCAGCACATTGAACACATTTTATAAGTGGTCAGAAACTTGTAAATAACTCATGAAAGAATAAAGTTACGTTAAAACCAACTTTAAAACCACACCATTGTTTTGCTTGTGAAATTCCCAATAAGTTTGATTTGTCACATGACCCTCTTCCTATTGAAAAAACAAAAGTTGGATCCATGATGGCCGACTTCCAAATGGCCACCATGGTCCCCACCCATCTTGAAAAGTTTGCCCCCTCACATATACTAATGTGCCACAAACAGGACGTTAATATCACCAACCATTCCCATTTTATTAAGGTGTATCCATATAAATGGCCCACCCTGTATACACACATTGTTGTTAGTCTCAAATAATGTAATAGGCAGTACGCCCTTGTGACTTGTTTGTGTGTGCGCGCTTGTGTTTTCCAGGCCAAAGAGGCGGACCTCCAGACTATTGAGCAGGTCTTGGCTGATTCAGCATTAGATGCCAATAAGTACAGAAAGTGGAAGAGTGCGAACGTTCTTCTGTTGGAGGAAATCACCCAGAAAATGAGCACAGTAGAGGAAAAACCAAGTGTTCAGCCTGAGCAGAGGCCATCCTCAACACCGGTCGTGTTTGTAGAGACCAGCGTGTGAGCATTAAACGTGTATAATATATAGGTTGTTTTCACCTTTGATCAGAATTTCGTTGTTTGTTTAATCAGTTTTTAATATTAATCAGTGTGATAATCAGGGATGTTGGAAACATTTATGCTTTGCTCTGCAGGTTTACTAATGAACTGTATAACTGTAAATTAACTTGTTTTGAAATTGCACAAGTGCACATTTCACTAGAATGATTGCAAAAGACATGTGAAGTTCTCTTTATTACACAGTGAATTCTGTGTCTTCTGATTCACATGAAAATTGTGTGTATATGTTGAAAGTCGTACATGATAATTGCATGATTGAGTGTAAATGGACAACGTTATAGATTTTTTAAACTTCTTCTTTAAAAAATTTTTCTGAATAGAAAATGGTATATTTTATGCCAAATATCAGTCCAGGTACAATGCCTGATGCTGCATTTGGACACTAACTTATTGCTTTCTTTCTTTCAAACAAAGAACAGTAAAATGTCACTAGTAAAATGTTATTTTGATGTAAAATGTTTTTATTGTATATGTAATGGTTTTAACATGGACCTGTGTATTTTATCATCTTTTCGAAGATATTAAATAATCTTCATACACAATGCACTAGTAAGAAATATTTCTTTTAAACCAGCAATCTGTAGACTCACATGAGAAAATGTTAGCCTTTTGCCCTCGTTCACGCAAAGCCGATAAGGTTTCTGGTGTACCATCTGATGTGCATCAGGACAGATTCATCAACAAGAGCCTGAAGTACGCAGTGCTGCATCATATGAGCCTGTTGCTCTCTTTGTATCCGAGTATAAAGGAAACTAATCTGATCGCCTTGCCTCAGCCCTGGCTCTGACGCTGATTTGAATGAGAATCGAGAAAAAGTTGGACACTAGGTGTCTGCAGGGCATGCTGAAAAGTGTGATAAAAGCATCTGAAGTTATATTTAGTCGTTTACCTGATTTAGATGTGAAATCATCCAGAGTATTTTTTAGAAGACTAATGGAAGTTTTGGCTTCTAGGTTTATAAACTGAGAGTTGCTCTGTGATCAGTAGGCTTACTTCTAGGATACACACATACATACACTCACACAAACACTTGCACACTACAGGCAATTTGGGGAATGCCAGTTAGCCAAATCTGCATGTCTTTGGACTGTGGGAGGAAACCGGAGTACCCGGAAACCTACCAAGCACGGGGAGAACATGCAAACTCCATGCACACAGAGGCGGGAATTTAACCTTGCTTGGAATTGAACCCAGACCCTGGAGGTGCAAGGCAACAGTGCTAACCATTAGTGCTTTAATAACGGCTTACTTTAAAGATTTTGTAACCTATCCACTGTTCAGTTAACTATTTTTAACAGGGGTTCCATTATTGCTGATACTATTAGTTTGAGAAAATGTGTAGGTACAGGATCTAGTACACAAGTTGATGTTTTTGCAGAAGAGTTGAGGGAAATGAGTTCACGTTCTTCAAGGGGAATAAAAAATTCTAGATTCTCATCTGATATCGTTAGCTTATCACCTGCATCAATGTTTAATAATTGTTTGATTTGAAAGCCTGAATTGTACTGCCTAATGTTTAAAATTTTGTACTCTGTTCATTATCTACTGCATTATTAATATTTCTTATATTTAATCCGAAGGATATTATTAAATGTTTGTCCTCTTCTACCAGTTAGCCGAGGCTGATCTATCTAACTGAATCCAAGTAAGCTTCATTACATACTCGTTCTGTTTAATCCAAGTTTTTGTTAAATGCATTTCTGCATTTGGTCAGTAGGTTATAAATATTGTAAAAAAAAAAAGGAAGCTCGAGGCAAGATTATTGATGCCCTTGTGTGATATCAAACCAACACACTGGACTAAACACCTTTGCATTTTCTTGCACACAACAGAACGGACAATTATGTCAATGCACATTGCACATATATGCACATATGCACATTTTGCACACTTCAAGGACTAAACACCTTTGCAATATATTACATCACATCCCACTTCTGACAAGAGCACACATACTTCAGATTTTATGTATATATATATATTTTGTAACTTTGTTGGAATCTGTTTTATAGGTTCCTTTTGTAAAAATTATTTAAGGTCACGGAGCGGTCGTATAAGCATTTCACTGCATATCGTACTGTGTATGACTGTGTATGTGACAAATAAAATTTGAATTTGAATTTGAATTTATTTGTCACATCATTCTTTGACACAAATAATGTGAGACATTCCATTTACACCTTTTTCAATATGTCTTAAAATGCTGTACACACTCAAAGTTTGGTGGATGTCTAATCACGAGGTTATGAATCACATGGTTATGATTTTTTTTTTTTTTACATTTCTGAGCACATTTAATAGCGTATATCTTGGGCACCTTAAATACCAGGCATTTCATTTAGGGCTAGTTAAAACCTTTATGAAGAGGCTATTCATTTGGTCAGTATGTTATGAATTTTATAAATACTGTATGTGAGTTCTGAGCACATCTGTGTGTTGGTGGCACATCGGTAAGATATGTCTCACAGCCCTTTCCACATGCCTTGAAATGCTGTACTCTTGAATGAGATGGTATACTCTACTGGTTGCTCTTTCAACAGCTTTACACCAGCTGGAGTTTGGTTAATGTCTGCATTTTAATCCCAAGCAAGGGTCATTTTATGATCAGGAGGACTTGGCCTCATAATGAAAATGTAATTGTTTATTTTATATATATATATATTCAATTAATTCTATGAAAAAATATTTTGATTAACACCAATATACATTAGATTATTTTAAAGAAAACTAATGAATAAAAGAAATAACACTGTCAAAGTAGTTTGATTTGATTTGCACATCTGCTTGAAAAAAATATGCATATTAATTTAGCGAATTTTGCATCACAGCTGAACAAAATAAAGTTAGGAGAGAGCTGACTGATTCTGAAGCAATAAGCAAGCAAACAGAGACAGAAATAAAAGACAGACACATCTGGACATGTAGTTTAAGACCGCATGAGTGAGGATGAAGAGGACATCCCAAGACTCTGTCCTAAATCCAAGCTCACCCTGTCAAAATTCTACAATCCAATTATTCACATTAGAAAAATGAATAATCAAACAATTATTTGAAAATAAATTAACTTTACTTAAAAATTACTAAATGAATAAATACACATTATATTTACTAAATAAAATACACATTATATAAAGTGTAATTACCTTTGCACAAGGACTGAGTATTGTAATAGATAAGTGGCGAGCTATAACCTCATATTCCATGTCTGAATTAATTTTTTTCCAGAATTATGGACTTTCAGGTGTTTGTTGTCATGGAAACCAATTTTGGATGGCTTGTGTGATAGTTATGCAATATAGATCTATAAATATAGCTGCATATAAAATCAGCCATATGAAAAACAGTACATCATGTGGAATGTGCCATATTTTGCAGGACATCCTGGGAAAACTGGGGCAGGAGGCAACAGTCTGTCAGTCTGTGTGTAAAGAAATTGTCATCTGTGGTTAGTTTTTCTCTTTTCACCATTCCCTGGACATGAGTCTGATGTTGGCACTGAAATCATACAATTTAAAGAACTGAGTAAAAATCTTATATATGACAAATGCACATGGAAATACTTTATATTTTAAATCAAGTCAAATGGGTGGCTATGGCCTAGACAAGAACGACTCGATTATCCTAAAACCAGATTACAAAGATGGAGCTGTGGTTGTCACGAATAAGGAAAAATATATTGAGTTAGACAAATATATTGCCTTAGAGTAACTGGATATCCCAGAAAATTATCATAAACTGTCCTCCAACCTATTGGGCAACACCACAGCTAAAGAAGCAGGACAAATTAGAGCATTACTTTTTTATGGTGTCAACACCCTAGGATTCTCTAACGCTGAATCTCCTCCATGGAGGTCTAATGGATTCCTTACAGTGTCATTGTCGCAGTTTGTACAATTTTATATCAAGCCATTCACCCTACAGCTGTCTTTATACTGTAAAACCAGGATCTATATAGTATATATAAATAAATGTAAAATATATTTGAACTCTGTCTTGAAATACAAGCAGTATTGTGGGTAATCGTCTCCCTCTGCCTCGCATGCGCCACTCGTATAGTCAATATCCGTGTGTGTGTGAAAGTCGTCCTACACAGACGCCCCCCTCCTCTTCCTCTTCTCTATCTGGTCTCATTCACTAACAGCTACAATTCTTTTCAAAGGTGAAGGACAGGTTAATTTGTCTTTATTTACTTTATATTTTGTATGAAAAAATCTTTAGATCAATATTTTTGGGTTGTGGACTTTCCATTATTTCTTATAGGGAAATTTTGCTTTGATATACAAGTGCTTTGATATACAAGCACACTTCTGGAATTAATTATGCTTGCATTATATATTGCATGAAAATAGAAAGGAGCAAATGTAACGAAGTTACCAAAGGAACTCATATTCTCACATAACAGCTTTATTTACTGTACTTGGGAATATCCAAACAAAAGCCATATGTAATTATGCTTTTGAAAACATTTCTACATTAAAAGAAACTTCTATAAAAAGCACTTAGTAAAAACAGAAACAATAAACAATCAATATTTGGTGTGGAAACTCTTTGAACATAAGCGGTAGTGTTCGATACAGATTTGTGCAGTATTCTAAGTAAAACAGCTGTTAGGTTTTACTGAGCATGCTGGAGAATATGAGTTCTTCTAGTAACTTTGTCACACTCGCTCCTTTCTATTTTCAGTGGTATGTAGTACGTGTATGAAGCATGATGATGCCTAAAAAATTTCAGCTGCAGCACTTCTTAGAGAACAGGCCTCTAAAATATGGCAACCCCCTTTTTGAGTCATTCATTAGGTCTTTTCATTCGTTCATTCATTCAATCAGTCTCCAGTATAGAGTAACAATAAAACAAGCAATAGAGAACAAGCGACAGAGAACACCCCTGCAAGCAAATACCTTTCATCCTCATTCCCTCAAGGACAATATACCTTTTGGCTAAATCCAACATTTTCATATGTGTGACAAAGAACACGAGTTTAAAAAGCAGGCTATGCTTTTATCAGAACGATTTTTAAAGAGAGGTTTTAACTTTCTCAAATCCAAAAGTCTTCTTCAAATGTCTTCAAATAAGAAGAACTTTTGTGCATCATTCCAAAAATACATACATACATACATACAAAACGAAAATTATTGAAGATGCTCACAAAAAAAAAGCCTAGTCTGCCTCTAGATTAGAATTTTTGATAAAAAAAGAAAATCCACAGGACAAGATTAGAGCAGGTTTACAGGTTTAATATTTCTCAGTAATATTGTGTACTGCTTATCATATACCTGTAACTGTTCTTACATAGAATAAACATAGAGATGACGGAAAGCCTCAGTCTATCAGTATGCTGTTACGTTTGCTATTAAAAAGCAGCTCTGGATATAGTTTCTACTTTTTCTATTCTATTCTTTTACTTGTATTGATCTTATTAAATTTATTCTTGGTGGCTTCTGTTGTGTTTAAACATACTGTATGTTCATGTAAGATGATATATGCAGAATTCCACTTACATTTTATCCAGTAACTGAAATCTAAAGTTAAAAATTATAACCTGATCCAGAAGCTGAATCCAGACAGCCTTGTGGCCAAGACCAAGAAGTTAAAAACATCTGGGTGGCGACTGACTGAAACTGTTAATGCAGAGTGAAACTACAACAGACCTTTAACTGGTTTCCGTTGCATTTAGCCTTAATGCTGAAAGCTTCCAGTCCTTTGTTGCGGTCCTGTGGCATGGCCTGGTGTACTGTACATGTTTCTGCATATGGTTAAGTTTATAGGTTTTGTGTTATTCAGTTCACTTTTTATCTATACAGATGTCTAGCGGTCATAATTTGCATTTGTCGCTTGTGGGTTCACTGACTTTCTGTTCAGGCATTTTCCGTTGTCTTGGGGCATACAAAGGGGAAACAGTGTGTGTGCTGAAGGCTTAACCCTGAAGAATGCGTTGGGTCCTCCTCATGCACTCAGCACAGAGAAATAGCCTTATTTACTTTTGTTTGAGCTTTTGAGCAACCTGGAGCTTTTCTTTCTGGAATTGGTTTTTGTTGCCATTTGTCTTGAGCCCTAGTCACATGACTAAATAAGAAATAGAACTGCTCATGAAATATTTGATTATTTAAAAAAATGATTGTTTTGTTTTAATGTGTACAAATTGGCTGCTTTTATCTTATAATTTTTTCAATAGAATAAATATTTTAATCATCGTTTAAACCTTCTGTCTTCAAATTTGTTGTGATTCTGTGAAGTGACCTATAAGCCATGTATTTGTTTTTTATTATTGCAACTTATTGGAAAAAAAGAAATATATATATTTGTATAAATGAAAATTTAAAATCTGAATTTAAAGTTCACACAAATATACACGACATTGATTTTAATTTGTAGGCGTCAAATTCAAATTTTCAAATTCACATTTGATTTGTCACATACACAGCTATACACAGTATGATATGCTGTGAAATGCTTATACGTATGTCATCATAAATACATTTTCCATATTTTGTGCAAGATTTAAAATTCATTTGAATTTTTTTTTATAAGCAGGTGTAGAAAACATAAATTCTATACAAATTCCGATTCAAAATTCCAAAACACCAAATCTGAGAAGGTTGGGGTGATTGAGGGGGTTAAGCATGGATTTAATTGTCACCATTTTGGCCACAATGAGCAGATAATGTAATGTTTTAAAAATCTAAACCTGGATTTGAAGAATTCAATTTTGTAAATTTTAAATTCAGGTTGTTCTAGCACATTTCTCATTACTTAAAACACTATACCTTTAAATAAAATCTGTACATAAAATACTATCTTCTGTGCCTCAGAATAGGATTTAAAACAATTATTGTCGTTTTCAGCAACCCCACTGAGGGAACTCATCTAGTACAAGTACTTCAACAGAGGAAATTGCATTGGGCTGTAAACAGGTTATCAGCAAGTTTCTCACGTCTGCAAACAGACAGGACAATCTAAGCTGAGATCCCAGTTCCTTGTCAGTGTTTTCTAACCGAGATAATGATCTGGGCCATTGTTCCAGATAAACTGGAGGAGTTTTTTATCGGCTATTTAAGCCTCTGAGACTTAGGAAGCTGTTTCAACACTGACGTGACCCAAGTCATGTCCCCATGATGTGGATGCTTAATATTCTCCTTTGCACTTTGCTCTATAATCTTAGCTCTTGGTGCAGCCATGCATGCCCAGAGAAATGTGTGTGTGAGCCAGCAGCATCTGTGCAGTGTTTTAGGGTGCAGTCTATACCCTCTGGCATCGCAGGAGACGTGAGGAAACTGAATTTGGGATATAACCACATAAAGGAGATAAAGGTAATGCTCAATATCACTTTGTCACATGCTTCTGTTAATTACTAGTGTTTTCTTGTGGTATTTTCCATATGGGTTCAACATAAAGAGTTGTACTGGTCTAACACAAAGTCTGGAACTGATCTGAAGCTTGTTAATTGTATCATAATGGGACATATGATTATTATTAAAGCCTGGTCTTTGTGGGAAAAACACATAGGAAAGCATTAAAATGTACCCCACATGGTTAATTATATAGAACTAATACTCAGTTCAATTACATTTCTTTAAAATATATTATCCCTTTTTACGGAGGGGTTCATTTTATGGAAAATGCCATAACATCACAAACACATTTCATCCTCAAGATACACTGTTTATTTTCCTTTTCCTATATCAGACAGAAATAGGTGTAAATATATATATATATATTTACTGTTATACTGGTTTTAAAATACATGGTTATTATTTGGTTGATATTAAACCCAGATATTTTTGTTTTGTAAAAAACAACAGTTTATAGTGACTGTACAGAATATACCTTATTCTCAAAATGTACTTTCTGTCAAGGATTCCTTTAACTACAAGAATTGTGACCTCTTTATTACATTTTTTTTTTTGGTTCAAACATACAACTTTTTACATACAATTATTGTAAAAAAAAAAAAAAAAAAAGCTGCAGTAAAAAATAAATAATAATGGTGCAAACCTTTTTAAAGATTGGAATACATCCCCTGAACATTCAGTGAGGAATGAGATGAGTGATCCTTGAAAAACAATGGATAACTTGTAGAAGAGATGCATCTCTCCACTGTACAGTCCTGACCTTGCTCCAAGCCCAAGCCATTCAGACAGTCGTAACCAGTACAACTTACATTTTATCTCATTATACATCTGAACAAATGAGGGTTAAGGGCCTTACTCAAGGGCCCAACAGTGGTAACTTAGTGATGGTGAGGTTTGAATCTAGGACCTTTCAGTCAGAAGTCCATACCCTAACCACTGAGCTACCCCTGCTCTAGTGTATGAGAACAGTATCCCTGCATTAGTATAGCAGGGGATTATACAGGAAAATGTAGGGAGTTGTAACACTAAGAAATGTTTTTTGGTTGTGTTATGATGATGATGTTATGAACTCACAACCTTCCAACCCATAACTCTAACTGATGTAGCTCTCCAGTTGTATGGGAATGTCATATAACATAACCGAAAAATGTACATAAGGCATAAAAAGGTCAATAAGGTAGGAGGAAAAATAACTGTTTCGAATTGAATGCAAATCAGTGTGTGTCAAATGCAAAGGTGTGTGTGTGGGTGTTGAGAAGTTTGTAGTTTATGAGATTGGTTATAAACGTTGTAATGACCGTTTTTCAATTTTTAAACTTTCTTTCCTTATCTCCCCTTATTTGTAACAGGAAGCTTCATACTGTACATGCTTTTCCGGCAAATGACTAATTCCTCATTTATTTAAAACATTTTTTTCACCTCAGAGTAGAGAACTGTCTGGCTTGCCAAGTCTTGAGGAAATCATCCTGTCATCATGTGGCATGGAGCAGGTCGAGGGCAATGCATTCAGAACACAAAAGCATCTAAAATCATTGGATCTCCAGAAGAACAAGCTACGCCACATCCCTCGTGGCCTTCCCTCCAGCATCGAGATCCTCCAAATTAGTCATAACCAGATCCACGTGCTGCAGGAGTCTCCTCTGCACAGCCTGAGGAGGCTTCGTGTGCTAAATCTGCAGAATAACCTGATTACCACGCTGCGTGCCAACACCCTCTCAGCACTAGTTAAGCTGGAGTCTCTCTATCTGAATGGTAATAAAATCGAGACTGTACAGGGAGCTTTCAGGTTGTCCGCACTGAATTGGTTTAGTATGGCAAATAATAAGATCTCATCACTGCCATCCGCATTCTTCTCATCACTGCAAGCTTTAAAGACTTTAGACTTGTCCTCAAACCTTCTGACGAAAGTTCCTCATAACCTCCCACAAGCCCTAATGACCCTGAACCTGGACAGAAACCAGATCAGATCATTAAAGAGTCGTGATCTGGCTCAGATACGTGACCTTACCACTCTGTCTGCTTGCTACAACAGACTTGTGTCTGTAGATGGCGGGCTTCGGTTGCCCAATCTCACAGTGTTGGAGTTGGCAGGTAACCAGCTGCGGGTGCTTCCCAGCAGGGTGTCGGCTAAACTTGAGAAGGTTGACTGTGGGCAGAATCAGATACAGGAAGTGACTCATCAGCAGCTATCTGGTCTGAGGCACCTGAAACATCTCTTTCTGGAGAACAACACCATCCGACAGTTTGAACCCAATGCTCTGAGGGACTGTGTTCACCTCACCAACCTGGCTCTGGAACAGAATCTCCTCTCCACCGTCCCCCATGGGTTAGTTAATTTTTTATCTAGACTGACTAAAATGTGAGAAGAATCTTTTAAATCACTCTTAAATAATGCTAAATGGCTAAACTGTCCATTACATTTTAGGTGGTGATCCAGACATTCAAGGTATAATGTTGCCAGATCATTAAATTAGGCTGCTGAAGGTTAATCTGAGGTTATTTATAAGTAGTGGTTAAAGTTGAATAGAATGTTCAGTGTGAGTATATTGAGTATATTGAGTCGTTATGATTACCACAGAAGTCTTGTGCAAAATCTTTACAGAATCCATACAACAGTATAATGGATATCACTGACCTCTGTCTGTGCCTTCTTTAGGCTCCCTGAATCACTTGTGCGCCTGGATCTGAAAGCCAACCGCATTGCCACCATTCAGGAACGTGACTTGAAGCCCCTCAAGAGCCTTCAAGTGCTGAACCTGCGCAACAACAGGCTCTCCTCGCTGCCGGCCATGAGCCTGCTGCCCAGACTGAGGACTCTGTACCTAGAGGGAAACCTGTGGAACTGCACGTGTGAGCTCCTCAAAACCAAAAGTGCGCTGCTGGCTCGGGATGTGGATATGAGCACAGAGTTCTGCACCGAACCTGTCCGCTCATCACTGGACATGTGGCAAGCATACATCATGGCTCAAGAGATGTGTGAAGAGCAGAACAGAGAGGTCTTAACAGATAGCCAGACAGTAAACACAGACAATGAGGACTATGACGACTATGACTTTTAATGTGGTTGTACTTTTAAGTAGTGAGTTTAATAAATATTTGAAATACAAGGTACACTTCACTTTTTATACAGCACATACTGTAGACAATAGGATGTTTAGGAATTATTATTTATTTCGCTCATCAGGTGTCAAAATGTGTGTGCAATGGGTTTGATTCTTGCTACGGGCCTGTGTTCATAGAGTTTGCATTTTCTCCACATGCTTGGTGAGTTTCCTCTGGGTATTCCTGTTTCCTCCAACAGTTCAAATACATGCAGATTAGGCTAACTGGCATTCTCAAATTTCCCGTAGTGTGTGAATGATTGTGTTAATGTTGACCGGAGGTCCCACCACAGTCATAAAATGGGAATAAATACCATGGTCACCAATGGCGTCGAAGGTTCCTAGTTGAAATAGGTCATTAGATGGAATGGCACCTTTTACAGGGTGTACCCCGCCTCGTACCCTGAGGTGTGACCGGTGTACGGTATAAAGCGTGCATGAGTGAGTATTTTGAAGTCCAGATTTCACCGACAGTAACACAGAGAACCACCAGATGGCGACACAGATCTTAATCGAGTCACTTTAACACTATTTCACTATTTAAATCCGCACTAATCAACGTTATATTATTAGATAAGTCATTTTGTTTCATATAACTATTTTGTGTTCATTTTATTTACTTACCTTTTATTCTTATAGGAAATAAAAAAAGATGTTGCTCTGTATGTACTGTATAAGATAAATAAACATGTTTTTGTATCAGCACTACATTGAATTAAGGGGGATATAAATGCCATTATTTATTTATTTATTTTTAATCAAAATAAGCATAGTTATAGTTAGTTCGTTAATTGTTTAGTGTGTACTTTGTACTTAAATCCTAGAAACAATCTCGTCTTTTCATTACATTACAGGGCATTATCTGATTTTAAGAAACAGGAAGTGTTCGTCTTGCCTCAGTTTTTTTTTTTTTTTTGGACACGACACTTGAATTTCCGGTAGCTGACCAATCAAAACGCTCCACGTAACTCGGCGAGTTCAGAGTGTAAAGGTTGAACAAGATGGCGGCCGGCAGTCTGAGGTGTTGGCAGTAACCGAATGGCTCGTTACCGGCTCGATTAGCGCGAGCTGTTTATAAAACACCGATTTAGCGATGTCGGCTTGGTTGAGTCCCTGACAAACCTGGAATCTATTTAGCTAATTTAACCCCCCCTCTCTCTCTATTTTTTTTATGGAAACAAAATAATGGCGTTAGTGTATGAGTGGGTATGGCGAGTTCTGCATGTCTTCCTCCAGCTTCAGCGCGCGGCCGTGTCCTGGTTCCAGGCGCGCGCGTGGAAGCGCACCTGGCTGCTATGGAGACGAGCCGCGGCCGCCGTGCTGCTCCCGCTCGCTCTCGGCGCTCCTAACCAGAGGAAACCCGGGGCGGGGAGGCGAGCGAGCCGCCGGTGTCGGGTGCTGACGGACGGGAAGGCTCTGGAGAAGCTGCCGCTGCACATCGGGCTGCTGGTCGCGGAGGAAGAGGCACAGTACACCGACATCGCTAACGTGGTGGTGTGGTGTATGGCACTCGGCATCTCTTATGTCAGCGTGTACGATAACGAAGGTAAAGTGCTTTGTGTTAATACTGTGAGATGATGATAGGAATAAATGAACGAGGGAAGAAAAGCCATCCCAAAAGCCCTCGTGTTCCCTGTTTGAGCACACTCGCGTGAGTGTGAAGATAAATCTGCAGCGCGCTACATCGTGAACGCGCTGCTCGATTTGAGACGCGGCCCGTGTCTGTGACAGTCAGGTGCTCTTCTCATCACACTTCTTCTTTTGGGGATTTTCCTCAGCAAGCAACTTTGTATGCCTTATGGACTTCTCTAATTGAACTAAATGAAGTAGTAGTAGTAATTCTAATAATAATACTATTCTGCCTTAATTATTATTGTTATTATTAACACCTCTACTACAATTTTATATTTACAAGTTTTTACCTGTTAATGATTGATTCAAGTGTTTCAGTTAGGCCCCTTATCCCCTAGTGAAGTTTAATTATAATGCTTCTGCATACTAAGACATCTTAGACAACACTATGCATCCAACTTTGTGGCAACAATTTGGCAAAGGCCCCTTTCTATTCCAACATGACTGTGCCCAAGTGCACAAAACAAGGACTATAAAGACATGGTTTTATGAGTTCAGTGTGTAAGAACTTGACTGGCCCTAACAAAGAGTCCTGACCTTAACCCCAGCAAGCACATTTGGGATGAACTGGAATGGGGATCGCAAGGCAGGACTTCTCGTCCGACATCAGTGTCTGACCTCATAAATGCTCTACAGAACGAATGGGTATGGATTTCCACAGAAACACACACAAATCTTGTGGACAGACTGCCAAGAAGAGTGGAAGCTGTTATAGCTGCGAAGGGGGGACGAACCCTGTTGGTATACAAGTGTATAAGAAAGCTCAAGGATATTGATGACTAGGTGACTAGAGATAGGTTTCCCCCTTTTTCATGCGGAATTCCAGGGTTCAGTGCCCAAACCACAGCCACTGGATGCAGTGCCGGTCCCAAACTTGGATAAAGTGGGATGGTTGTGTCTGGAAGGGCATCCGGCGTAAAACCAATGCCATGTGTGTGCGGAAGGGAATGGTCTGCTGTGGTGACCCCTCAATGGAAGCAAAAAAAAAAGTGTTTCCTCCCAAAACACACACAAGGTGAATTTGAATATATAAGAATGTTCATCCCACCCAATTCAGGGTGTATTCCTGTTTCACACCCAGTCTTCCATAAATTACTTTCTGAAGATGAATAATGGTGAATAATAATAATGTTAATAAATATATAAAATGTGTAGTAAAATAAGAACATAATCACAGATCAAATGCATCTAATATAATGTGAATATTTATCTATAATCTGTTGATTGCTCCCTTAACCTTCAGAATTGGTAGAAATATGTGTCATGCTGTAAATTCTGAAATGATGACTGATGTATGAGATAATCTAATAAGACTGCAGGCTTGTACGGAAACTGGGCTGACCACCAAAAACATATTTATATATTTAAGAGATTTTATTACATGAAGTGATTTAATGTTCCAGAATTCGTTCCTGTTGAGTTAATTCGATGGAAAATTTAAATCATTCTCAAATATGTGAAACACCTTTTACTGACCCGTTGCCATCCATAAACGTGTTTACAGCATTGTTATCGACATTTTATTGCCCCTTGTGTAGAAAATATAGAGCTGTTGTTGCCAACGTGTCCATGCATGCGAGTTTGTGTTTGTGACACTGTGTTAGAGCTTGAAATCCCATCTGTTACCAAGTGTTTGTGAGGCAAAAGTCACCAAAAAAAGTGCAAAATGTTTCCTTTTAGTTTTTGGTTGTACGATTTGATAATTTTGACACGTGCATTCTGAGGTGCTTTTCCGCTTACCATGGTTGTAAATCTCGGTTTTCGAGTTCCCATGGACCTCCTGTCAACTTGAAATAGTCTGTCTGTTCTCTGAGCTCTCTCATGAATGATGAGTCTGTTCCTCACACAACTGGGTGTTTTTTTATATTCTGCACCACTCTGTGTAATCTCTAAAGACTGTGATCCATGAAAATCTGTTGATCAGGGAATCTGTCACTGAGATGATATTTTTTATATCATTTCACGGTTTGTATTCACAGAAATTGTTTCAGGACTGTTTTACACAAAACAGTGTTCAGTATGTCTTCAGTTTGGGAATATTTCAACATGCTGCATGTCTTTGTGTAGGAATGAACTGCAGTTGGCTTCACCTTTAACCCTGATTAGGCAATTCAACAAGCTCAATGTTGGAGCCCATCTCACAGGAGTGTGTCATGTGGAATAAAAAAAAATCAAGTGCTTACACACTTTTTGTGGCTCAGTGCACTATTGGAGATCTAAATCCGTCTGTGTCTTTATGTTCTCAGTTACTGATGCTGAAGTCCCTGGCTTCTACACCAGTTTCTCCTTTCACTAAATGAAAGACGGCTACTAGTGCCTCCCTGTATAGTTTCCACTCTTTTTGTAATCTTGAATGAAGTCTGAGCGTTTAATATTACAGCACTGATCCCGCCTTTGTCCTTTTAGGTGTGTTCAGCAGGGACAATTCCAGACTGATGGAGGAGATCGTGAAGCAACAAAAGGAGCTCCTGGGCTCGGACAGCTGCAAGCACTCGGCCGAGCTCCTGAATAATGGCCCAGACACACAGGAACAAGGTGAGTGCTCCCAGAATCACTGGAACAGGTTCCACCTGAAAAGCTTGCCAGGACTCACCTCATGCATCATGCCTCTGACATCTTATTTAAAAAAATAAATAATAAAAATCAGACATGGCTGATGGGCGTGTCTGTGAAAAAATGTTTAATGTACTTTGATGCTTTTAACCTTTTGTTGAGAATCTGAATAGTGTGCCTGGGAGTCTAAGAGAGAAACTTCTGTCATTCAGGGACATCCTAGCCAATCATGTGTGCTCACGTACACTGAGCATGTTTTCTGTCCTTGTGCAACATCCTAGATAATGATTTTGAAATGATTGCTGCTGAACTGAGGGGAAAAAATGAGGTAAAGGAGACATTTCAGCTACCCATGTCAGTGAAAAATAATAGTAATATATAGTAATAATATAATTTAGTAATATATAATAATAAAATCACTAGCGATGGGGGAAGAAATCGATTCGGTTAGGATTCTTTTGTGTATCTCTAAAAAATATATATATAAAATTTTAGTTTTAAAAAAAAAAGTTAAACCTATATACTGTATGTTTGCTGTTGAGGTGGTAAAAAGTTACAGTTCCTCTATAATCCTGCAGGTGGTGCACTTTAAACTATTCACACACTGGCAGGCAGCACATCATACTGTCTGATAGGAACAAATTATTTTACAAGTTTGTTTAGAACTGTAAAAATAAGCTGAAAAAAATGTATAGAATCGAGATATTTACAAAATCGCAATACAGATTGACTTGGGACTTGGGCATCATATTATCGTATCAGGTTGCCATCCTTCATAACCACAGTGACGGGATTTAAAATCATTTTTCTGGTCGTTTACGGAGTCACACTAATTGAGCCTGATTTAAAGTTGTAAACTTCAAGATGAAAGTTGAAATCTAACGTTTTTACGCTCTCAGATTGAGACCCTGAATGTGTTTGGTTCACTGATGCTTATTTATTATACATAACAAATGTTAATGAGATTTTTTTTTAAATCAGTGAAATGTTCACATTTCCCTTTGTGGATATGATGTACAGTAAATTAACCAACGATCAGAGTTGAGTTATTGTTATGTGGACACTGTAGAAATGAAGCACTGAAGTGAAGTATCACATTATTGTCTCCTATACATGAAATAAGGCACACAAAATGTTTTCGTGACTCTAAAGGTAGAAAATATTTAGATCTTGCTATGCAGATGTGTTGGGTTAAACAAGCCAAGTTCCTTTTTTTCTTTTCTTTTTTCTTTTTTTTGTGACTATTGCCCAACCTTAATTCATACAAATGTATGCAAAATGTATTCAAACCATGTGACCGGAAACACAAAATGTTTACCAGCATTTATCATTAAACTTTTTTTTTTATGCATTGACTATAGGAGGATTTGTCACATTTTTTACAAATCTTTAACAAAATAAATATTTGAATTCTCATTGAATCATTCAGCCATGAAATGGAGTATACGTTTATAGTGATTGAGTTAAAATATAAATTGAATGCATCGTTAAATATTCTTTGTTATTCTTTGGTAAGCAGAATCCAATTGAAAAAGTTAATCAAGAGTAGATTATTTTAATTATAAATGCAAATATTGTCTGCTGTACTAAATAATGGTAATTCAGTGATACACTTTTGTCTGTGTAGTGTCAAGGTGCCAGACGGTGGTGAAGGTCTTGTCTCCAGACGACGGGAAGCTCAGTATCGTGCGAGCGGCGCAGCAGCTGTGTAAGGCCGTGGAGCAGAAAGAGCGAACACCCAAAGACATCGACGTCACCCTGTTGGACTCCTTACTGCGAGGTCAGGGGTCATTACAAACCAATACACCATGCAGTATGTTTCAGAGCAAATACACACACGCGCAACACCGTGCCATCCTTTCACCATTTCGTTCTGTGTTCAGAGATAAGTGTCCGGTTCTGACGTTTCAACATCTCCTGGTGGAAACGTATCTAACTGCTTTAGTGTGAAGGTCATGGTTTTGCATGACGGTGATGATGTTGGTTAAGTTTAGCAGGAAGCAGAAGCAGCATCGAAAGTCGATTTATCGTGTGTGTGACAGCAAGAAGTGTTTGTGTTCACAGTAAAGAAATATAGGTTTAATCCTTTTTTAAATACACATTCTGTATCTTCTCTGAACATCTGATGAATATTCAACATGCATAGTAAAGCCTTTAGTGGACTTTAAGGTTCTGATCAGAGGGCTACATCTTGTAGCTTTCTTAGCAATGGACCAGTAACTTTTGGTCAGTTCTCACGTTATCACTTGTCTATTGACTATATTCAAATTTTTATTTGTCACATACACAATATGATACGAAGTGAACTGCATTTAAGAATATAAAGTAAGAAATAAGGGAATTTTACAAATTAGGAATATAGAAAATATAAACATTTATTTAAACACATGTTAAGATGTACAGCTTGTAGCACCTGTTACTGTCTCCGTTGCTGCTGGATATCTGAAATTTCCTTCAGGATCAATAAAGTATCCAAATACTCCACCAGAAAATTTTACTCCAGTGCTTTTGTGCACTAACATATCCATCTTTTTTTTTTTTGCACATTGCAAGGAGCATTACAGTCTCATACACGCATAAGCTGAAAGATTCTGATCTGATAAATACAGTTCCAGCTCTGATTGTGGGACACAAAGGTATTTAAGTTCCGTTTTAAAGAAGAAAATGATGACGCACCCTAATTCTATCAGACGTGACCGCTGTAGACCTTAAGATACATTTACCTTCACATTTACCTCCTGCTTTTATGTGGAGCCACTTACAATACAGACAGGATACAACTGAAAGGGTTAACGCTGCACAAGGACGAAGCGATGCGTCGGATTTCTGACGTCAGCGTTTGAACTCGATCTTGCCAGATGTTTATTTTATTAATTTTTTTTGTTCTTTTATTTATTTATTTATTTTGGCCTATGGAAGTACTAGGGTCTCTCACCGTCTCTCTCCATCTTATACAAGGTCTTTTTTATTTATTTTTTTTTTTCCCGCCCAGACTCTAAGAACATCCCAGACCCTGAGCTGGTGCTGAAGTTCGGCCCGGTGGAGAGCACGCTCGGCTTCCTGCCCTGGCACATCAGACTAACAGAGTTCATGTGAGTATCACACGCAAGACCACAATCGAACCGTACACGCATTTTTGCGTGAATTTATTTTTCATGGCTGTTAATAAAAAAAAGTAGTGTTTAAAAGCTAAGCATACACTTTATAAACAGCAGAATAGAAAATGGATTTAGAAATATATGGGGCGTTCAAGTCAAACCAGGTGTTTGGTTATGCAGAATAACAGCACCAAAGAGACGTTGAACTTCACTACCCATCAGCGCCTGTATGTCACATGGCATTTATCACAAGACTTGAACAGCCCTTGTGCAGTGTAAACTGAAAATTCAGTTTGCAGTCAAAGATTTACTTATAAATTTAGAATAAATAATAATATTTAATTATTATTAATGTTAATAATGTATAATAAATAAGACCTTTTGTGAAATGAAGGTGAAATCATACACCCTGATGGTTTTAGGCGTTGTTAGATGGCAGTCTTAGCGTTTTTTCTTAGCGTTTGTCAGATTTCTACACAGATTAATTGTCTAGATACCGTATAACGCTATCCGTCTTTGTGAGAACATGTTCTTCATGCAATTACTAATTTCTTTGTTTAAGAAGGATTATCAGTAACTCTGGCCTGTTTTTAAAGAGCAGAAAGTCTATATTCTCAAGTTTCCACATAAAGATTGCATCAAGACTGATGAGTCATTTACTGATTTGTCACAGTCACAAGGTTGTAAAATGCTTCATTTCCAACAGTGATGAACCCTACATAAACCCATACATGTGTCCTTTAGTGCTTTTAGTTCTAACCATACATTTCCATGAATATCCACTTGATGGCGATGCATCACCTTGAATCCTAATGTTTCTCTTCCTAGATCAATATGGACATCTGTGTCCAAGTCTTTGTTCATTATAGTGCCTGATGGTGCATTTCCAAACTTTCAGCATGACTGACATAAAAAATGAAGACTTCGAAGGCTAACATCATTCAGAGACTCTACATTATCTTTTTTTTTTTTTTTTAGTATGGAGACATTACGTAAAAATGTATATCAAGATATTTAAAGATAGAAAGCGTAACTCTGTAAATTGCTGTAAGAGCATGTTTTTTTTTTTTTGCATAATGAATTAGTTACTGATCCAGTATTAAGCTCTATGAGAAATCTAGGTGCTATAAGCCTCCTGTTCTTTCAGAGAAAAAAAAAATATATAAAGCAGGTTTGTTTAAAAGCCATCGGTTTTATTTTTTCTATTAAGAAACGGTTTAAAGTGGATGTTTTTAATTTCGATGGCAGTAAAAACCAAATCGCCAGGGAGGTGTGAGGAAATAGACACCCGCATGAAGACGCGACACTGAGGATGATTTCCTTCTGGCCTAGATTTCATAAAATAACGTCCACTGAGGCTCATGTAGTCAAGATTAAGCTGCTGACACTTTCATAACACGGCCTCGGCTGTGATTTAGAGGCTGTGTGTGTTTTAATAAAGGTTCAGCGGATGTACTCCAGTCAAAGAAAACTGTATAGTAAACTATACAATAGGGACGAATGACAGAATTCTAAGAGCTGATGAACAACAAGGACGGCTTTTCTGTGTCCTGTCTGCACACAGTTTACACATGCTTGTCTCTGTGTGTGTGCAAGATCTTATGTGTAACAGTTTTCTGAGATAATAGGTTTGAAACATTATCACTCATAAGTCTGTCTATCTATCTATCTGTCTGTCTTTCTCGCAGCTCCTTGCCTTCCCACAAAGACGTCTCTTACGACGACTTCCTCTGCGCTCTCAGGCAATACGCGGCCTGCGAGCAGCGCCTGGGGAAGTGACCGTGTCCTTCACAAAAGAAAAGAAATAAAAACCTGAACTGAATGAATCCACAAGAGAGACGTTCCTCTCTTTCTCTCAATGTTTACAAGACACGCAGCTGAGCATCAGCATCCTGACGCTGCATCAGCATCTCTCCTTCACGACACACACGGCCCAGCGCTGACCCTGTACACCCAGGCTCTGTGTGTGTTTGAATGAGTAAATACATGTATTTGTAAGTGTGTGTATGTGAGCGTGCCCTGCTGTGCGTGTACACTGAATAGATCGTCCGTTCATCCTCCTGAGACTCGGTTAGCAATATGGTGTAAAGTTTTCGTTCCATTTTGTGTGTGTGTGCTTTTCTGTGGGGAAGAGATGTTGCCAGGACAAAGAGGAACTTTACGATGGGAAAACCAGTCTCATCATCTCGGGAGCATGCGTCACAGGGAAACTCATTACTGACTTAAATGAAATAATCTACCGCAGTTGCAACGAATCAATGGGGAGTAGACGATGAGACAGCGTGTGTGTGCATGCGATTGTCTGTGTTCAGGTCACTGATTGTATAAAAAAAACTTGACTTGTGATTTATAATTGATGGCAAAAATTGCTTGTGATCACGTACTGTTCAGTTCGAAAGCTCCGTCCTACAGATTCCTTCTTAGATAAGTAACATTTTTCACTTATTTTCTTTCTTTTTCTTTTTTTTTAATAAATTAAATACATGCCTATTATTAGGTGTGGGTGATGTAGTAAAAATGTATGATGCATACATGCAGAGAAAAAAAATTCAGCATCCTAATATGTTGATTTTTAAATTATTTTTATTAATGTTCATTATAAAATTGTTTGCAGAAATCTCACTATCACGGTCACTTTACAAGCATCGTCACATCGCCCATCTACTAATCGGAGTTCCTAAGAGACGAACCTTTAGATGCGGTTGTGGAGGAGACACTGCACAGATTTTTACACCGTAATGCTAACCTCGGAGGCTTGTAAATGACAAGGACGTCGCCATTTGTTGGAGTCTTAAACCGAACAGTGTATTTATTAGTCATGGCTCATCGTATAAAAGGGGGTGATGTAATGGTGTCCAGTGTGAATGCTTAATAAATGTTACTGAAAACCTCAGAAAAAGATTGAGTTCTGACATTAAATCTCATTAAACACAGTAGAAAATGTCATCTTGGCGAGTTAAATATCTCGAATGGAGTTAAAATCATTTAGCCGTTTGCAGTCGATGATTTCAAGACCCGAAATGTGACACTGTAAAACCTGTTCAAGTTAAAGCCTGAAACTGTCATCAGCCACGTTTGCAAATGTTAATTTTTTGTTTCTTTTAGAAAGAAGCTTAAATTATGTCTTGACATAAACCTAATAGTCTTATATTTGTTTAATAGGAATTTTATTACAGAAAATAGTTAATGTGCGACAACATTCAAAATACTATCACTTGCCAAGATGTCTTTTTTTCCCCTTGCACTGAAAGATAATTTCCAAATAAATGAAACCTTAATTAAATCCAACCCAATGATTACACAATGCACGAACACTCATTATGAACTAATGTTATCGATTGGGATTGCCACAAAGCAGCTTTACAGACATCCAGCTGTAATGCTTTCCATCTATAATATACAATCCAGATGTGACTGGCAGGGGGGTGGAAAAGTAGAGGAACCAAACACAAAAGGTAGTTACTGTACAGTTGGAAATCATTGCACATCAGTGCAATGTCGAATGCTCGATTCTGATTGGTCAGACGTATTTGGTTAATTTTCCATAACAGCAGCTTTGACAAAAGCGCAGCTGTGAATCACAGGCTTGTATTGATTCTCGTTTCTATAGTAATTATTTACACAGGGGTTTCATTTAAATCCTAAATAAACTGCTTCACAATTATAAACTGCATTCTGCACGTTTGTGTCAATCATTGGGCTGTCCAAATTAAATCCTCTATGAGCTCATCATGTCCTGTGCTTCTGTGCCAAATCCATGAGAAGATGTAAATGAATACAGTAAAAAAAAAAACCACAACAGGTTTTCGTTTGGCTGTACTGCGTTCGGCAACGTTAACCTTGACGGTATGTTTATGAACTGAGGAAAGTCTTCACGGGGAAGAGAACAAGAATGCCGTTTCAGGGCATCACAGCTGGTTATATGTGAAGGAGGCGGGCCACTATCTTAGCTGTGATTGGTCTGCCCTGCGTGCAGACGTGGTGTGATTGGTGCTTCCGTAGTCTATCATGCCTGAGGCGTTTCCCGTAGTGAGATACCGAGCGATTGTTGAAAGAGAACTATACATGAGGTAACCATTCAGGCCATCAAGCTGACTTCATTTTATTGCCATATACAGTAGAACTAGACCTGACCAACTGAAGAAACTCCAAATCATAACGCTGCTTGCAGAGGCATGTACAGTGGCCACTATGCATGATGGTTGCATTGCACATCGCTCTGGAATAGGGTCAATCTGGACTCATCAGACCACATGACCTTTTTCCATTCCTCCAAAGTCCAATCTTTGTGCTTTCTAGCAAACTGATTAGTCTCATTAACAAGTGGTTTTCATATGGCTACACAGCTTCACGCAGTTTCATCCCAATCCCAAACCATTGTGCTCTTATTTTTACTACTAAAACCTTTCATTTCTACTGTCCATCTTTTGTGATGGAACCTTCATGAAGCATTGGAGTACTTTCTCATCATCTACATTAATGTCTTTCTTCTGTGAACTTTAATAACGATTAATCTTAATCCAATTAGAGGTCACTTCAGGAATTTCTCCTGAGTTGTTTTCTTTGCTTGATACAGGCCCTTTTTCTTTTTTTAGTTAGGCAACATTTTACAATAAAGATTACTATAAACCAAACTACACATTCTTACTTATTTCAACTTTGAAACATTCTGTTGCCAGATCTTTTCTCATTTGAACACTTGTATAGATTTAATGCAAAATGTTTACAATTCCAGGAAGGACGCCAATACATTTTGCCAATCAAAGTGTTAAACGCTAAGAATCTGGCAACAGGCAATAATGTACAAACCTACAGTATCATTAAATATCAGATTGATTTGCCTTTATTCCAGATATTTTCACCTGCTTTTGTGCAGTGTCATGTCTTTATAACCAGTTTTGCATGAACTTTTGCTAACATGTATGTACTGTACACTGTCCAGCTCAGGAGACGTAGTCAATACTTGGACACTTTACACTGATTAATCTCTAGTACATGTCAGAGTTAGGCTTTAGTCAGCACACTTTGCGTTATAAACAGTGTTCAAATCTGCCCAGAATTAAGAGTGACGTCTGGGTTTGTGCTGATATTTATGTTCACTGTTGGTGAAATCTCTATTCTGATTGGTCAGAAGGTGTTCTTTAGCAGGACAGTATCCAAATTACATACAATTATATGATGTACAAATGCAAAAGTTCTGATACATTATAGTCTCTATATTAACTGTGTTTGTCAAAACAATGTGTAATGAGGTTTTTTGTAAGGTGATATTTTTGGTTGAACATTAATAGAATAGAGTCTTCAGTTTTTCTGATACAGGAAAGCCTTCAGGTTAGAGGAGTTTATACTGTTCTTGTTAATATGACGAGCTGGTGAGGGAATGACTGCTGCTATAACATAAGCGATAACAGAAACGAACTTGCGTGGATACCCCAACTGCAAAAAAACATTTTAAAAAAAAGTGTATAACTTGAATTATATGCTGTAATTCAAAATTATCAATGTTGCTTCAACTCACAATCCTGTTGTTGATTATTTTCCTATCGTAGCACAACCCTAAGAGTTTTATTCCTTATATACCGTGCACTCAGGTCCATAAATATTTGACTAAGGATGCAATTTTCAGAATTTTGCCTCTGTATACTTCCACAGTGGATCTGAAATGGAGAACTACAAAGTGTAGCTCTAATTCAAGGTGTTTACAGAAATTTACATTAAAGAAAAATATTGCATTATCCGTTTAGGAATTTATTACAGATTATTTATTACATCATCCCTGACTAATAGAGCACTGATAAGCCATTTGATGGCCACCTGTGGCCTGTCTCTTAGTTACTTCATGACAGTCAAATCTGATTTTGATTCCAAGTACAGTCCAAAGACGTGCAACTGACAGAGGACATCATTAGGCTGAAAAAGGCTGATATTTTTAAATGAGCACACTATAAATAATTTTTAAAGAATGATTGCACTAACAGAGAACTATCGCAACACAGAACTGCATAAGACAATTAAAATGAACGAATTCTTTCCTTGGAAAAGAAAATCCCCTTCATGACACATCTACATCATAGGCATTTGGCAGACGCCCTTATCCAGAGCGACTTACATTATCTCATTACATCTGAGCAATTGAGGGTTAAAGGCCTTGCTCAAGGGCCCAGGTGGTTGTGAGGTTTGAACCTGGGATTTTCTGAACCGTAGTCCCATGCCTTAACCACTGAGCTACCGCTGCCACGATTGTTCATAACACATGGCCAAGTCATGAACAATCTGCAGGAGGTAGGAGACTCATTGTCAGAGTCTACACTCAAGAGATGCCTTCATGAATGTAAATACGGAGAGTTTACCACAAGATGCAAACCACTGGGCCTGCTAAAGACCAGAAAGATCAAATTAGTGGAAAAAAAACACCTACATATGCCCAGTCCCGATACAAGAATAACTTGTACCTGAATGATGGGTAGAGAAGAATATGGAGAAGGAAAGGAAAGGCTCATGGTCCAAAGTATACCACATCACAGCACAGTGGTATCGCATGGGCATGTTTGACTGGTGGCTCAGTGGTAGGTGTTTCGCCTCCAGCAACCGGCGTAAAACGTCTGCCAAACTTACCGACTGACCGAATGAGCTGCTGTGGTGACCCCTTTGCTGAGAGCAACCGGAAGACGAACAACAACATGTATAACTGTCACTGGTGATAGAAATTGTTTGCTCAGATTTGGTAAAACACTGCAGAACAAAAATGCACAGAGACAGCAGCCCATGGCAAAGAAATAAAATGTTCGTGCAGAACTTGACCGCAACTCAACAGGGCCTTTTTAATCTCCTTCTGTAGACAAGATTGAGGACAACGTAGAAGCAGCTGAAGACCTCTCACAGCGGCACTTGGGAGAAAACGTATCTTTTCCATGGGTTCGAGACTTCAGACAGGCATAGACTACAATAAATTTGTATCCAAGACTTATAATAAAATAATTATTATGTTCATGATAGCTAGTTTGTTGAATTTTTCAGTCTATTGCAAAATATATGGCTGAAATTCCTAAATGGTTTAAGCAATTTTTGAAACCCCTTAAATTAAAGCAAATCCACACTTTAATGACTTCTTGTTTGTTTAATTTTAAAACCATCTTTAACAGATACAAAAATCAGACAATTATATAACTCCCCAAATACTGTGCTTACACACGTGGACAAAATTGTTGGTACCCTTCGGTCAATGAAAGAAAAACTTACAATGGTCACAGAAATAACTTTAATCTGACAAAAGTAATAATAAATAAGAATTCTGGGCCTCCGAGTGGCGCATTGGGTAAAGCGCTCGCCCTATCATCCTGAGATCGCCAGTTCGACTCCCAGGTGGTGCTGTAACCTCTTGCAGCCGGAGGTCTAGAGAGAGCTGATTGGCCGAGCTCTCTCAAAGGGAAGGGATGAGAAATAAATAAATTCTATGAATGTTAACCAATGAAAGTTAGACATTGCTTTTCGACCATGCTTCAACGGAATTATTTTAAAAAATGAACTCATGGAACAGGCCTGGACAAAAATGATGGTACCCCTAACTTAATAGTTTGTTGCACAACCTTTTGAGGCGATCACTGCAATCAAACGATTCCTGTAACTGTCAATGCGACTTCTGCACCTCTCTGCAGGTATTTTGGCCCACTCCTCATGAGCAAGCTGCTCCAGTTGTTTCCGGTTTGAAGGGTGCCTTTTCCAGACAGCATGTTTCAGCTCCTTCCAAAGATGCTCAATAGGATTGAGGTCAGGGCTCATAGAAGGCCACTTTAGAATAGTCCAATGTTTTCCTCTTTTCAACAATGGTGTTCTCCTTGGTCGTCTCTCATGTAGTCCACTTTGGCTGAAACAACGACGGATGGTGCGATCTGACACTGATGTTCCTTGAGCATGAAGTTCACCTTGGATCTCTTTAGAAGTCTTTCTGGGCTCTTTTGTTACCATTCGAATTATCCGTCTCTTTGATTTGTCATGAATTTTCCTCGTGCGGCCACGTCCAGGGAGGTTGGCTACAGTCCCATGGATCTTAAATTTCTGAATAATATGTGCAACTGTAGTCACAGGAACATCTAGCTGCTTGGAAATGGTCTTATAGCCTTTACCTTTAACATGCTTGTCTATAATTTTCTTTCGAATCTCCTGAGACAACTCTTTCCTTCGCTTCCTCTGGTCCATGTTGAGTGTGGTACATACCATGTCACCAAACAACACAGTGACTACCTGGAGCCCTATATATAGGCCCACTGACTGATTACAAGATTGTAGACACCTGTGATGCTAATTAGTGGACACACCTTGAATTAACATGTCCCTTTGGTCACATTATTTTCAGTATTTTCTAGGGGTACCATCATTTTTGTCCAGGCCTGTTCCATGAGTTTATTTTTTTATAATTCCGTTGAAGCATGGTTGAAAAGCAATGTCTGACTTTCACTGGTTAACATTCATAGAATTTTTTTTAATTATTACTTTTGTCAGATTAAAGTTATTTATGTGACCATTGTGAGTTTTTCTTTCATTGACCGAAGGGTACCAACAATTTTGTCCACGTGTATATGGACACGGCAGCTTATAACGGACAGTATGTTTGAAATGAGCAACGTAAGTCATTGTCATGTCAGGTCTCTCATGTTTAATGTTTGCTGTTTTTGTTTCTGCTCTATATACTTAAGTTGCTTTTCCATCCTTTTTTAATCGTCATCTTTTATTTATTTATTTTTTATTTGATTTGATTTTCCTCATACAGTAGTCACACATCTTGCGTGTTTGATAGAATATGAGAGTGTTAGTGCTTAAGCCGCTTAGAAAATTGATTGGTTCTCTGCTTTGTGGATCCTCACCGGCAGAAAATGGAACGCTAATTCGGCTGTCTGCGTTTTCATGTTCTCTGACTGAGCTCGAGCAGAACAACACGGGCCGAGGCCCAGATGAGCCGCTACTGTTTATAAAGTGCTCGCAGCTGCTTCGGGGAGCTCAGTGAAGAGAAGCTTTCGCACTGCTCTTGGCCTTGTTGGGTTTTTCTTATCCACTGGAGCATTCATTCAGTACACGCTAACAGGAGATGATCTAATCGAAGCCAGATTTGATTATTTAGAAGACGTCTGCTCAGCAGTGCCGACTCTTTCGGTGGAATAAAAAAGTTTTCATGGCCTTCCTGTGAGCTCAGTTTAAACTTAACCTAATCAGGCTTACATGCATTATTTTACCTGATTATCGAAGCTATTGGGGATTTTTTATTCCTGCTCTGTCCCTGAAACTTCCTGAACAGAACCCAAATCAATGCTAGGTTCTACATTTAAGTTTTGATTGATTGATTAATATATATATATATATATATATATATATATATATATATATATATATATATGTATATATATATATATATATATATATATATATATATATATCAATGCAGTGGGATTTATACTATCACTTATAATTATTTTAAAGATATCAGAATTTTAACATTTTAACATGCTTGCTTATTCAATATTCAGTAATATTTTTTACATTTGTATCTCAGTAATGAAAAATTATTTTGCATAAACAATTTAACAATGTATAAATAAACAGAAAGAAAAACTAATATTTATTCGGTAATGTACTTATTTTAAAGTTTTTACAGCACCCTTAATCATTATTTCTCAGACATCATTACTACGGTGGGGAAAATAATTATTTCATCCCCTGCAGATTTTGTAAGTTTCCCCACTTACAAAGAAATGAAAGGTCTATAATTATGATAATTCTATCATAGGTTTATTTTAAAGGATAGAGGCAGATTATCAATCAAAAATCCAGAAAAAAAACTAATTATATAAATGTTACAAATTGGGTTGCATTTCAGTGAGTGAAATAAATATTTGACTCTCTGATCCGACTGATTATTTGCTCATGTGGTACACAGTATAATTTAAGGTGCTCCTAACAACACTTGTTATGTGCATAAAAGACACCTACACCTAAAACTACACAGGAGGAGCTTGGTTATGATCTCGAGACAGTTGGGACCACAATGACCAAACAAATCATTGGTAACATGGATTGAAATCCTTTAGCGCTGCAAGGTCCCCCTCCTCAGGAAGGCACATGTACTGTTCAGGCAGCTCTGAAGTTTGCCAATGAACAGAAAAAGATTGGGCGAAAGTAATTGGATCAAAATTGAGCTTTTTGAAATGAACTCAACTCGTCATTTTTGGAGGAAGAGAAATGCTGACTATGACACGAAGAACACCATCCCTACAGGGAAGTGCAGTTCCCACTGGGAACATCATGCTTTGGGGCTGTTTCTCTGCTAAAGGTACAGGCCGACTTTGCGCCATTGAGAGTTCAATGGACCGGGCCATATATTGTCAAATTTTGGATGAGAACCCCCCTAAAGATTTACACTTACCCAGTGTAAGTATCTATCCAGTGATGTAAACTTTTTGTAAGTTGCTCTGGATAAGAGCATCTGCCAAATGCCTAAATGTAAATGTAAAGATGGTACATGAATGGGTCTTCCAGCATGACAATGATCGAAAACATACCGTCAAGGGAAGAAAGAAGTGACTCAAGAAGGAGTATGTTAAGGTCATGGAGTGGTCTCCAGACCTTAATCGTACAGAAGATTTATGGATGGAGCTTAAACGTCAAGTTGCCAAGCGACAGGCAAGAAACCTTAAAGATTTCGAAGAGATCTGTAAACAATAGTGGACCAAAATCCCTCCTGAGATGTGTGCAAACCTGGCACCCAACTACAAGAAACGTCTTACCTCTGTGCTTGCCAACAAGGGTTTCTATGTACATCAAGTACTAGGTCATGTTTTGCTTGACCAAATACTTATTTTCCTCAATAAAATGCAAGTTCATTTATAACCTTTGTATCATGTTTTTTTTTTTTCTTTTTGTATCCTGTGAGCAAAATCTACATGGGATCAAATAATTATTTTCCCCACTGTCAGAGAGAGCTTAATAATAATAATAATAGCAACCAAAAGATAAAACTGAATATAGATTATTCAGACAACATGTTAGACTTTATTTAATACCTGCACCAATAACCAGATCCCCTCTGTTTGCAGTAATATGTTCATCCTCTGTTGGTTTTATGCTGTAAATTGGATTCTGCTTTCTGTCTCTGAATAAAATAAATCCCATGATGAAGCAGTGAGATGTTGTGCATGTTTACTTTCCTGTTTATTCAGAGCTGGGCAGAAAATCTTCACTCTGGCACAGTGCTGCGTTCCTCTAATCAGTGCCGAGTCCTCAGTCATGGACAGAGCCAGGTGTTGCTGTAAACGATTTCATTCTTCAGCAGGCTGTTAAGTGAAGTGTAAGTGTGTGTGTGTGTGTGTGTGTGTGTGTGTGTGTGTGTGTGTGTGTGTGTGTGTGTGTGTGTGTGTGTGTGTGTGTGTGTGTGTGTGTGTGTGTGTGTGTGTGTGTGTGTTTATTGTGGGTGTGTGTCGTTAAGACAGAAAATAATGTGTAAATGGTTTTGTGCAGAACTGCAATGCAGAGAAAAAAAATGAACATGCAGATGTGGTTAAAGTGACATTTCAGGTGATTTTATGTTCTAGGTGGTGTAGACAACCTGAAACTGAAACGGACTTAATGTCCTGAATCTTTACAAGATAAGGGAATCAATGATGGGAATCAATACAGCTTGTACCAGTTATTAAAAATAAATATCACTGCAACTGCATAAATACGCACCCCTATTACCGTGAAACCCTGAAATTACTTTCAGAAGTCACGTACTGTAAATACCAAAGCTGTGGGTTCCATCAATCCCCTGCCAGAACAAGTGCCAACGATCTAATAAAACCCTCTTATGTCACTGTACCCATGGAAGCACAACCACTTTACATTTTTATTTAACCATTGCACTTAGGCTAGCACTTACTCCTGTATATATAATTTCCTATCTTTCTCATCTCATACAGAGGTGAAATGTAAGTAAAAACATTTACTTTACTGCATACTTTGATACTTTTCACGTATCTTTACTTTACCTGAGTATTTTTATTAGTGGTAACTTTTTAATTTTACTCCACTAGATCCTATCACCAATATTACAATACTACATTTGTGCGTGGAGTTGCGTTACATAATAGCAGTGCTGTGTAGTATTTGCAGTGGGAATATCGCCACCTGTTGATGATTATGGATAATTGCGTGATTTGCTTTCTCTCAGTGAAAGGCTCGATCACGTAGCAGGTGTTGATCAGAAGGGGAGACGGTTGCAGACAGCAACGAAACAACATGTTCATGTTAGGAATGAGAGAGAGAGAGAGAGAGAGAGTTTCTCAATACAAACCCAAACTCTTATACAAACTCAGTAGTTTTGATACGTACATAAATTGAAAGTTAATTACTTTTGCTCAAGTACAAAAGTCAGTGGAGGACTACTTTTACTTGAGTAATATTTTACCTAGGATATCTCTACGTTTATTCAAGTACAGGGTTTGTCTCCTGTACATTGCCCACCACTGATCTTAGAATTAGTTAAATAGAATCATATCAACCTGCATTGTATTTAAAGTATCACATAATCTCAATATATGTTCACTCATTCCTGGAAGAACACAATGTTTGTAAGAGAAGTCTGGAACAATCATCATTACATCTCACCATCAACGGATCTGAGCATAAACCACACATAACATGAACAACAGTTACAACTGAATGCAAAAGTTTGCACACCCTTACTCTGAGACTTCATAGCTGACTGCTACAAAGTGCTGACACTGGAGACTCCTTTCTTTACTAAAACTAAATAAATATTTCATCAGTAAGCATCATATTGATATATACACATTTTTAATGACTGATTTCAGCAGTTATGGTAAAAAAAAAAAAAGAGAGAGAATTCAACAGAAGATTTTGCAATGTGTTTCAGCTAACAAGGTTAAAGGAAAATGTATACCTCGCATACCTTTATAGTAATTGTAAAATATTTCTCAAATTGGGCATCCCAGAGAAACACACAGCAGTATACAGTAGTGCTGGTTTAACACTTTTCATTTGTGTTCAATTGGACCAAACAGAGTCTTAATTCAACATTGTATTTAGAAAACCCTTTTCCTTTGGTAAAATCGTGAGATGTTTGAGCAGAAGCTGTGTTCCTGTAATCCGTAGCATTCTGGAAGGTTCTGGAAGCAAGAGAAAGTGTAGAGACTGCAAGAGAAACACTTTGCAGTCGCTGAGCTAAGTGGGAAATTCATATCATTTCTTATGAGATTGCAAGGTAAGTGGAAAATTGAAACCGTTCATCATGTCAGTGCAGCATGAAGCCCACTGACAGAAAGTTTGTACACCTTCATCACCTGCATCATTCCTCACACTGACACATTGTAAAGAGGTAGCTGAGCTCTGGAGTTAATCCTCTGTGTAAATGATGCTCACTTTTACAATGCAGAATATACAAAGAACACGGGATGGATCGATTAGCCCGAGCTGAATGCTTATTGAGCTGTTTGAGTCAAGACAGGCTCCCATTAACACACATAAATAAACGTAAGGACTCACTTGTTTCTGCTTTATTGATCTGTCGGCCTATTTATAGCACACACTCAACAAGAGCTTCTTTTTTTTTGTCTCAGCAGAGCAGCTATGTCTCACTAACGCCACCCGCTTGGTTTATGAGATTAATGGCACCCTGATGCATCGTTTCCTCTCGGACAGCCTGCTGTTTGCCGATTGATAATGTTTCACTCAGCCACGCAATTATCAGTAAAGGCTGGATATTGCCTTGGAATACTGTTTCATTTTATTAATCACGCACATGTGCAAGCTTGCGGATTCACACCTGCTGTGTCTGCTTTTTTTATGTTTAAAAAATGTTCACGTTCATAACTTCACAAATAAGTTTTAATTAATAGTAAATAAGCCTTATTTTAAATGCGATTTAAATAACATTTAGATTCATTATAAAATTATAATGTAAGATGTTATTACGAATGATTAAACATACTATGTAGAACCTACTGTGTAGAAAATGAGGTTGCTGAGGTTGAAACATGAGCAAGAATTTTTTTTAATTGTGTCTTTAGGCATTTTGCAGGGAAATATTTGTTCCCACTACTTAATTTTATTTTTATCTTTAATGTGAAAAAATACGGGCTATACATACATATACAGATTCAGTTAAAAAATGTATACACACATCAGGAAAAGAAATAAATAAAAATATATATATTTTAAATAAAATATATTTATATATGTTATATATTGATATACAGTATTATGATGATGATAATAATAATAATATTTTATTATATTATTAATATTATATATCATAATATTTTTTTTCTCCTGAAGTGTGAATAAATATACAGTACTGTGTGTGTGTGTGTATACATACATATATATATATATACACTTCATAATGTTTAAGTAAAAACATTATGAAGTGTATTAGGAAAAAGATTAGGAAATATTTCTAAGTTTATGAATTAGATGAGAACTGACTCGAATATGCATTTATATTTTATAAAATAATTATATTTTATTATATGTTCCCTGGTTTTTTTTTTTAACCCCCAAAAATGTACATAGGGTTGGGAATAAATCCAATCACCTTCAGTAATTTTGTAATTGGATTTAATCTCACATAGATTTAATTGACATTTTGGCCATTAAGTTACTCCTGCAATTAAAAAAAAAAATCAGAAACCTTTATTTACATTTGAGTCCACCAGGCCCTATACTGTATATACAGTATGTACACTGTGGAGCTTTAATGCAGCTCTTTGAATTTTGCTGTGTAGCCGTTTTTATTACTTTACAGTAACTATGGCACTCGCATGTTAGATAATTAGATTCCTTTCTCTCATTGCTTCTTTCCTTAAGCAACGAACCATAGTACATAAAAAATAGAATGCCCGGGAACATGCTTTCATAAACATTTTCTTTCTTTTGCATCCGCTGCCTTTCTCTCTTTCATGAATTGAATGAGAACATGCTAGAGCATTCATTCGCCCACTTGGCACTGAAGCATTGACACTGAGGCGCTGCTTCAGGACAGAGATCAATACATGAGTTTAATCATGTGGGGGAAATGTTGGTATACACACCAGCACTGATTAGTGTGTGTGTGTGTGTGTGTGTGTGTGTGTGTGTGTGTGTGTGTGCGCGCGCGCGCGTGTGTGTGTGCGTGTGTGTGTGTGTGTGTGTGTGTGCGTGCGCGCTTGTTTTCGATTCAATGACATTGTTTAGCACACTGCTCACAGGAGCGTATAAGAGTGATCCATGAGTATATTATCTTTCAATCAATACACAAATCACGAATTACACTAAATACAAAAGATAATTTTGTACCTCATGGCCACGTTTAACAAAGTCCCTGAAACAAAGCCTTATCTCATGGCCTGTCCATGGCTCTGTATTAAAGTCTCTAATATAATGAAAGATTGCATCATTCTCACACTTTTATCCTACTATCCAATTAAGGACCTTCCCCTGACATAAATTGTTGAGCTAAGTAAAAACTAGTTAATGCTACGCTACACATAATTCACCTAACCAAATGCTTTATTTCATCTAACCCCAACCATAACCCTGACCTTAACCTCAGTAACTTAAAGGAAACTGAAAGGTCATGGAAAGGAAACGTTTCAACGTTTCAAACGTTTGTTTGTTTGTTTTTCTTTTCAAACAAAAAAATGAATATTCCTATCATTGTAGGAAACACACAATGGTCCCCACCATGGAATAAAAACATGCCACCCAAACCCCCGGCACACACACACACACAACAGACACCCTGTGCTGTTTCATTCTATTCACATTTAGCATGTTTGTCTGTGAGTCAGTGTTGTTCTCCTAAATATGTAACTTGTGCGTGTACAGGGTTTTCATGTTTAGACTGAGAGCATGAGCACTGCATGGGTCAAAACGCTGATGCATGGGTGTTTCCATGGCAACAGAGAGGCAGTAGGCATCTCAGCACTGTAGAAACGACCTTTGTATCCTACACATGACCTTCAATTAAAGCTCCTGCCAGAATGCATCTCAACACACACACACACACACACACACACACACACACACACACACACACACACACACACACACACACACACACACACACAAAGGCCTGTTTTTATGGCTGAGGCAACAATGGCATTGAAAAAAAAATCCTGCAGCAGTGTTCAATTACAACAACAACAACAACAATAATAATAGTAATAATAAAATACATATAAATACATACTTAGACAAAAATTGTGTGTTTTCACATTTATGGTTTTATTAGTAGTAGTAGTAGTAATAATAATAATAATAATAATAATAGGCAAAACATAAAAGACAAAACATGCAGTTATGCAGTTTTGCTCCATAAGTATAACGCACTGCTCAGCAAAAAAGAAAAAAAAACACTTTTTAGTATTTTATTGGATCGCCTTTTGCTTTGATTATGGCAGTGGCATCATTTCCATTATCTTAGACAATGTCAGAATACTGTGGGGTCAGTGGGAGCTCAGGGGGCTAAGGCATTGAGGTACTGATCGTAAGATCGCCCATTTGATCGCCAACTCCACCAGGTTGCCACTGTTGGGCCCTTGAGCAAGGCCCTTAACCCTATCTGCTCCAGGGGTGCGTTATCATGGCTGACCTTGCTCTCTGACCCCAGTTACGCTGGGATATGTGAAGAAAGAATGTCAATAATGTATATCTGACAAATTATATCAGACAAAAGATTTTTCAGTCCAGTGTCGCGTTAATTTCTCTCCATGATCTTGTATTGATGATGGGAGAATCGGATTACTGAGTAAAGCCCAAAGATTTTCAACAAGGTTAAGATCTGGACTCTCCATGGCCAATCCATGTGTGAATATGATGTCTTGTGCTCCCCGAACCACTCTTTTACAGTTTGAGCCGGATGAATCCTAGCATCATCTTGGAATGTGCCCATGCCATCAGGAAAGAAAGAAAATCCATAGATGTGATAACCAGATTGCATTTTTTGGGCACATAACATTGCTGATCCTAAACCTGACAACCTGAAGCACCCCAGATCATAACGCTGTCCAGACAGGATTGTACCACATTCACTTGGCATGTTGTGTGCATCACGTCATCTGTCTCTCTTCGTACCTGGATGCAGCCATCACTCTGGATTAGAGGAAATCTAGACTCATCAGACCACACGACCTTCTCCACAGTCCATTATTAAAACTGCTTAGCATTTTTTTCCCAAATAGCTTTACTAATAAGTGGTTTTCTTAAGGCTATACAGCTGTTTAGTTTCAATCCATTGAGTTCTACTGGTATTGTGTGTTCCAAAATGCTCTTGCTTTCACTATAAAACATAGCTCAGGTAAATCCAGGTGATGACCTTTTTTGGCTGGTATTTATTTTAAACTGCATTAGGAAGTTGCTATAAATCTTTGAAAAACTATCCTGCTCCACAGTGATCTCATTTGTATTTAGTTTCTCTAATACTAGTCTCATTGGACCATTGGCTCATTAATTATTGTCATTTATTAAAAACTTTAGCACATCTAAACAGTTTGCTGTTTATGTCTGTGTATTGCATTTCATGTCCACTATCTCGCTTTGTAACACCAGCTATCTCATTCCGTGTTTTAACTTAAGTGTTAATCTACCACATTTTTCAAAAACAATTTACTACACTATTCAGAAATTATATTGAACTGACATGATGCTGACCTGGCAAGAATCCCATTTAGAAAACAGAACTGCGCCTGAAGCAGCCTCATTAACAGAATTGTGTTGAGGGCACATGAGATCAAATATTGGCATTTTCCCAATGTTAACCTTGACTTGTCCGTCCCCTGTCTCACTAGCACGCTACGCAGTTTAGACGTGTGGTCTCTCGGGTTGCAAATTAATGGTGTGGTCTGTCAGCTTACTTAAAGTGAACTAGTGTTTTGTTTTCCCTTCCACAGGGATGCCAGGGACTAACCTCGTCTTGAATGAACTTTTTCCTTGGTTAAAGTCTGTGTAAGTCAGTAGACGCGAAGATGAGGCTTTTATTTCCACAGTGGCACATCCTGGATTTTAAACAAAGACAATAGGTTTCTCATTGGTAATAAATAGAAGGCATTATAGCCCACTTTTCTGTTGTTACAGCACACTTATCTATACAGTAGGTACTTATCTAGGGCCTGTTCCTTACCAACTACAAATGATATAGAGGTACAATAATAAAAGAGTAAGTAAATAAGTATGTACACCCATCAGCCATAGCATTAAAATGCAAAACATTGTGCCCAATATCGTGTCGGTTCCATTTTGTGCTGCTCGAGCAGCTCTGACCCCACTGGGAATGATTTCCCAAGACCTCTGGGGTGTGCTGGGAAATTAATGGCAGATCCTTTGCATCTTGTGGGTGGTGGTGTTGCCTCCATGTTCCGTCCGGCACACTCCATAGATCGGATTAAGATTTGGGAAATTTGAAGACCAGGTGAGGTTGTGATGTACCAGGAGTTCTGGAGGTTTTCTATCTTAGCCAGCATTGACCTTTTTTTCGGTAATTTGTGCTACATTAGCTTTTCTGTGAGATAAGACCAGACAGGATGACCTTTGGTCCCCACAGACATAAATGAGCATTGGGTGCGATGATCGTGTCACCAATTTACAGGTATATAATTGATAATCGGTATCTTCGATACATCTGGTTGTTTTAGTGTTGTGGCGGTATAATTAAGTACATACAGTAAGTACATAAATAAATAAGTGTGTATAAGTAAGCAAATCAATATGTAAGCAAGTAGGTAAACAAGTGATTAAGTAAATAAGCAAATAAATAAGTAAGTAAGTCAGTACATAAATAAATAAGTATTTAAACAAGTACTGTAAGTAAATAAGTATGTAATTTTATAAGTAGGTACATAAATGAGTAAGTAAATAAAAGTAGGTAAGTAAATCCATTCAATTCAATTTTATCTGTATAGCGTTTTAACAACTGTCACTGTCACAAAGCAATCAAAAGAAGTCTGCATGAAATGTGAATGTGAAGAAACCTTAAATCAATCCTGATTAGTAAATAATCAATAAGCTAACAAGTAAGGAAGGAAGTAAATACATAAATAAGTACATTAGTGCAGTAAGTAAGCAATTATGAATGAATAAATGAACAAACAAATAAATAAATTAAAATGAATAAATTAATGAACAAACAAATATATATATATATATACATGACTTTTTAATCTATTCAGCTTTACAGAATTAAATTAATAAATGATAAATGTAGGAATGAAAGGAACACCTAAAAATGGTTGTTCTGGCAAGTCTATTGAAGTAATTGAGTTTCACTGGTTATAAAGAATTTAGGAAGTAATAATTCTCTGATCAGCAGCACAGTAATGTATTGGTTAGCTCTGTCGCCTTACACCTCCAGGGTCCGAGTTCGATTCCCGGCCAGACTCGATTTCCATCTCTGTGTGCATGGAGTTTGCATGTGTGCCCTGTGATGGATCGGCACGGTGTCCAGGGTTTACCCCGCCTTGTGCCCTAAGTCTCCTGTGATAGGCTCCAGGCCCCCGTGACCCTGAATACAGGATTAAGCGGTATAGATGATGAGTGAGTGAGTAATTCTCTGATCCACTAGCAAGACATTCCACAAGTGGTAATAATGGACGATAACAGCATTGGAACATTTAACTATACTTTATGTATCAAGGATAAAAATTGGTCTGTACAGGGCAACTGCCTGCATCTGATACCGTTATGTCATCTCAAACAACACTTTGACTCCTTAATAATTGCTTGTAAATCGTTCTGAGTCAGATCTGAACCATCATTGTTCTTTTAAGTGATTTAACTCCTTTAAGCACTATTTAGTCGGATATATGTTAAATAAGTGGAAAAATACAGAAAAACTTCCACCGGACTGTCCACTGCCTCCATGGTTTATTCTCCTCACCATTTGGCTACATACATGCTACATACCCAACTGTGGGTCGCCAGCTCCTCCAGTCGCGGAAGGATGTGTTCGTGGAGCAAAATAAAGAAACTAAAGAAACAAATAAATGGTGTTTGTGGAATTGATATATGAAAGCAACATCACACTCGAGGTCGTAATGCATTGCTGGATGTAGAACGGTTGTGATGCTGCATTGTGCCCATGACCGTATCACAGCCATGCTTTATCCAGCAGTACAGCACTTCATCTCGTGTGATATTGCTTAATACACGGATATTGCTTTCCAGTCCCCCAGCAATATTATATAAATTTCAAACACAATAATTATATTTTTGCATATAAAACAATCAAAACATTTAGAAAAGACATGTAACTGAAGTAAAATATGAAATAAACTGACATTAAATCTCAGTTAATCTTAAATTATGATTCCTCTTGGCATCGGCTACTTTAAAATATTCAACTTTTCCTGCTTTTCAGACCTATGGTGCTATGTCTTCACTAATAAACCTCACAGAACAATAAACTCGCTTCTTAAGGTGAGAGATTTGTGAGCTGGTGGGTTGTATACCGAGATACCACAGTGTTGTATATGGAAGAAGATGTTATATTGTGTTGTGTAATATTATCTTAATCTTGTGTCCTATTAGGTTTAGAGGCTTTTGGGACACCTTCTAGAATGAACTGAGACTTAAACACCTGACTGTGTTGATCTGAAGATGTTGGATAATTTTGTGTAACAGCACCAAGTGACAGTCTCCCCCTGGTGGCTGAGATCCGTAAGGCTTTAATTGAAAGCTCATCGTTTCGGAGCAGAGCAGCGGCAGTCTTTCAGTCCGGCGCTGGCGTTCACACACACACACACACTCACTCTCTCTCTCTCTCTCTCTCATACAGACGCACACATCCTCTGTTCGCGTCCTGGATGTGAACACCTGATTTGTTTCTTTCTTTCTCAGCAGCAGGATGGAGAGCTAAAGAAAAGAAAACAGAAACAATACAGATCGCCATGCTCTGCGCTTACTGACTCTCTCTCTCACACATACACACAAACACACACACGTTTCCAGCAGAGAGAGAGAGAATGATTCAGCCCGAGCTCCACAATCATGTGTCTCCTAACACGGAGCCCGGACCTGCAGCTCCAGCATCCCCCAGCCTGCTGCACAGGATGCGCAGAGTCTTCACCAGGTGAGCGGGGAACGCGCAGCGCTCGTGCCTCCGCGCGCGCTGCTCATCCACGAGCCCGAGCGTGCACGCGCAAGCAAGACGCGGACTCTTTCTTTAATCTCGTTGCATGCATGATGCATGACTAAAGGCACGCGCGTGCGGGCATGTGTGTCTGTGTGTGCGCGCGTGCGTGCGATTCGTTTCCAGACCAGTATTGTGTGTTGCAAAAAAAGACATTTTACAATGTTACAGCCTAGAGACATTATAAACAGGTTGTTTCCTGATGCACCTGCGCGCGCGCGCGTGTGTGTGTGTGTGTGAGAGAGAGAGATTCATTTCCAGATCAGTATTGTGTGTATGTTTTTTTTTATTTTTATGTTACAATGGTACAGCCTAGACAATATAAACAGGTTGTTTCTTGATGCACCTGTATGTGTATTTGTGTGTGTGTGTGTGAGCATCTGGAAATGCATTTTATTCCTGTGCATCATCTTGCTAAAACCTGAGTAGGGATCTCATTAGGAACCTGGTTGTGGTGTGCAAAAATATTATTTTGCAGATTTTTAAAAATATTTGTTTTTCACTTCTCATCTTTTGTCTTGTGTGTATGTATGTGTTATCATAAGTCATGAGATTTAAAGATTCCACACAAAAGCTGAGCAAGCATGAGAAAAATGACCTGAAAATTTGAACAGAAAGAAAATAATAATCTGGAGGACATGTCTGCTTGTACTGTCTGTCAGAGAGAGAGAGAGATTAGTTGATGGGGAGTGTATCAGAAGTGTATGCAGTGCAATTACAAAGTGCAGGATTACAGTGTGTCAGTGTGATGGAGCACATTTCTGTCCTACCATAGACGAGCGCTTCTTTTCTCCTGACAAAGGTGCATAGAAAGTGTAAGCGAACCGATGGTGTAATGAAGAATCAAATTCCAGCTGTGTGTACATGTGTGTGCATGTGGGTCTCGTGTGTGTGTGTGTGTGTGTGTGTGTGTGTGTGTGTGTGTGTGTGTGTGTGTTCTGACGAAGCCACAATGGGTGACAGCTGGTGCCCCTGACTCAGACCGCTCACGTTCTCTGTCCTTACCATCTGCTGGAGCTTTTCAAGCCCGGCTTTATTCCTCCCTTTATCTGCGTAACAATGTGGTGTACGGTGGAATGTTTGTGGCGAGCTCGGATTCCCTCCGGCTCATCCGAGAACAGAGAGCAATCCGCTCTGGGCCAGGCATTAATCACTGAGGGTGGTCCTCGAGGCAGAATGGATGGTTTCATAGAGTGGGGTTTATGTCTGTATACTAACCAGAGCTGTTAGAATTGTTTTTATAAAGACCACAGTGCTACTGAGTGCGCAAATCTTTCTGCTCAAAGTTTTCTAAAATATCAGATGTTCTTTACAAAGTTTATATTAATACACTCATTTTAATATGTACATCACTGTTTCTATAGTGAAGTCTATTTAACGGAGATTAGATAAACACAAATACTAAAAGGAGTGTTTAAATCAAACTTTTGATTGTGCAGAATAACAGAACAGAGTTATAAGAGTGTCCCGTAATATGTCTGCCATTTATTGAAGTATTTCAATAGTGCTTGGATACAATTAAGGTAGAAAGTTTTCTCAGTACACTAGATCCATGATCGGACTGCTGCTTTCACATCTAAAACACTGGCCTCCCAGGAACTCCTTTAATGGCAAAAACATGTGGTCAGATCTGTATGGGGGGGGGGGGGGGTGTGGCAATAACTCCGAGCGCTGTTCCTGAAATTTGCAAGTGATGCTGGTGAATGATTGTGTGTACAGTTCCCACAGAAAGATGCGTCTCTTCTGCAAGTTGGTGGTCTCTTGGGGAGAGTCTCCCACGGGATTAAAGATCGCTATATGCCATTTAGATCTTTTTATGGCGGACAGTCACCGCTGGCACTTGTGTGGATAGAAAACTAGTAGGTGCATTAAGGACCGTTTCAATCACCATCCGGAGCTCTGTCAGATAAATCTGAACATTAACTGCAGTTTCTATAAAGAAGTTGACGATGGTGTGTGGTATGTTGTGACAGGGGTGCCATCTCGTCATGTACATGCATTGTGAGGTTTACCTGTGCCTGCTATGATGGTTATGTGCACTCTCTCTTTTTTTTTTTTTTAGTTTTGGAAGATGTCGTAGCAAAGGAAATAGATAAAGAAGGTGAAAAAGAAAGAAAAGAAACTCTGTCCTGAGAAATTAGATCTCAGTGCCAAGTAGTGGTATTTGGAAGGACTAATAATGATAAATGGCAGAGCTCCATGTAACTTGGCAACCCAGGACTAATGCACTTCACTAAAATAACCATGCAGTGTAAATGAGCTCGCTTTTTGGATGGAGTGTCCACACTTTATGAGCCTTTAAATGTTATAACTTCCTAGAAGCTCGTAGAGGTGAATTGGTAATGAATTGATTTGCAAGGGACGGGTGAGGGATCACACAGTCACACTCGTACAGGTACAGAGGCACTCATCTATTTGGGCAAATACATATTCTGTTGACCAGTTTTCTCCCTGAATGATGGCATGACCTACTATGACAGTTCTTGAAGAAGTACCACTGACTTACCATATTTCTTTTCAGAATCAAAGCAGAAAATCTAAACCCAGGCTCCAGCTTACAAACATGAAACACAACATGATGCTCTTTGAAATGGCGTGGAAAAGTCGCATTGCCCAAAATTCAGCACGGCATGACTTTACTTTGTCTATTATTTTCACACTAGAAGCAGACCACCTGATATTCAAACCTGTTCACCAAACCGCACTGAAACAACAAGCTTTCTGGCATATCTATTTTCAACCCCACCACCTCACCCCCTGGTGGTCCGGAGCCACTAAGCGACCGCGAGTCACATCCAAGCATACGGCACTTGAGTGACGAGTCACATCAGTTCTCCACACTGAACGGTTCTTAGTGGTAATCCTGTACTCTGGGTTGCAGTATATCTGCATTAAAGCCCTTTTAAAAAGCTGTTATATATTACACACTCGGAGCTGTTCATATTCCCTCCTGGGCTGGCGTATTACCGCTGATCCTGCTGCGTGCGAGCCCCTGAGAAGCCGCGTGACATTTATTTAACTTCTTTAAACTCACTGTACAGATTAGCATATTGGTATCTGTACTGTAATTTACTCAGAATGAGAGCAGCGAAACGGCTGTTTAAAGGACGTAACGACGATACGGCGGCGATTATTGCCGGTCGTTTTGTGAAGTTGTATAGCAAAGCGTGTAGTGAAGGAGACGTCCTCAGCCACTAAATAGAGTAATGCTTTGTAAGAGTTCTCTTGCTGATAAACGGACGGAAGCTGTTCTGAATTCATTATTTGACTTCATTAAAATGATCTACGTTAAAGGAAGAAGTGCATTTCCATACTGTTACAATACCTAGATTTAAACTAGCAGGATTTATGAATATGACTGGAGATTTATAGGAATTTGTAATAATTTTATAGGAATAAATGTATGAGCAAGTAAAGTTTAACCATTAATGCATTATTAATACTTTGTCGACTTTCCATTAGTGGCTTAAACAAGGTTGCTTCTCTCAGCAGAACAGCACCAAGATGTCTTTCGGAATGCCGAGGACGATCTGTGTACAGTATATTTGACCCTTTTCTTTAAATAGAATTACAGTGGAACCTTGGATTACGAGCATAATTCGTTTCGGAAGTTGGCTCGTATTCCAAAACACTCGTAAACCAAATCATCATTTCCCATAAGAAATAATGAATAATGAGGTGAGAGAGTGACGCTCGGTGTCAAAATAAGAGTCGCATGTGTGAAGCATGATACTCAGCGCTCGTAAACTAATACTTGCTCAGTTTCCGAATAAAAAATTATTAAAAATCTTTGCTCGGTTTGCAGAACACTCGTAAACCACGTTACTCGCAATCCGAGGTTCCACTGTACTGACTTCTGGTTGTGCAGAACACAGTTCTGAGATTAAATACTCCCTTTAGTTCTACAATAATGCACTTATAGTAAAATCCTTTGGTGATCGGACTGCGTCCTTTACCTCTGAGACGCTGGCCTCCCAGGAACTCCTTTACCAGACATACATGTAGAAGCGGCTTGGAACGAGGTCAGGACCGTACAGCCAAATTCCTGTAATGCGCAAGTGGTGTTTATGAATGATTGAGGGTGTGTACAGTTTTCACAGACAAATGTGTCTCTTCGGTAGGATGGCGACAAGGTATTATTAGTCGATTTTCAAGACATAGGAATTTCAGTCACTGAATGGTCACTTGACCGAGTGCAGTGGAGTCACTCCATACTGCAGCTAAGAGTCTCATAACCGTAATCTGCTTGAAGATTTCTGCAAATGTCAGTCGGTTTTGTGCCTTCATTCATACGAAATGTCATCACAAGTCCCTGTTTGACTTGAATGCCCATCGTATTTGCTCGAGGGCAGTCAAGACTCAGATTCAATACTCTGGCCTCTTTGAAAATCGGAAAGTTCCTCTGAATTTCCTTGACTTCTTAGCATGCATTAAGGTAGAGATAAGAAGAAGGAGACAAATATCAGTCATGAAAAATGAATTGTGGACACATTTGTTCTTAAAGCTTTTGGTGTCTATTTACTTTTTGCTAGCTATTAGTACACTAGCTCACATTAATGGCGGATTAACATCGGTGGGAATTCAGTATCTGAATCTTTCTTTGCATCTTCAGATTCTCAGAGGTTTATTTAATTGATTTTATGAAGACAAGTGACTACCATGACGTCAGTCATAACAGTGGGCGATAAAAGTGCTGTAGGCCGACATTAGGCTAGTATGTATTGTCATCGATAATTATGTTCGACATGTATTTTTTTTTTTGTAATACACAAAAAAACAAAACACAAAAAGATCGATGCGACACTGATGATTATCTGATGACCTACCAGTTTACTGATGATTTGTCAAGCAGAAAAAAGAGTGACCTAGCAATCGATAGCTTCTGTCCTGCTGGTTATGTTCATATGCGGTATGGTGTGAAGGGACTGTAAGGTAATAAGGATAATAATCTGTACAAGTGTGCTTTAGTTTTCTACATTGGATTCTTCTCCACTGGTAAGGTAGGTCTTTAACCTTTGTACTGTTTTTGAAACACAACTGGTTCTTACTGTATACCTAGTTCTTGCTGTTTGGTAGTGTTGATTGCAGTGTGATTGTAGTGTGATTTATTCTCAGGTAATTAATCAAGAGTAGTTTCAGGCTTCCTTAAGGTGTGAATTGTGGGCAGGGCTTAGCTACATATATTGAAGGTGCCTCTATATACATATATTACATATATGTATATAGGTACATATATTGAAATAAGCCTACTCTGCAACAAAGTTGGTCATGAATTTAGATAGCAAGTGTACATAGAATTGAAAGAGAGAACATAGAAAAGAGATAAATTCTTATTTAGTAAGGAATTAAATTTTTTTAGACAAATATCTCATTCTGTCTAGGAGTTAAGGATGTGTGTTCAACCTATCTCTGTCAGTTCTCACAGACTAAGATGCTTTTACTCACACAGCAGAGGCAGATCTCCCAGAAACCTCATCTACCCTCCAGTACTGTCTTATTGTCCTGCACTGGTGGTAGGTGGGCTCTGGAACTGCCAATCTGCTGTAAAGAAAGCAGATTTTATCTCAGCCCTAGCTACCCATTACTCTTTTGACTTTCTGGCACTAACAGAGACCTGGAACTCAGAACTCTGCTACACCGGCTGCCCTATCCTCTGCCTATATATTCTCTCACTCTCCACGAGAAACTGCCAGAGGTGGTGGTACGGGTTTGCTGTTGTCTAAGAGATGGTCCTTCTCGCCTATTGACCTGTCTCATCACAGTTTTTCATCATTTGAATTTCATGCAGTTAAGGTAACCTCTCCAATTAACCTCCACATCTTAGTTATCTACCGTCCACCTGGCTTTCTAGGAAACTTTCCGGATGAAATGGAAATGCTTCTTAGTCTTTTTCCTTCCGCTAACACTCCTCTCACTGTTCTAGGAGACTTCAACCTCCCCTCTGACAAACTCCAATCCTCTTTCCTTCTCCCTCTCCTTAACTCTTTCTCTTTAACTCTAAACGGTTGCCCTCCCACACACAAGGCAGGGAATTCTCTTGACCTCGTTTTTTGCTGCCCTTTCCCAGTCACAGATCTCACTACTATTCCCCTTCATAAATCTGATGATTACCTGGTATCCTTCACCATAACCATTCCTATTCTGTGTAAAACTAGCCACCAAAATTTCTCTCTTACCCACAGAAACCTTCACTCTGTCTCCCCTTCCTCTATGTCTTCATGCACCCTATCATTCCTCCCAGACCCAGACTCCTTCTCCTCTCTACCACTCTCTCTCCTCATCCATAGAGCTTCTTTGCCCGCTGTCATCTACACCAAGGAAGACGTCTTGTCCTGCTCCTTGGCTATCTGATGTACTGCGCAACAACAGAAGAGAATTAAGAACTGCAGAGAGAAGATGGAAGAAATCGCAGCTTGATGCCGATCTTGTCTCTTACCAGACTATTCTCTCCAAATTCTCATATGACGTGACATCTGCCAAAACTGCATTCTACAGAGAAAAGCTGGAAGCCTCTGCACATGATCCTGGCAAACTCCATAACATCTTCTCCTGACTACTCAACCCACCGACTTCTCCTGCCCCTTCCTCTCTGACTGCTGACGATTTTGCCACATTCTATGATGGGAAAGTTGCAGCAATCCGCCAGTCCTTCGCTCCCAACCAAACTCCTACAGCAGAACCTCAGGAACTTCCCTTCCCTCCCTTAGCAGAATTCTCCAACCTGTCATCTGATGAGATTCAGCAGATCATCTCGTCATCTAACCCCACTACCTGTTCTTTAGACACAATCCCTTCCACAATGCTCCAGGCCATCTCACGAGACCTCCTTGCCTTTACCACAACCATCATCAACTATTCCATATCATCTGGTCATGTTCCTGCTGCTTTTAAGAAAGCAAGGGTTATTCTCATCCTCAAGAAACCCTGCCTGGACCCATCAGAAGTTAACAACTATCGTCCGGTATCACTTCTCTCTTTTATTTCCAAAATTCTTGAAAGGGCTGTTTATAACCAAATGTCTCTTTATCTCTCACAGAACAACCTTAATGATCCCAATCTGGATTCAAGGTGGCACATTCCACAGAGACTGCCCTTCTGTCAGTCACTGAGAAACTCCATGCTGCTAGATCTGCTAAACTGTCACCTGTCCTGATCCTCCTGGACCTGTCAGCTGCATTTGACACAGTGAACCACAAGATCCTATTATCTATTCTCACAAGCCTTGGTATTTGTGGAACAGCGTGGCAATGGTTTGCTTCTTACCTAGAAGATAGGTCATATGAGGTGACATGGAGGGGATCTACATCTGCCCCATGTAGACTCTCTACTGGTGTTCCCCAGGGCTCAGTACTTGGTCCTCTTCTGTTCTCCCTCTATACCCGGTCTCTTGGTAAGGTCATATTATCGCATGGATTTTCATACCATTGTTATGCAAATGACACTCAACTTGTTTTCTCCTTTCCTCCCTCTGACACTCGGGTTTCCACGTGGATCTCAGCATGTCTGGCAGACATCTCATCCTGGATGGTCAAGATCTTGTGATATCCCTGGACAACAATCAAATCACTCCTTCAGCCACTGCCCGCAATCTTGGGGTAACCATGGACAATCATCTGTCATTTTCCCCACACATCGCTAACCTTACTCACTCTTGTAGATTTCTTCTTCACAATATCAGAAGAATCCGCCCATTTCTTTCTTCACAGGCTACTCAGGTGCTTGTTCAGTTCCTTGTTATTTCAAGACTGGACTACTGCAACTCACTCCTAGCTGACCTGCCTCTGTCCACAACTCGTCCTCTGCAACTGATCCAGAATGCAGCAGCACGTCTCGTTTTCAACCTTCCCAAGTTCTCCCACACCACCCCACTCCTCCGCTCCTTGCACTGGCTTCCTGTAGCTGCCCGCATCAAATTCAAAACACTGATGCTTGCCTACAAAGCTAAAAATGGCCCAGCACCCTCTTACCTCTCTGCTCTAATCACACCACGCACTGCGCCGCATTCCCTCCGGGCCTCCAGCACTGCTCGCCTCGTCCCACCATCTCTCAGGGATCGAGGGCGGCATTCATCCAGACTCTTTTCTGTTCTGGCACCTAGGTGGTGGAACGAACTTCCTCTAGATGTTCGTACAGCAGAGACTTTGACTATCTTTAAACGGCGACTCAAAACTTATCTATTTCTCCAGTACTTACAGGACTAACATAAAAAAATAAATAAATAAAAACCCTCTTCCCAGTTGTGTTAGACTAATCGCACTTAGTTATTGACCTAGTTAACCCAGTGTAAGTATCTATCCAGTAATGTAAACTTTAAAGCACTTTTTGTAATTCGCTCTGGATAAGAGCGTCTGCCAAATGCCTAAATATAAATGTAAAGATCGATTTACTAGTGTTGGTGTCAGCTCGTTCAAATGCGACAACTGTGACGCTTCATGAAATGATGTGTAATTAACTAATACTGACATTTCAAGCTTTCAAATTAATAGACAACTAACTGTTTTGTGGTTTAATAGCGTAAAATGGAAAGCTAGTGTTGCATGTACAATCCCTCGTTCCACACACCAAGTAGTGCCCTTGTTCAGACCTACAGTGTGTATTCGGATTAAACCTGGTGTTAGAGGCTCGTTAGCATTGTAGCTCAGGTTAGCCGTGAAATACAACACGGCTGGTTCAGAGGCAATTTGGAAAGACTGAGAAGCAAATACTAAGGAGACAGATTGTTTTTTAAGATAATTTAACATTATCAGATTTGAATGTAGGTTTTGGGACTAGAATCCGTAACTAACGCCGCTAACGTCGGCCATCGCTTTTGCCATCCAGAAGTGGAATAACATGCAAGAGGCAAATAACATTTTCAAAAACGTTTTAGGTTATTTCACTCCTCAAGGTTTTGTTTTGGGTTCATATGATGTTCATTTCCCATTTATTAATTTGTCTATTTATACAACCTTGTTTCTTTCTCTCTTCCAGAAGTCTTATAGAGCATTCAGTTTTCTCAATAAGTCTTAGTGAACCCTTGCTCATTTGGGTGATACCAGATAGTGTGAGTATAAAAAAAAATCTTTTGTGTAATCTCTGCGCTCTGAGGTCGAAAGAGTAACTGTATAACCGGAAAGGTGTTTAAGTTCAAATAAAATCCATTTTGTTCTGGTTACCAGCTGTCCACTGACGGTACAAAACTGTTCATGGTAGTTTCTGTCCTAAACCCATTCAAGCATTTGCAGTAACACACTTCCACGGAAAAACAGTCTGCATCAATAAAGTCCAAAGCCATCTTCATAAGTGGAACCGTCCTCTGTTATCACATCTTAAATCAGACCACATGGGCCTGTACTCAGCAGAGGTGAGTGGTCTCCATGCAACAACAACTCCAACCAGGCGAAGGGCACGAGGATGGATCAGGCAGCTCCGCAGAGCAGAAGAGGTCAGGACCAATGGTGTCTTAGAAGTGCCGTATGTACTGTAGCGTGAGAGAGAGAGAGAGATTAAAGAGCAAGGGAGGCAGGAAAGGGAGGGAGAGGAGGAGGAGGATTAGTCACCAAGTGAAGCTTAATGTTTAAAATGTAATATTTGACCATGAGGAATCTTTAAAGGTCCCATATTTTACTATGGCTTTAAGAAGTGAACACAATTTTCAGGGCCCCCTAAGTATGTGTTAACGCTTTAGCTAAATTGCCTCCCAGATAATGCATGTTTTATACCTAACCCTAGCCACACCGTTCACCAAAGAACAGGTGAACTTAGAAGAGGAGATTGAAGCTGAGCAACTAGCCAGGGCAAGGTATCTTCTTATATGAGGTCACATAGGAGGGGCCTAATTGGTTTGTTCCAGTCCCAGTCTATACAAAAATGGAAAAAGGACAAAAAGCAGTGAATAGGTTTTTTTTCCGACAATTTTTTAAATCATGCACACTAAAGACCCGTCTAAAATGCCTTTTTTTGGTCCTGTGCTTTACTGTTTTGGACACTGATAAAATGATACAGTGGAATCTTGGCATACAAATGTTCTCCCTTACAAATTTTGAAAATCTTTGCAAGAAATTTGCCTCGACCTACAAAGAATTCGGACAACCGAATGTGCCTAACTTGCGTACACGTCCGGGATCCGTTCAAAACTGCATTGTGAATTTTTACCAATTTTATCAGCATGCATTTAAAAACAGTGTGGTTTTTCGCACGTGTCTTGGTAATATTGGTAATATTTTTGGGTGGCTGCAATATATTATCTGCATTTGTATGGTTTCTAATGGGAAAATCTCTATGTGTTCAAAATCCAATATGAATTTTCGCCTTAAGAACTCCCCTCGAGAACCTGAAAGCGGCTCCCTTTCCATCTTTCTACCATCCTTGCTAACATTCTTGGGACCCATGGTGGTGCTACAGTATGTCTTCACCAAATCTTGCACTGACAAAAATAAAATAAAAAAGAACTCCCTGATGTACACGCAACTTAGCCAGAGTTCAGTATGGCCAAAAAAATGCTTTTGTAAGCTGAGGCAAATTTCTGGTAAGATTCCAGTTCTTAAGGAAACTTCGTGGTGGCGTGGCGCTCGTGGTACAGTACCATCGTGTATATATGTGCATCATTGTCTACAGTAACAGCTCATAAGAAGTAAACCTGGTTCATCGGAGTGTTGTGGCTTTTCATTTACCTTCCCCCACTTTTTTGTTTCTTGATCAAACAGGGTTACAGTTTATTCGTTTTGGAGAGGATATAATTTGGTATTGTTCTTTTTAAAAGAGGCTTTAATCATCTGGGTGCTTAATCAGCTCTGACTGATTCGAGAACGTGATTCCTTTAGTAAGCATCAGTAATGTCATTTTATCTACCACTTAGATACCTCAGATCTCTGCTTGTGATGACTTTGAGTCTCTACGTGACCTTCGGTGCTGCTCGAACCTCGTCTCAAACACCAAAACCACGTCATCTCTTCAGCGAGGCTATATTTCTTGTTAAAGTGAACAAGTATGTAAACGTAACAGTGAAAAACCCTTCAGAGCTGGAAAAAAAGGCTATCGTTACTCTGTTTAATCTGTCGGTCTGTTGTTTTAGATTCGGCAGGGGACGGTATGTTTCTTGAGCACTGCTGGCTGTTTTGTACAGCGAGCACTTTAACATGCTGTCACTCTGACTCCTGCTGTCAAAAGAAAATGACATCAATATACGAGATCAAAATACAACTCTCAAGCCATTTACTAAATTGCTAATGATTTTTATTAGCTTTTTTTACACACTAGCATGGAATTCCTAACCAGGAAGTATGCGTAACTGTTTGTAGCACACAAAAAAAGATTTCATATAATGTTAAACATCGAAGAGTTCAAAGTTTTATCAACTTATACGATCATTTAGACATTTACTGCTATCACGAACTTTACTCGCCTGATAGCTCGGGCTGAAACGCGGGACGCTTATCTGTCCAAGACATTGCAGCGTTTTCACAAACCTTTGATCCAAGATCTTTTGCTGTTCGGTGACAGGTTTCAGAAATGTAAGATGTCACACATTTATTTAATCCACCGTCTGGCTGGTGAAAAACAGTAAAAAAAAAAAAAAACTCTGAATCCATTACAGACAGTGCAGTCTTCCTCAGCGCTATCTCTCGGGGAAAGTAGAGCTGATGGCAAAGAGGCAATTATGGTGTACAGTAGAAAACGGAAGTGCCATTTCCTTCATTGGAAATCTTTTGTTTCAATTACAGACTTGCCAGATTTTCCTCACTCACCTCATTATATGATGTATGGATGGTCTATTGTGTGATGATGACACGGGGTTACCTCAGTAATTGTAACTGTGCAGGTAGCAATCAATAAAACCCGGCATACTTTTTTTCCGTCTACTGTACAGAAAAAAATATGATGAGAGAGAGATAGAGATTTTTATATCTACAAGCTGAATGAAAGTGTTTTGTGCACATTTTTAAATATCTAGGTTGATCATAATTCTCTTGTGGGAGATGTGTCTAAGTTATCCAGCTTAAAGAAGAAGTTCGAAATAGAACCTGTTTAGAAAGTTTAGAGTCTCGAGGAAAAAAGACAAAAATGTATTTTCCAATTTCTTTTTTCTTTAGCCAGTCAGTGTTTTGTCTTGTTTTTAGCTTTTTGGACTTATGATTCATTCATTTCATCGTCTATACCCGTTTATCCTGTATCCAGGGTCGCGGCTTATTCCATGAGGCGGGATACACTCTGGACAGGGGCCAATCCACCACGTCTCACACACACACACACACACACACACACACACACACAACAGGCAATTTTGGGGACACCAACTAGCCTAATCTGCCTGGAAGAAAGCTGAGGACATGAGAAAAAGTCCAACAGCACAGGGAGAACATGCAAACTCCATGCACACAGACCCGAGGTGGGACTTGAACCCAGACACTGAAAGTGCAAAGCGACAGTGCTAACCCACCGTGCCAACTCTGGTCTCATGATAATATTTAAAAATATCTTTATATACATCTTTTAGTTATAATGTTCAGCAGTGTGCATGCTTTTCTGCTTACCATGGTTGCAGAGAGTAGTTATTTTTTTAGTAGTAGTTTTTTTTGCATTTTGTATAAACTGTTATATGTAAAAATCCCAGCTCAGCATCTGAAATATTCAAACTAGCCTGTCAGTGCAGTAAAAACCATCCCATGTTCGGAAAATCACAGAGATCACGTTTGCTCCTCATGTGACTTTTATCTGCGCGATTTTACGTGTTGTTCCGCTGGCATTTGACTTAGCAGATTGGATAATTGCATGAACAAGCCAGGGTGCGAGTGTTCCTATTAAAGTGGCAGTTAGTCCATATCTTTCCAAGTCATGTATAAGTATTGTTTACCTTTTTGTTCACCCTGATGAGAGCATTAAGTTAATTTTGGGCAAATGTCTGGAAAAAGAAAAAATGAGTTATTTTAGTTATATAGCAGTGTTTACAATTAAATATTTATGTCACCACTCAACGTGCAACATTATTTTTCCGAAGCTAAAAATATAACTTGAATTCAGTTCGCATTTGCAATATCTGGCAAGCCCTGAAATACAATAAGAACATTAACATATATTAAGATCATTTAATGTTAGCTAACTATCTAGCAGTTATGCAGGCAAAAAAAAAGTCATGTTTTTTAAAAATGTTGTATACCACTTATCCTGTACAGAGTCACGGGTGGCCTAAAGCCTATTCCTGTAGCCTTAGGGTACAAGGTGGGTACAAATGTGGTATTTAATCTATAAAACTCTTAAAATGAGTACACAATGTTTATATATTGATGAGTGCCCGGTGTCAAAGCTTATTTGAGACAATATTATCTCTGTTACATTTCACACCTGAGTTTAATCCACTCCTATTAGCTGAGGTTATAGGAGTCTGGCGAGATCCATTCACTAGTTTGAAAGCTTGGGCACTGAGTCACTGCTGCCATTTAATACATAAAAAAAAATCCTCCCAGCCTGGCAACCTGCTAGATAATATGTGGAATGCTTTGAGTTCATGGAGGAAAGGACATAGTGAGGCTTTTGTGGCCGTTCTGGACTATCGAAACCATTCATGTGAGCAGCGTGAGGAAATAGAGGCGACTCTGGAATGTGCCCTCTTAGACGAAGCTGCTGTTCATCTTTTCGTTCATCTTTCAAAATATCCCGAAAACATCATATGTTACATGCGCTAAATCAATCTGTTAATATGCACCATCATAAAAAATAAATAAATAAATAAATAAAAAACAGTGGTAAGTTTGAATTCATATGAATCAAGTTGACATAAAGGGTGCAAACAGGAACTCCTGCCCCTAATCCTAACCTTTGGGACTGTGGTGCAATAGGCAGTCACTAGGTGCATCTACAGGAACACTAAGATTCCACTAATCGGAAGAAAAGGACAACTGGAATAAAAAAGCAATTCCTAAGTTGCAACAGTCCTGATCAGAATAAATATTTAATGGGAATAAGAGGTGTGTTTCACTAAATTCTGTTCAGCCAGTTTTGTGCGATGCTGCGACAAAATCTGGCTGGACAGACATACAGATTTCGGGTTCTCTAATGTTTGAAACATAAAGATGTCATTGCAAGAGCGAATTCTGACAGATGTATAGACAGAACCTTGCTTTTATTTATATAGATAGGAATTACAATTTTATGTATTTTATCATTTCTATATGTTTAATTTCATTGTATTTGTCACATACATACACAGTATGATATGCAGTGAAATTCTTATGCGACCGCCCGTGACCTTAAAAAAAGAAAAGAAATAAATGATAGAAAAGCTTTATCTATAGAAAATATAGCTATAGAAGATAAGAACAAAATATAAAATATAAAAAATATAAACAAACGTAGCTGTACAAAAGATTATGTTAATAAGCCGCTTGTTATCCAGATACTGAAGACCTTCCTGTGCTAAAGAACATTATGGCGGACTGTTAGAAAGTGTCGTTACACAAAGTTAATCATCATCTTCTGTGTTGAGTTGAATAGCATTGTGGTTATTTGTTGTGTGAAAGGGAGCAGGAGTGTCGCGCTGGTGAGTAGTGAGATCTAAGAGCAGGCAGAGCGGTGCAGATATCTGTTTTGTCCAGATCCCTATTTCTGCTCATGTTGAGGGATATTAAACAACTTTCCTCAGCGATGTGACTGGCTGTTTAATCATTGGCTGTAATTAGGAATTCAGTCAGAAGGACTCACATGGCTTGACTCAGCAGGGGACAAGCTGCAATTAAGTTTGGTACTCAGTCTTCATTGTGAAATCCTCAAGACTTTAATGAGCCTTGCAGTTTTGTTTGCATCTTAATGCGCATTTGTCTTGACGAGCTTCATAAGACATTTATAAGCAATTTAACCCAAGTGCCTTAATCAGTGTGTTTCACTGGAATGCTCCTTTTTCCTTGATCTGCTGAAATGTTCTTTCTTCTTCTTCTTTTTTTTTTTCTCTTAAGTTAAATGCACAATTTGATGCAGGTCCACGAGTCGATATACATTTGAGTTCAGGACAAGTAATTAACAAGTAATTATCAGACTTTACATGAACCAAGTGAGGTGCATTAGAGTGGGGAAGCAAATACATGTGTGCTGTGGCAACGAACAAACAGCTGCAACAGATGTTTTCTAAAATATAGATCAATTTCCATTCAACCTTGGCAGAACAATGTGGTTGATAAATAAGAGATTTACACTTGACAGCCTAATCTGTTTGTAAAATTGCATAGACTCATCAGTCATATGATTTGAAATTTCCTGTGGATCCTATGGATATTCTATGGTTGGAGGATTTTTTTTTTTTTTGTACAGCTGTGAATAAATCTACCAAAGTTACAAAGATTTTTTCAATACATGCAAGCGTTCAAGTTACGAACTTTTGAAGATACGACCATGAGTTTTGCATATGTTCAGTCATGAGAGTTAAATCACGCATCCCAGGATGAAGCTGGTATTGCAAAGAAGCGGCAAAAGATACCAACGAAGACAAAAGTGAAAATAATTGAGAGAATGGAGCGAGGTGAAGAGATGGCAGATATTGCTCGTTCTTTTAACATGAACCGTCCAACCACCGGCATGATTCTAAACAACAAGGACAAGATCATGGAATATGTTAGTTCATTCTGTGTATAGCCAATTGTGTTGGTATCCTAGTACCTAGACAAAATTTGTTGGACTTACGAACGAATTTGACTTATGAACGAGTTCATCAGAGCTCGCTCGTATGTTGGGAACTTACTGTACTCAAGAAAAAGCAGGGGGAAAAATACTTTAATAATGGATGTCTTTTACTTGAACTGAATTATAAGAAAAAAAACCCTCAACATATAAATCATGGGAGAAAAAAAAATAGGTGAAACTTACATGTAAAATCTATAGGAATTTTTGTTCTATAGATATTTTTAATATCTTAATTAGAATCAGTAAGCTCTTAGGTAATAATTAGTCTGTGATCGGAAAAAGTGAAAAAGCAATTTTAAAATCTTCCAGATGGAGATGCAAGACGCAGATGTATTCAGGATCCTTCTCTGATTAGCGTTTTTTTCCCCCTCAGAACAAAACGTGAGGACGTACAACCCGATGTGATAAAAAAACAGTGTTGAAATGCCAGGCATGCCTCATGTCTCGGGACTCGGTTAGCCTGCAGTTGCTGTGTTGCTACTCGTGCCTCGCAGCTCAGCAGATGATCAAACACAAATGGCTGGAGCTGTCTGAGAGACGCAGCAACACATGTTTGGAGGGACTGACTGAAACTAATAAGCAAGAGGTCAGCCTGTGTGCCAAACTCTGCATCTCAGTCCTGTACCGCTCCATCGCTTTGATTATGGTGCTCATCTAATATAAAAGAGGAGCCGTCTTTGGGCTAAACATAAAATATTTGATAATTCATGAAATATTTGGGTTCTCAATTAATCATCCTTTCAGCGCACAGAGTCAAGCAGGATGGTTTTACTTGATACTGGATTGCTTCCAGTGGAAAATGATTAATCAAAATGAAGTCAAGAGTGGCACGTCAAAGTGTCAGCTTTGCCGCCGAATGAAGGACACTGTGGGTGCAATTTGTCTGTGCATATGCCACCGGGTGGCAGCTGGATCGCCTTTGATATGAGCGATGGCGCGTCTCAAAGAGAAATCGTGTATTTCATTCTAGCTTCTTGCAAAGTTCCGTCCAGAGGGATTGCATCAGGCGGAATGGCACAATACCCGACGGACATTTTGACGTATGTTTTAGATGCAGAGGTCTCCGGGTATCATCTGCGTATCATCATGGGGCTTGAATGAAAGAGCCGCCATGGCTGTAAAAAGTCCCTACAGCACTCTGGCACATCGAGATCTCTGCTGACTGTCGGCTTTTTATCGCTACAGCTTGAGCAGTTAAAAAGGCTTGTAAGTTAGTCATGCGGCACTTCAGTTCACCGGTACTGACTACACTACACAGGTTTTGCTCTGACATCCTGTATTGACTATTTCACACTCACACAATAGGCGCTTTCTCCCTTGCCTCCAACAACATTGTTGCATTTTTTTTTTTATATAGATATTCTGTTGCTTGTGCAAAAAGGTCTGGTGAATGCCAGTTGTTCTGTATGGCTGCTTTGATAACACCTTCTGTGTGTAGGGTGGAAGAATAAAAAGCTAAAGTAAAGAGGCATTCAATTCCATGAGATGTGTTTTTAAATGAAGTTCTGTAAAAAAAAGAAAAATGGCAGTGAGATGAGTTATAAAAAGAGTAGACGAAAAATAGAGACAGATGGAGTAAGAAACATTGTGCTTTGCGTGGTAATTAAAAAAGGCTGGGCTGTCTTTTAGAGGAAAGCCTTCATCTGACACGCCTCACTAGGCTAAAATGGCAGCTGTTCTCCCTGTCCTAACCTTGAAGGTATTGATGAAGATGTTTTCAGTGTTTTAATCCCTTCACCATCAACGCAGTCCTAAAGTATTTTAATGCTGGTTTGTTAGTGATGGTTGTAGAAACAATTGTAATATATCATTTTCATATGTACTGTAAGATTGTAATACATTACATGGCTATTGTCTTTTCAACTTAGCTATAACCTTTATGTCATTTAATACAGTGGTACCTCGACATATGAATTTAATCCGTTCCGGGGGTGAGTTCTTAAGGCGAAAATTCATATTCCAATTGTATAACACATTTTCTCATAGGAAATCATTTCAATGCCGATAAACCGAAAAATATTACCAATATTACCAGTTTTCCACACCATAATCATTTTTTCACATTTTTTTGTTTCCCAGGATTTTAAATCACAAACTATACTATTTTAGTCTCAATATTTAAGGAATATATATGTTTGGAGTATTATGTAAAAAGATATTTTTTGCTAACATTTTAGATGACTCACTCACTCATCATCTATACATTACAGCTCTATCTTGTGTACTGGGTCACAGGGGTCTGGAGCCTATCCCCCAGAGATTTAAGGCATGAGGTGGGGTACAACCTGGACGGGGTGCTAATCCATCACAGGGCACACACACACACATACATCTGCTAATTCACACACCACAGGAAATTGGGGACTGTGGGAGGAAACCGGAGTACTTGGAGTAAACCTAGTGGAGAAGGTGCAAACTCCATGCACAAGGTGGGAATCGAACCCGGACCCTGGTGGTGCAAGGCGCCAGTGCTAACAACTAAGCCATCGTACCATCAATTTTAGATCACACTGATCACCAAGTAAAATCAAAATCCGCGGACCAGGACGATGTGCTTACTGAAGATGAATGAGTGAATAGTATTAAATGCTACCAGTCTATGTCTGAAGATGGCTTGTGGCCGATTTTCCGGCACCGACTTTTCTCTAGTGGTGTTTTTCTGTCCTCCAAAGAGTGACGTAAAGCGAGGAACATCGGCACATAATCAGGGCATTGATGGTAGAGAGCCCATTTGAACTCTTCACCACGGCTCTGAGGGTTATTCAGAACAGAAACACACACACTTAGAGCTTTCCCTCAATCTTTTAAGTGTCCGAGCCAGAACGAGACCAATGGAGCATTTGTACTTTTCACACAATGACAGATTGCCTTATTAGGGGGTAATATGGGGGGGAAGCTCATTTAGAGCTGTTTATTAGTATAGACCATATGTCCTCCTGTATGTTAGTACTCATTTTTTGAGATGGATGAGATTCAGAGGCGTTTAATAGCCTTGTATATTAATATTCATAAACACTTCCTCATTTGTGTGTGACAGGAGGGTGAACGTTAATCAAAACGTCAAAGAGCCTGAGAGCTCACACATCATGCCAAGCTACGTCCGGCTGGTTAATGTGCCTTTCTTGTGTTCATTTAGTAGAATACTGAAGTAGAATTGCTTTTTATTACTTTGAAATTATTCTTGTAAAGCAACCCTTGGCGGTGTTTAAAATGTAAACCAGGCCGTCCGATGCGCAAAGAAAAACTTTTTACCTTGATGGTATCCAAGCTCTAGTGAAACGCTGGCATAAGTGCATTAGTGTAGCAGGGGATTATATAGAGAAATAAAAGGAGTTTTATGATAATGGAAGATTGTAAAAACATGATTTTTTTTTTTTTTGTCTTTTCAGTCGCTCATACTGATTAGTTGTGCACGCTGTGACCAAGGGCATGAACTAACAAGGAGCAGTTTTCCCAGTATGCACAAAAAACATCAGACATGCAGACGAGCCTTTGAGATGGTGTTAGCCGCGTTCTAGCTGAGGTGGTGCTCATGGCTTTGGTCATGAGTGGAGATCTGTGGAGGGAAGGAGTGGGAAGAACCCATGGCTGTCTGGATTTAATTAGCTCACCAGTGTAGCCTTAAACTGCACAAATATTCTCAGCTGATTGGGTTCCTCTTTAGCCCTAGTGCCCCTGTCAAAATGCTCCTATACACCAGTGGCGAGTAGCTAATGAGGCTTGGGCTTGGTTAAGTGGGTCAGGCCTTTGGCGCGACCACCAGTTTCACCCACCTGCTCATACAGTAGCTCCTCAGAGAAAAATATGCAATGTGTGAATGTGTGCACAAAAAAAGCCTGGGAAAAAATGCCTTATCCAAATTATGGAGGATTCTATAAGGAAAATGGAAAAAGGCAGTAAGGGAGGAGAGATAAAGACAGGAAATGACCAAGAGAGATGGAATTGAACAGAGAAAAGAGGAGACAGAGACCGACAGAGTGAACCCAGTACCCCTCATGCCCCATGACTCAGTAAAGACTTGTTCAACACACACATAGTGCACGTGGTTAATGAATAGCTGTATTTGTCAGGCAGTGATTCCCCGAAAAAAGAAGAAAAAAAAAATCCCCAGCCCTCTTCTCATGGGGTCATGAATGCTGCAACAGGAAGGACAAAGCGATTTTGTGTGTGAGGGGATGAAATCACATAAAAGACACACCAGCTCTAGACCAAATTTAGTACTGAATTGAAATTGCCCATTTATGGACATTATGGAGGTCAGGACAAGCCGAATGAACAGCTTGTAATAGCCATTAGTCTTGGTTGCACCGGTCCGTAAATTTCATCTGTGTATTTAAAACTATGAAGACATTTTTATAATAATGGATATCATAATGGAAAAGGAAGAAAAGTGTCTAGTTAGAAATTTCCCGACTGTGGGACGTCTTATCTTATTTTATCTTATCTTATCTTATCTCATCTTACCTTAGAGACTCCGATAATATGCTAATCTTCAAATTAGCGCTCCCATCACTTTTCCTTGTAAATCAGGATTGTATGTCATGAATTTCCACATGATTGGCTCTCATATGTTATGATGCAGTAGCACTCGGTCCACTCCAATGATACGATCAGCTTAAAAGACCGTGGCACGTCAGTGATGGTGATCTGGCCGAAGAATACATTTCAAGGAAGATGTCCATGAAAAAAATTTGACTGGTTAAATAAATGAATGAAATAAATTCATCCTTTAAAACTAAATTATGCTTTTAGTGTCTTAACTTGTTTGCTTTGATTGAATAATCATTGGTTTTTAATTGTTGCCTGAAAGTTCATCTACTGTATGTCACATACATGTAGAAAAAGAACATACATTCTCAGTTGTTATTCATACTGTAAATGTGAAGCTTGAAAACAGATTCCCAAAGAGAAAGATTTGCAATTCATAGCAAACATATCAAAATTATCGCTTCTAGCGTATACGTCCCTATAAAGGCGAACTTCCAGAGCAATTATTTTTACGTCGTTAATATTTTTTTCGAAACAATAACCTCACAACGGAGCATTTTCTAACAGTGACAGGATTTCTCTGAGCAAAATGTGCCATTTGTTGTTCCCAGGTGATCCCAGGTGAATTGTATCAACTTTTCTCATTTTTCTCAGGAAAACCACTGAACTATCACAATGCAGCTTGTTGGAACGTCATTTATAAAACATTCAACATCGTGAGCTGTTTGTTTAACGTAATGTAGTTAATTTTCGATGAAAAGGACAAAAATCACTTTTTTTTTTACCCTGCATGTTGAGTGTGTCTGGGTGCAGTATAGTTACTGTTATGTGCTGTAGTCGAGGCGGTGAAAAAAGCTGTGAAAAGAATCAGAGAGATCGGGAAGAAGACAGAGAGGGCAGGGTGAGGTGAGGGTGTCGAGGCAGATGGAAATAAAATGGCGTGATGTGGGATCTGTTTTTGTAGCATGCATTTTTAGAGCTGGTCTTTATTTTATGTGCGTGTATGATGCATTTTATTCCTCTCTGAAATTATCGCTTTTTCTTATCGTTTATTTGCCTCGTTCCTATTGTGTAACAACCTTAAGGGTGGACGCTCGCTAGATAATTAAAGACACTTATGTAAAATTCTTCTGGTTTCTTGATGAATTGCTGGACTCCCGAGTTCTGAGTAAATGTGTTTTGTCTTAAACTCATTAAAAAGCACTTGTCTGCATTATAAATGTGTTTGGTTTGTCGTGTCTCAATATTAACTCCTCAGACGTGACAGGTTTTGAACTGGTTAGGATTTGTTTGTCTGGCGCTAAGTGAACTCTATAATCGACTTACGAGACTGTCATATGTGTGTGCTTTTAGACATCCATGTGTCATTCATGTGACTTGAGCCAAGGTGCTGAGGAACTGTGCGGAATATCAAGATCTAAATGCTTAAATTATTACTGTATCAGACAATTTAATTGATTACGTTTATTAATATAAAATAATAAATCGTATCATAAGTTAATATTTGTTATAAGTACGATTTTAATATGTGAGCAACAGTTTGTTCTGATATTCTGCAGCCAACATGAAAAGACAACCACACGGTGTACTCGATGTTCGTCCTGAGAACACTGTTGCTAGGCAACTGGGATGTATGTGCACTGAGCACTTGTCATTGTAATTAAGGCTAAGTATTTTGCTAGCACATAGTCATTATATCTTATTTGCGTCATGTCTACATTGTGTATTTTGTGTCAAGAGAATGTGCTGGCGACGTAAAAGGCGGAATGACAATAGAAGTAAGCTAGAAATATCAGTAATATTGTTTAGCTAGATAGAAATACTCCATGTAACTGAAATTGCACTGTAATTACGCACTGTAATTGGTATTGAGTGCTAACTATCGTGATAAGTACCTCACGATAAAGCTCAAATAGTAGCCATACAGTATTTACAGTGATTTATTTAGCAGCAGCTAAACCATATACAGTATCTGCTAACGTAGGCTAAGTTAGCTAAATTAGAGCTAACAGCATAGCAATATGATTCATTGTATGATTGTGTCTGATACAAAGCTCTCAATTCGATACGTCACTGTATCACAATAATACAGTTGTCATCTCGTAAAATATTGATTATATTATTATGAGGTTTACAAAATTTTGGAGTGTACTCAGTCCATTTGAAAAACTGGCCTACTCATTATCTCTAAACAGGAAAAGCTTCAGGGGCTTAAAACAACAATCTTCTCGTAAGCCAGCTGTTTTAACCGGACAAAATGCTAATATGCTAGCACACTAGCGCCTTCGTTCAGAAAGAATTCTATGTTAGTTATGATCCACCAGTTTGATTGCATGCACACTCATAAGAATGTTTTTAAAAATGTACAGCGCCATCTGTTGAATATTGGGATGAACTGAAATTTTTCCCTGGTACCTTGAAGTGTTTGGAATGGAGTTTATTAAGTAAAGTTTATCATGTTTATTAAGTAGATATCAATTGCACACTCATAAATTGTACAGCGCCATTTGTTGAATTTTGTTTTTCATAAAGTACGGGTTTTCTATAAAAATTTCAAAATAGCATTTCTTCTCTTCTCATGGGTCAATTGCTATGAAACAAAGCCTATATGTTACCTCGAGCTCGGCCAAATATATCTGTGAAAATCCCATTAAAATGTGTTCAGTAGTTTTTACTTGATGGGTGCACAAACAGACAGACAAAAATTCCAAAAAAACATCTTGAATGGTTCAATATCTTCAATGTACAACTGCATAATTGCATTCTATTTACTAGATTAAGACTGTTACAGCGGACCTCAGCATACACATGTCCTCCCTTACGAATTTCTACATTAAGAAGTCAAATTTTCAAAGAAATATTGGTAATACTTTTGGGTGTGGATTATCTGCATTTACAATATTTATTATGGGAAAATTCATATCGCAATAAGAATTTTCGCCTTAAGAACTCGCCTCCAGAACGAATTAAATATCCAAGGTTCAATTGCCCTGAAGAGTAGAGCTAGTGATAGATGTGAGATCGCGTTTATTAAGTAGATTTCAATCTCTCGCTTATAAGCGCGTATTAAAAATTGTACAGCGCCATCTGTTGAATTTTACAAAAGAGTTTTACAAAATCGTTTATATATATATATATATATATATATATATATATATATATATATATATTTAAAAGGGCGTTTTCCATTTAAATGTCAAAGTAGCATATCTTCTCTTCCCGTGGGCCGACCAGCAGACATAGCAAGCAACAAAATTTTGGCTAAAAATGCCCAAGCTCATCAGATGAAAAGATGAGATAGTATGATAAAATGAAAAGCAAGAGGGGAAGCCCATATTTCGTTACAACCACGTCCTCATGTAATAACAAAGACAAAGCAGCTCCACGTCAAATGAGACATTACTATGCCGTTACCAGTTTTTACTGCATAAGTTGTAAAAATTCTTACTGCGTTCACACATTTTTTTTTTGCGGACATGCTGGAACTATGGCTTAGTCTGACGTACGGATAATGACAAATCAATACTGATGACTGAGTGATAATTAAACAAAAGATGCTATCCTTTAAGGACAGGAAAAGTTAGTGAGCATCCACCAGCTTGAGCGTGAAGTCTCTTAGAGACTCATTAATGCTCTATTTCTGTCTCGCAGGATGTGAGGTCATGGCGTGTCAAATAATTTTTAGCATCATTACCAAGATAGACCGCCTCTCGGGGAGACATGAAAGACTCCTTCACTTTGCAGCTACAGATTGAATACGCTTTCTGTCGGAGTGTGACAGGCGTGTAGTAGATGCAGATGAACAGTAAGACGCGTCTGATGCTAATGACAGACGTGCTAATGCACTTGCGCTCCTATTCGAATGAGTTGAAGAGGAAATCTGTTAAATGGACTCCAGGAGGATTTAAAGCATGTACATTATGCATTCCTATAGTCACTCTCAAGTATTGTCATATTGCTTTAGAGTCTCTTATGGCATCATGCTAAAAGGTTTGGATGTATGCGCTTGATTTTAAATGTACTCTGATTTTGAAAAGTGTGAGCTTTTTGTACCTCTGTGTGATGTTTTTCATTGAAGTCGATGAAGGATCTTCTAGCATTTTAATTAAATATGAATCCTCTAAAGTAGGTAGACTGGTAGAATTTCCTACTGACTCTCTTCCTGACAGCTCAGCACACTGCACCATGGCACTCTGGGAATTTATCTTTGAGCTGTTGTTTCATACGGACTTCATAGAGACTCACAAGCATCTTCAGTCCACCACTGGGAGCTCAAGCAAATACAGATTTAAGCCGTGCATTTTGTTTCGATTCAAGGCCTTTTTTCAGGCTCAGGTTAGTTTTACCTAGGGATGTATTAGCGATGAAATCACTTAAGATATTCTTTACAGTATGTACAGGATGCGGCAAAATATACAGTACTGAAATGGAAAGACGAACAATATTACCTTGTTGTCATCTGTGAGTTTATTTCCCCTGAAAGAAACGGACATACATTAATTGGTGTATTAGCGTGTTGATGTACCACGGTATGCGTAATGTAAGTGTTAGAAGTGTGTGTGCAAACAAAGCCTATATGTTACCCTGAGCTCGGCCAAATATATCTGTGAAAATCCCATTCAAATTTGTTCAGTAGTTTGTACTTGATGGTTGCACAAACAAACAGACAAAAATTCCAAAAAAACATCTTGAACGGTTCAATACCTTCAATGTAACGCTGTAAACAGTATTCATATCGTTCACGTAGATTCTCAAACATAGGCTGGTGCAGACGATTTGCTCGCGTAATGCAGGCACAGTATGTTACCAGAACGGCAAAATCTCGTAACAATAGACAACTTAACTGTGTTACTTGGTGCTATCTTATTAAATCTCTCTCGGAATCTTCTGCCACCTTTTTCAAACTCGGCCCCCATTCACGAGTTTGCACGAGTTTCAGTTGGCGCATACCATAAGATATATTGTTCTGCGTTATGGTTGCGTAATTCAAACTCATCTATGATTGATTAAATGGTCTGCTACATAGTAAATGGGGAGCCAATCAGGGCAGTTAGAGATCTAGTGGATGGAAGTAAGGGCAAGAGGGAGAGAGTCGTTCTCATTTTTTAAGAGTTTACTTCTATCAGGAATAAAAGCAAAATTTCCCTCCAGGAAACTCGTCAAGTGAGGAAATATTAATTAATATTAAGTGGGCAGAAATAATATCCCATCAAGAAAAAAACGATCAGATCACAAGTTTACATGGCTCGTATTTATCTGTTGATCGTTCTATCAAATATTTTCACCGCCTCCCTCATCCCCACTGAAAATTCATTAAATTATCCCCAGATCAGTTCCGACTGAGATGTTAACATGATACATATTTATTCTGACTCGTTTTGATTTTAAGAGCACATTAAGGTCCATGCAAATGCACCTACTGAGCATGAGGCAGGAATACTGCCTGGATAGGAGGCCAGTGCATCACATTAACCCACATTAAAGACATTCTTTCACCACTAGGTGCAAATTAGATTAAATCTACAGTACATGCATGTACTACCATGTTTTTGCTAGGAGGGAGGAAACCGAATACCCCAGAAGACACGTAGAGATATCTTTCCAGGTCCTTTGCAGTTACCATGCAGTTGCTTGGGCCTGCACTGTGGTTTAGTGGTTGTTGTACACCACTCTGCTACATGTATAATAATCCAGTAATAATGAAAATCACACTGTCATGTGTCATTCAGTAGAGGACGGGTTTCCCTATTTAGTTCTCTCAAGGGTTAGGTTTCCACCTCATGTTGGCATAGGACATTTTTCCTCACTATTGTCACCTCTGGCTTGTTCAGTAGAGATCTGAACTAAATATATTAATATTCAGATTTCTGTAAAGCTATTTTTTGACTTTGTGGTGATGTTTCTTTATTGAAATCACTGAACAAGTAAAGGTGAATTTAATTTCGAGCTGTGTCTTGTGCTGTAGTCATGTAAATCAGTTATGGAACCTATTTATAGTGCACAGTCTAATATTTTAGTGCACTATCTAAAGAATAATATTGTCTACTAAGCTTTAATACACTGTTTGACACCAAACCTTTTCCTGGTACTTTATAGCCAAAAGGTGAGGAGAATAAGAATAAACCATGGAGGTGGTGCACACGCCTGTAAATCTCTTTATGCTTTATTATGTCTCCACTTATTGTGCCGTACCAGGGTTGAATCCCAAATAACATAAAGTGGAAAGTAATTCGTTCCAGACGCAAGCTTGTATACCGAAACACTTGTATATCAAAGTGAATTTCCCCAATAAGAAATAATGGAAACTTTGAATATTCGTTCCGCAACCCCAAAATATTCATATAAAAATTATTAATTTATACGAAATGTAAAAGTAAAAATAAAATAAATTAACCTGCATTTTACCTTTGAAAAGAATTGCGACGGAACAGGGTTTCCGTTAATGCATGTGTGTTTGTTCGCACACGTGTGTGAAGCTGAAGTATGACTAGAGGAGCTCCCTGCTTCTCCCTCCTCCTTCCCTCCTTCCTCCCTCCACTGGTCTGACGCAGTAGCCCCCCTCCTCCTCTCAGATAAGAGAGAGAGAGGAACTATTAAAAATTAAAAGTTAAAATTTATTACAAAATTTTGCTCGTCTTGCAACATGCTCACAGACCAAGTTACGCGCAATCCAAGGTTACACTGTGGTTCTTTTGATCAGGGGTTAGAGAGGAATTAGGATTCTGCCTTGTGTTAGAAGCTAGCTGGCTTTGTAGTTTACGTTCCCCTAGTACTAACACAATTGACTATACACAGTATATTACTGCGCATTGTGCAAGCAATGTCCGCCATCATCACCTCACTTCATTCTCTCAGGTACTTTCACTTATGCCTCCTTCGTTATTTCTTGGTGCTTCTTAGCATTACCAGATTCATCAATGCTTTTACACTTATTTCTGGACATCCTGGGCTTGTACTGCATTTGAAGAGGATGCATGGTGCGACAATGTAAGCCGGACATGTGATCTAACTTCCGTGATTAACTTCCGTTAATAATCTTTGAGAGTTTGTAACTTGAATGTTCGTATATAGGGGACTTACTGTACTGCGTACTGTCACTGAATATTTTAGTACTGGCCCGCACCGGCCTTCTTTCACCCATGGATGAATTAGAAACAGATCTTATCTTAGGTATAGGATGGACCGACTGGGCCAAATTTACAAATCATACTTTAGCAAAATGTTAGAGGTAAAGCTGGCCTTGTTGTTCAGGATGAGTGCGCTTACTGAAAATCCTGCATCATGTACAGGGAAACAGCTTGTGAGGCAGCTGTGGAAATACAACAACAAAGTCTTTTTTGCTAGGAAAAATGAAATATTTCTGCCTCTTCTGACATTTCCATGAAGCATTCCAGATTTGTTTCCTTTATTAAGTGCCCCACAGGGGTCTGCGTTTTCGGTTTTGATGGCCTGCTTGTCTAAAAACAGCTGATTGAATGTTTTGCTTGAGCTCTGGCTCCTTAAAGTGCTTTATAGTGAGTTTGTTCCGCAGGCAGACTCAAGAGTTTTGAGTAATCATCAATATCGCTAGACTCATGCCTGACCTGCAGCCATTTTAATTCCCTTTTGTTCTCCCAATGTAACACTTTGTCTGTGCTTACTCACAGCATTTTCTTTTTGTTGATGTGGTGTTCGCCATTCCAGGCTTCCATTCCAGGCTGCATGCGTTCTGTGTTTGTGGACGTAGGGAGGCTATCGAACCGTGGTTGTGATAGTGACGGAAGGTCATAGTCTCCATAACTGTGACTGTTACAACCCATAACACGTCACATATACAGCAAGGACATACTTTAACAAGCTCAGCTCTTTATCGACCCTGTTTTTTTTTAGTTATGTCATAAAAAAAAGATATTCTAGTAAAAAAGCACCCTGTTTGTTGAGATTTATGGAACAGGGGAAGCGCAGTGGTTATGGCATTAAGGCATTGGACTACGGATCAGAAGTCCCCAGAATCACCGAATTGCCATTGTGAAGCCCTTGAGCAAGGCCCTTAAGTCCCCTACATACAAACATTTGAGGTACAAACTTTTGAGGATATGAACATGCATTGCTCGTTCATGCATTGAACATGAATTGTTCAAGATTCTTAAGAGCACTGTATTGTAATATACCATGCATAGCCAATTGTATTCGTATCCTAGCAACTAGACACCTAGTGTTTATTGAACTTACGAACAAATTGGACTTATGAACAAGCTCTCGGAACAGAACTCGTTTGTATGTAGGGGACTTGCTGTAATGTACTGTAAGTTGCTCTGGATAAGGGTGTCTGCCAAAAGGTGTAAATGTAATCTGAGACAGCAAACAGCAAAATATACTCTCTGTGTTCATCTCTTCTATAATGCTGCTTATTCAGCTCTGATCTGATGGCTTAGCCACTGTTGTTGGTGTTGTTGTCCTTGACTACTTCTTCGGCCCCTTGTAAAGGTGCTTGTTCTGTCTCAATTTAGACCTGAGTACAAGAGTGATGCTTCTAAACTACAGTGTGAAAATTTACAATTTAATTTCAGATGCTCTTCTTCCTAGTGTTATCTGTAAAATGTGTTTTTTTTTTTTTGTCATGATAAGTCGTTATCTGAAATTACCATACACACAGCTAGCAAACTAGGGGTCAACGCTGAGCCTGTGAACCAGCACAGTGGTTTTGATGTTACGTTTTTTTTTTTTCTTTCTTTCTCTCAGGATAGCAGTATAAATCCACACTGTTCAGTATGACTGCACACATGTCTATTAGGTAGCTAATTTACCGATGTAAGATAATGGAAGTGAACTAATGAATATTGATGAGTCTTTATGAATAATAATGAGTAGCAGGTGAAAATCGGACTCTAAATCGGAGACACGTGGAAAGTTATAAAATTCTAAAATGCAGAATTTAAAGTGGAGTACTGAAGATTTCTTGAGATGTGTCACACAGTGCGTAAAAATAATAAGCTGAATCACCTTTAAGGTACATGGTCACAGCTCAATTTTCCAGCTGAATGTGCGAAGTTAAAAAAAAAAGAAGAAAAAAAAAGTAGTTGAATGGGTGTGAAACGCCGGTCTACTGGTCCTCGCTGGAAGAAAAGTGTTTGTCTGAGGAAATCGCAGGCACTGGAGCAGGAAATGAAGTGTAATAAGGAAGAATAATGCCTCCGTCAACCTGTCAATAACATCTCAGAAACTTATTGTCCTTGGCTTATTACTGCTCAAATTTAATACACTTTCGAACTCTCTCGTACCAAGCATCCTACATCTAACATCCTGATTTTTTCACTGCCCTGTGGGCTTATCTAAAATCATTATATGAAAAAAAAAAATGTTTTGAAATTCAACAATCAGTCTGCTTTTCTTTTAGATAATTGCAGGTATGGTGAATCGGATTATTCATGAAGTTAAAATGCCTCAAAATCTGCATTAAGGTTTGATAGCAGATGAATTATTCATGGAGTAAAAACATCAGGCTATATCAAGAGAGCACCACTTTCCAGCAGGGGTTCACGACCTGCTAGCGCGACATTAATAACCTCAAACAAAATGAGATTGAAAGGCTATCACACAAGATTTAAAATAAAGTCTACTACTTGTTAAGTTTTTCAAGTAACTCTAACTCTGTAATAGACAGTTGAGTCTGAATTTTTTTTTTTTTTGAATAAGATATGACATTTAAACAATCAATAAGACAAACTATACTGGATGTTAATGTTTAATAGGAGTCCAATGTTAAGCGTTTAATAGGGTTTAATAATTCAAAACATGTAAGAAATATAGATGCTCAAGACAATAAACATTAGTGCTGTTTAATCTAATTGAATATCGAAATGCTCAAAAATGTATTCAAATTTAATCAACATTCCACCTATGACACCCTAATTTCTATTTATATATATATACACACAATCCATCCAGGAACTTCTGTAGTCCAATGGTGACCATTGTGTTTTTTCCCATTTGTATGATCATGGTAGGATCTCCGGTCAACACTAACCCGCACGTACACACAATACAGACAATTTGAAACTGTCTATTAGTCAAATCTTTTTGGAATGTGGGAGGTAACCGGAAAACCCAGGGGAAAGCCACCAAGCACGGGGAGAAGACGCAAACTTCAGGCACACACACCCAACACAGGAATAGAACCCGCGACCTGGAGGTGCAAGATGACGGTCGCAAGACGGTGCGATCCACTAAGCCATCATGCCCCTCGCCACACACACACCAACACCCACACACACACACACACACACCTGAAATCACTGGAACTGGATTAAGAACCCTGGTCGGAATCAATGAATGAGGATCACTTGCACACTTGCAAACTCAACAATAAAAAGCATAGGTCGCTGATGTTCTCTCTTTCTCCAGGATGCAGGCTGTTCTCGTCGACTTGATCTTTGTCTTTGTTTTTGTCTTTGTCTTTGTGCTCCGAATATCAGAGCGATGTACTCTTTACCTGGAGCTACCTAATGATCGCTTGCCGCGTGCATGTTTCCACTAATTGCCCCCATGGCCGTTTCCCCTAGCGAATAGATTTCCTCGCGGATCTGCCCCTCGTGAGAGCCGCATTGTTACAATAGCTATGTTTAACAGTAAAATTAAGGGCAATTCTATATGCACATATATGCATGTGACGAGAACACAGGAATGGGATACTACATTAATAGTTCATATTTCTTCAGATGTGTATCAATCAATCAATCATTATTTATGTAGCACCTTACAGCAACCTAAGTTGAACCAAAGTCCTTCACAGCACAAAGAATAACAATAAAGTGGCAATTAAAAAAAAAAAAATCCCACATATTTATAAATAAAGAAATTAAAATTGTAATAATAATAATAATAATAGTGATAATAGTAATAATAATAATAATATTATTATAATATAATAATAAAAAGATTTAAATTATAAAAATTATTTAAAAACATACAATTATTAAAAGATATAATATAATATAAAAATATAATATAAAAATACAAAGATATAATATAAAAATATTAAAAGCCATTCTAAATAAGCAAGTGTATAACTTTAACCGTAAATAATATTGGTCACAGTGAAAAAGTGTTAATCTTTCCAATAAACTTAAATATAAAAAACGTGTATTAAAAACACATCTAAGGTCTGTCATCACGTTCCTATACCTAAGCCAAAAAAAAAACATGGTTTAATTAACTGATTACTTACAAAAAGCCAAAGTACGTGATTATGATTCAGTTGTGATTAATAGTTCAGACAGAGACACATTTAAGTTGGGCTCCTGACTTCATTTATATCCCTGCACGTCAGTATCACTCAGTCTAATTTGGATGGTAATGTTCATCAACCTTTCTTTTAATGCATTTATGTAGGACTTGAGTGCGAGTGTTGATTTCACGTTCATGCGTCTTTCTCGTCGTAAGTTCACTCACGTCGAGTTCTCGCTTGGGAGCTGATTGTGATTTGATAAACGCCATACATCGTGATGAGAGAACGGATAATTAAGTGTTTCATATCTAGTGAACGAATAACTGAGTCAACAATTAAGGTAGTGGTGTTGAATATGAAAACCTATACCTCGGAATGACACTGATTAGATTGAGTGTCGCACTCCACACTTACAATGCTGCGGATGTAGAGCGATCCAGAATCTGTCCTGCATATCTTTAGAACATTACTTTAAGTTGCTCACAGATCAGATGTTTGCTCATTGACCCAACGATTCTGATAAGGTGTTCTCTCAAACTTTTTAGACGTCACGCCTGTTTCTGGACACGGATCACACGCCCTGCTGATGCGAAATCCTCCTTTGTATAGCCGTGCGTGTAAAGGTCAGCTCATCGCTCTAGACAGGGTTCACTGAGTGCCGTTGATGGTTTAAGCTCCATATGTTGCTTGTGCTCCCTGTGGTTCAGAGTCTATTTTAGACAAGGAATACATCACACTGAAGAGTGCTGTTATTGGAGTACCATATGATGGTCTGGTGTACAGTTATTCATTGTACATGTATTAATAAACGATACAGTGTTCTTTGAATCCATTTAACATGGCGGAGAGTCTTGTTAAGACACTCTACTTCCACTTTAGAATATACAGGCCGTCTGCTATACAAGTCCTTGTGATTTAGCGGTTGCTATGGAAACAGTACCGTATCAGAACAATGTAATCATCGATTCCAAACAAATGTGAAACACATGTTCACAAGAACTCTTCCGCAATCACTGGAACAATCCCGAGACAGTGCCTTTTCAAAAGATTGTCTTTAAATCTGCACTTACATTTAACACATTTAAAAAGTATTTATCGCCAGAAACAACCGCTGTGTTCAATTCAGGCTCTGTAGAAATCTTTGTATTTAAGAATGTACTAAGAGGCCCAAAGCTTGCCAAGAAAACATCTCCCACGCTATTACAGCACCAGCAGCATGGACCATTGATAAAAGGCAGGATGGATCCACAGTTTCATTTGGTTTACGCCAAATTCTGACCCTATTATCGGACCGTTCCAACAGAAATTGAGACTCATCAGAGCAACCAGGCAATCTTCCATTTTTCAATTTTGGTGAACCAATGAGAACTGTAGCTACAGTTTCCTACTCTTGGGTGATAGAAGCGGCATCCTGTGTTGTCTTTTGCTGCTGTAGCCCATCTTGATGTGTTCTGTGTTCAGAGATGCTCTCCAACATACCTTGGTTGAAATGAGATGTCATTTGAGTTACTGAAGCCTTTCTATCAGCTCGAACCAGTCTAGCTATTCTCCTGTGACCTCTGGCATTAAAAATGCATTTTGCCCAGAGTGAAACAGTATAAGTGAATAATAAGTATTTACAAACCGTAGGATGCCTTAGACAGCAAGGGAGTAGCCATTTCTTTAAGTTTAAATGTTGGAAGCAGGTACAAACAGCAAGTATAAGGATTTGAGTGACTTTGACAAGGACCAAATTGCGATGTCTACAGTAGATGGCTAGCTCAGAGCATCTTCAAAACAGCAGGTCTTGTGCGGTGTTCCTGATGTGCACTGGTTGGAACCAACAATAAGATGTCCAAGCGAAGCTGGTGACAGGGTCATGGGCAGCCAAGGCTCGCTGATGTGTGTGGGGAGTGAAAACTAGCCTGCCTGGTCTTATCCCTTAGAAGTGTGACTGTAGCAAAAATTGATGAATAAGTGAATGCTGGCTGCTTCCAAAAAATACAGTACACTGCAGCTTTGGGCTGGGTAGATGTTGACTAGTCAGAGTGCCCATGCTGACCTCTGTCCATCACTGAAAGCACCTACAGTGGACATCAGAACTGGAGCCTGGCGCAACAAAAGAGTGCCTGGCTAGACTGCAAAAATCAGTTAGAGATGGCTGAGTTCAAAGTGTTTCCTCCAAATTCCACAGATCTCATTCGATTTAAGCATCTGTGGGATGTGCTGGAGAAACAAGTCCAATGCATAAGATCACACCAGGAAATCTTGGGCACGAGGCGGGGTACACCCTGGGAAGGGTGCCAATCCATTGCAGGGCACACACACACACAGTTATACACTTATTCACACATTACAGGCAATTTGGGAACACCAAATAAAACCGGAGTAACCGGAGGAAACCCACCAAGCACAGGTAGAACATGCAGACTCCATCCACACAGAGATGGGAATCGAACGCGGACCTTTCCATCGATCTATATACAGTATCTGTATATATCCAGGGCTCCTTTATGAATGATGCATCTATTATACCCGTCCATACAGGCCGCACTGCAGCAGTTTTAATTTATTTGAAGTTTGTTGAAGGACCCTGCAGGCCAGCAGGACTGTAAACCAGAGAGTAAAACCAAATTTAAAAAATCATCACTAAAAGCCTGGAGGTGCTTTAAAGATTTGATCCCTTATAAAGAACCCACACAGACGACTGCTCGGATCTTGCTTCATTAAAGTCAAGGATGTAATGGCGTTCATGAGGGAAATTTTATTCCTCTTTTTTTCACTTCTTAAAGCACAGAAGTCATATATTTTAGTGCACAAACACACACACACACACACATATCCTTCATGGAAGTTTCATGCGCTTGTCTCTCAGCAAGTGTCCGCGCTGTCAGTCATGCTGCTGTGCCTCAGCTAGAACCCGTATCCTTTGTGCTCCCTATTGCATGTGGCGGCAAATCACTAATTAAATCTGAAGAAGCGAATGGTCGCATTGTTGTGATTTAGAAAAAGACATCCATTTTGCTTTGTCTTTTTTTTTTAAGGATTTCTTTTACTTGTCATTTTGACAAGGCCTTTCGAGTTAACAGTTGTCTTCAGATTCTATGCCTCTGTCTGTACAATTACAGCGCATGATAAAAGACAATAATGAACTTAATAATGGCGCTGTGACTGATTGGCATTTGACTGACAGATCCTGAGTTTTGAAATCGTAAAGGCAGAGTAGAGCTCTACGGCTACAGTTAGTCATGTTCTACGTCGGCAGACAACACTAAAGAAATAAGGGTACTGTACTAGACTTAGTGGTGTACTAGACTGATATAAGAGGAGGTAATACAGTGAGTCCCCGACTTACGAACATTCAAGTTATGAATTTCCACAGATATGAACGGAGCGCGGATCTACGAACATTCGTAGATGCAAACAAATCGTGGAAGAAGCTCACAAAAAATTGACACTGCTGTGCACCAGATGCCAATATATATAATTATATACTATATTTTCAGGTAAATGTATAAAATGTCCAGAGTCCAGTATATTGTATGTGTGTTTGTGTGGGGGTGCGGTGAGTCGGCCTCACCGGTTTCAATGAATCTGTCACGGTCCGTGCAGGCGAGATGGGTCCAATCACAGAGCGCGTAAGGGAAACAGCGTCGGTTATTTTGTGCTGTGCTGCGCACTGATTGTTTTGTGAATGAAAGGAGGCGTGGCGCAAACCTCGAGCAGAGAGTGCAGGAATGAAGAGCCGACGTGTGCTGAATGCCAGTCCGGTCAGTGGGGAATAATTGTGATCGGGAGCATGCGTGGTTCAAAGCCGAGAATGCAACTACAGTCCGTGATCCTGAATCGTGGTCATGAAACGTGAGCGAGGGTCGATAACCAGAAATCCGAAATAACAATAATCCAAAGCGTGAAACGATAGCAAAGTCCGTGAAGCAGACCGTGGGTCGAGATCCAAAAGTCAAGGCAGAGACATAGTGCTGGAAAATTGGGCATGAGGGCACACAATAATCTGGCGAGAGGTGGTGGTTTGTGAAAGAGTTATATAGAGCAGAGTAATGAATGAAAATGAAGAACAGCTGAGCCGATGAATGAGGCGGCAAAATGAAAGCCGTGGACCGGAGTGTGGAACGGATGCACGGATGATCATCGCTTGGCTTGAGGTGTGGGCATGACCTGGTGTACCGTGACAGTAACCCCCGTTCGTAACTTACGAACATGCTCCCGGAATGTGAATTTGTTCATAACTCAGGAACATCCTGTAAGAGGTTACTACTATACTAGATTTATTGATGTACTAGTTCACGATAACAGTCCTAGTGAAGTAATGTACTCCTGGTTTGAATGCGAAGTCATCAAGGCCATCTGTCTGCATATGCATGTAAAACATGCCAATCTCTTCCTCTGAACTGCACAGCCATCAATGATAAAGTAGGAACGCAAACGATGCAGTGGTTCTTGACATTTTCACAACAATATAAATTTTATATAACAGATTAGAACTAGGAGACTAGAAGAATAGTGTACTAATACTGGGGCATTACATCATGACTGTGTCTGAATCGTTGCCTTGCAGGGCGTACGTGTCTCTCTTTGCTGTTAGGGTGGGTGTAAATGAGGAATGAATTTATTTCCTGTCTGTGTGAAATGAAGCTGAGTTATGCGCAGGCAGTGCACCTTTTCACAGTAGTCGAGCAGTTCGCCTGCGCGCATGTGGAACAAGGATGTGTTGCGTTGCTGGGACGAGTGTGTATGAGATGTCCTAATGGAAATGGCCATTAATTCTGTTCAGTGCCCAAACGCCAGATACCTGTCTCCGCTCAACACACTGCTGAATATGTGATCAAGGTCCTGAGCAAGTAAAGCTCTCTGTAGGACGATGCACTTTTAAGACTAATTTACATCTTACACTGTCAAAGTCTTTGTGGTGGTAATTGCTGTACTGCGTGTCAGTGGAAATATAATGGTATATCATTTAGAACTCATGTTAGGGAAATAATCAGAGACAGGATGGAGTGATTTATCTCAGTAGTAAGCTCATTAAAAGTAATAATAATAACAACAACAATAATAATAATAATAATAATAATAGCAGCACATGCTATGCATTATTACTATTATTACTGTACAATAGGAAATGCATAAAATAATGCATTTTTACTTTTGCCATTTTATAGTTACTGTAATGTGAAGGCTTGATCTGAAGGATGCAAATTTGTTAAATAACAGCAAATTTATACCCATTCATTACTAGATTCAATACATAATAATGGTAGGTAGTATTAGAATATGTTAGTACACTACCTGCCCACTACCTGGCTGTTTTACTCACTCATCATCGTCTATACCGCTTTATCCTGTATTCAGGGTCACGGATGGCCTGAAGCCTTTCCCAGGAGACTTAGGGTACGAGGGAGGGTACACCCTGGACAATCCATCGCAAGGCCCACACACATACACACACCCTCATTCACACACTACGGGCAATTTGGGAACTCCAATTAGACTAACCTGCATGTCTTTGGACTGCGGAAGGAAACCGGAGTACCCGGAGGAAACCCACCAAGCACGGGGCAAACACCAGGCACACAGAGATGGGAATCGAGCCTGGCTGAGAATCGAACCCAGACCCTAGATGTGCTAACCACTACACCACAGTGCGGACACATACGGATTTAGTGGTCATATGAAAACCACTTGCTTTTTATTCTTGGTCTAGAGCATAAAGACTGCATAAAGTCTTTGTAATGCAATAGAAAAAAATAGAAAAATGGAAAAAGTTAATGTGGTCTGATGAGCTCAGATTGACCCTATTCCTGAGTGATGGGTGTGCATACAGAGATCATGCTTAGTAGCCCTTTACAAGCTTCTTGAATCAGTGTTGTGATCCGGCTGTTGATTGACTACCTGAATATGCTGGTTATCTCATCAGTGGATTATTTTCCAGTGTATTATGGAACGAGGATAGTATTGTGAAAGCTCGATTCCAGGAGCATGAGGAATCACTTTCACAGATGAATCGGCCACTATATTGCGTTTAGTCAAAGCTTGAGGCGGTCGAATGGAAATCTTAGAGTGTGACTTTTTTCTTGGCCAGACAAAGTGTACAAATTGGTATTAGTATTAGAAACTATTATCGTAAAACATGTGGTTTCCCTTGTGGAACTACTGCTGGAGCTGCTGTTTTATACCGATTAAAGAACAATGCAACAATCCTATATGAGTAACAGCTACAGCTTTCAAAAGACTCTACAATCCGGTTTGTCTTTTTTTTTTGTTGTTGTTGTTGCTTTAACTGAACCATATACTGGCCTGTGCGACTGAGAATAGGGCTACAGAAATAACATCATAGCCATATTCTGCGAGTGCTTTCGAACAGGCTGTAGTGTTTTCTGTTTCTCTGGCATTTCTAATGCGCTCACAGGCTTGCTGCACGGTTCCCGAGCCTGCCTTAAAATCCCCCCACATTGCTGTGAGAGAGGATTTTACGGTAGGCTTGGGCCGCGCTGGAGTTTTGAACCGATCAGGGCCGGACAGAATGCAGATTAAAGAGGCTTTTCTCCTCCTGTGTGTAGATTCACTTGCTTTCTTAATCCCTCGGTGAATTAGCGAAATGAAGCGCGGCACCGTGTGAGGCGGTGAGGAGCGCTGTGAACCGGCTTCCAGCGACCTCACAGGGAGACTCATCCACTTAGTTCCACAGAGGAACTGGAATGTTCTAAGGAATGTGAACGCAGAAGCGAATGATATTAAAGAACATAATCATGTAAAAGAAAAGAAAACGATATCAAATAGGTTCGTGTTACGTTCTTTTCTTAATTCTTAAATCTGCTTTCAGTGACCATCTTGGTCATGGTGTATCCAGATTCATGGGATCACTAGGAGGGAACGCAAACATACTGTACAGACAGACTCTTATTATTAGGACTATTAAGAGGTGGTACGATGGCTTAGTGGTTAGCACTGTTGCCTTGCACCTCCAGGGTCCAGGTTTGATTCCCGTCTCTGTGTGCATGGAGTTCGCATGTTCTCCCCGTGCTTGCTGGGTTTCCTTTCCTCTGGTTTCCTCCCACTGTCCAAAAGACATGCAGATTAGGCTAATCGGCGTTCCCAGATTGCCTGTAGAGTGTGTGTCCTGTGATTTATCGGCACCCTGTCCAGGGTGTAGCGCTTGGTCTCCTGGGATAGGCTCCAGGCCCCGCAACCCTGTATATAGGACTAAGTGGTACAGATGCTGAGTGAGTAAGTGAGCGACTACTAGGAGTCATTTATGTTTTGGTAGGTGGAACCAGAGCAGTTGCAGCACAGTGGCCTAGTGGCTTACCTTACACCTCCAGGTTCTGGGTACGATTCCAGCCTCGGGGTCTGTGTGCACAGAGTTTGCATTTACTCCCAGTGCTTGGTGGGTTTACTCTGTGTACTCTGCTTTCCTCCAAAGGTATAAAGACATGCAGATTAGGCTAATTGGTGTTCCCAAATGCGATGGACGTGCATCCGATCCTGTATACAAGATAAAGCGGTATAGATGATAAGTGAGTGAGTGAGTAAACCAGAGCAGAGAACCCAAAAGAAACCCACTTGACCAAGCAGTGAATCAGTTTCAGGATTAAATCAGGGTCTCTGGAGCTGTGAGGTGGCAGCGATACCCACTTCACCACCATCCTACCAAGCGTGTAGTAAGGCACCAAATGCGAGACCACAGGCCTCCTAAAAGTCTATAGTCTCCGATTTCTCCCATTACTGCTCAACACTGGGAGATGAAATGTAAATTAGTTGAAAGTTGAAATTGGATGTGCCAATGCTTAGCCCTACTGTAGAACATTTACTAGGTTCTGAATCTTTTCAGACACAATGATGTCATCGCTTAAATATTTGATATTCGACGCTTTTTCTTTGGCCAGGCACAGTTGAAATGCACAGAAGTTTCTGTTCCTTTCTTAGCTATTCTTGTCCATTGCACATGAAAACATGCATTATTAGAATGCGAGTAATAAACGTGAATGCCGGCATGCTGATCTCATCTAAGAGAAACAGCTTAGCGTCTATTCAATACAGTATGTAAGAAATGAAATAAAAATGAGATATGAGAGAGAGAGAGAGAGAGAGATCTGAGATAAGAAAGCTGAGGCTAGACACTGTATTAGCGGGTGTTTATCTGGGTGATTATGTGTTGTAGTGGAAGCACGTCAGACCCAGGTGGTGTTGGTGCCAGGGCTGCAGTGGGACTTGGTTTAACAGCTCCGTCTGCGTGACACGTAGCCAAGTCGCTCTCCGAAACATAATCCATAAAGCTTTATGGGAAACCCGTTCGTGGGCTGTTTGAATAGCATTTATCTGTGCAAATGAGAATGGAGTAAGCCGACAAGCTCCGTTGGGACGTGACCTACTTCCATGTAAAACATTGTTTAGCCTGTGTGATGCCCCTGACTGTGTGTGTGTTTGTGCATGTGCTGCCAAAGCTGGCCGGTGAGGGCACCTGGCAGGGCACCTGGCATCTCCTGGCACCATACGAAGGGATCTAGAAGGGACAGGTGTAGCAGGCTTACTTCTACACGCACGGATGATTTCCTTAAGTTATTTTTTGTTTGTTTGTGATACACACCCCAACTAAGATGCCTTCTTCCATATTCCCATTATCGCTTGGAGACCCTCCTATATGATTTGATTAAAAAGTAGGAATCATCACACTGTTCATTATATTAACACAGTCAGTTTTTTTTTTTGGTTGAGATGAATCAAGGTTTAATACTGATATACAAAGCACGTTCAAGTCAAACTGGGACTTGTGATGAAATTTCTTGTGATTTAAGGTGGCTCGGAACCCACTGCTCGGGCCACTTGATAGTATATCACTAGTGTAGCAGGTGATTATATGTCTGTCTGACTTGAACGCCCTTTGGACAATGCTTTATGTCCTGTCTGAAGGCTGTATATCTCTGGAAGTAAAATGAGTTTAAATGGTTTAAAATAAATATCTTAATGTTTATTGGATTACATCTCTCAGATCTATTGAAGGAGCGGAACTACGTCATCAACAGCCGAGAATTCAAATGATAATAAACATGAGCAACATCCGTCAGACGCACAATGTGCTCGCTGCTGTAGTAAGTCAGTCAGTGAGTAACCGTATCTATAACAGTAATAAACACCTAGCATGATATACTATCATAGTATCTAGATATCATTAAGTAGTAAGGTAATTGCTTAGCTGGTAACACTGCTAATTTGAAGTAATAGTGCCAAGTGGATTTCTCCAAAACCGCTGGATCCATTTTAATTGCTGTTTTCTTTCGAGCAAAAATCATGACGGGACGTATGACAAAGAAGGTTTCATGATGAACACCTGCTTGGAATGGAAATGAAATCATCCCTTAATGTGGCCTATACTCACTCCATCAGCCGAGTCTCCGTAGTTCATCCCGCTGATCTGTATCGATCCGGATTAGAGTAACTTAGGGGAAAATCGTCTTTGCTCTGGGCCTCCCGATTTGACAGGAAACAAAGAGCTTGGGGTGAGAAAAGCAAGTGGGAAAATAGGTCTTTCATCACGTTTTCTCCCAATATCTGTCTCATCCCCAGGAGCCCAAATCAGCTTCGTAATTAAGCTGTGTGGACATTGTAATTTACTTTCTTGAAGAAGGGGACTGATGGAATAGATTACTAAGAGATTGTGCTGCTTGAAGGATTGCTATTGATAAATTTGTCCTGGTGGTTTCAGTTAACAAAAGTGGCAGTGGGGGGGAAAAAAAAAAAAACTTGGGGGGGGAAAAAAAAAGAAACAATAGTTAAGCGACCTTCAGGCACTGGGTTTGATTCCCACATCTGGTCTGTGTGCATGGGGTTGGAATGTTCTCCCTGTGCTGGGTGGGTTTCTTCCTGGGTTCTCCGGTTTCCTCCCACGGCCCAAAAACATGCAGGTTAGACTAATTGGTGTCCCAAGTACCCCGTAGTGTGTGTGTGTGTGTGTGTGTGTGTGTGTGTGTGTGTGTGTGTGTGTGTGTGTGAACGTTGACCAGAAGTTCTACCATCGATCCTAGTTGGACTATAGAGCTTCCTACAGTAGATGGATAGATGAATGGAAGTGCAAAGTGCTTTACAAACTAAATAAAGTCATAAATTCTAAATAAAAAAAAATGTACTATACATTCTCAAAAGAAGAAAATGTGTACCTTTAAATAGAATAATATTTGTCACTATAAAACCAATTAAGAAGAGATTTTCTCACTTACTCACTCATCTATACCGCTTAATCCTGTATTCAGGGTCGTGGGGGGCCTGGATCCTATCCCAGGAGACTTTGGAGCAAAAGGAGTGGTACACCCTGGACAGGGTGGCAATCCATCGCAGGGCCTAACTTGCATGTCTTCGGACTGTAGGAGGAAACCGGAGTACCAGGAGGAAAACCACCAAGCACGGAGAGAACATGCAACACAGAGACGGGTATCAAACATGGACCCTGGAGGTGCAAGGCGACGGTGCTAACCACTACGCCACCATGCCGCCTAGAATGGATTTAGAGGGAAAATAAAATAGAAATAAAGTCAGTAATTAAAAAGTAAATCAACTGACGCCTCAAAAATTTAAAATAAACGCTCAGGAGATGAGTACGCCCGATGAGTCTTCCCAAAATAACACCAAAATAAATCGGTGCATGATTTTCCCAGGTAGGCATTTCGCTCACGAAGCACGAAGCCCTGTCCTTTACTCAAAGGCGCGACTGTGACACGGCGGCTCTGCAAAAAGGTTAACAATGAGCACAAAATGAAATGAATTCCGGCTCATTATACAATACATTCATTTTATGGTTTAAGACACGTTTAGAAATAACCCAGTCAGTCTCTCCGTCGCGTTCCATAAATTCATCATCGCCTCAGTGATACGCAAGCGAAGTGCCGTTTCTCTATAACAGCGTGGTCCGGATTCTGTTATTCTGCTTCTACTACAGTGATTTACCCACAATTACAGTTTGTGCAGAACGCCACACGTTTTAATGGGCCGTAGTTAAATTTAATGTTGTGGAACATCTGAGAGACAAGTTACTTCCTGTTATTGTTTATTGTAATAAACAGTCATTCCATCATCAGCACCTCTCTCTCTCTCTCTCTCTCTCTCTCTACTTTTCACATTTTTTTTTACCAATAAACAGGGATAGGAAGAGGATATCCTCTGTCCCAAAGGTTTCCCTGTTCTCATACCCAAGCACGTATACTCTACCAGAGACTCCTTCCAAAAATGCCACCCCATCAGTCAGTAAAGGTTTTAATTTGTTAAACAATATAGTTTTTAATCCATTTATTATTATCCTTCAAGGGTTTTACTATTTCTTTAACAAGTTAATACAGATCTGGAATACGTGTCAAATAATTCATTTTATACCCTTTATTTCGCTCCTCCACCAAAAGCACCATTTCTGTGTCTATGTAAATAGGCTACTGCAAAGCCACGCCCCTGCAGAGCTGAGCAACAACCCATGGGTGTGGCTCTTCTTCTATGATGTCACAATGAGGAGGATATAATTGACTTGTTTAATCCCCGGTGAATACAAATATGGATAAAGCATGGCATACAAAAAGGGAAAAACAACCCATATTTTATTTAATTTTTTTTATTTAAATTATATTGGACACGCACCCGCTTGCATAACATAGTTAACCAGAAATAATTTATTTTTAATAATTATTAGAATTTTTTTTATATAGCAAATTCTTAGAGCTCAGAATGCATTTCACAAAATGTCTAACAAATATTTAAAGAATATATAATCAAATTCTTTGTTTACTGGATATACTCTAGTTTAGCTATTATTTCATTGATATACAGTCCTGTGCAAAAGTCTTGAGCCAGCCCTTATTTAATAAGTATAATTAAATGATTAATTAAAAATTTAATGATGTACAGGACATTAAATGAAAGAAATGTGACCAAAATGTTTTAATGCGCCAGATTTAAAATTTTTTTTTAAAAGATACATTTTAAAAATGACTTGTTTGTGTAACATCCTCAGCAGCAACCTCATTTACTGTTCCAACCATTCAGCATTCAGCGTCACTAATCACCGGCCTGATCATCCGTCATCATCCGCACCTGTTTCTCACTGATTCTCCTATAAGATAGGTTAGGATGTTTATTCTTGAAGGGTTCCTACAGTACGTCACTGCGTGGCTTAACAAACAAAGGACATTCCTCTGAAACTGGTCAGGTACTGTATAGGCACTGGACAGTAAGAGTCAAAAAAGTCCTTTAGGAAGCCTGGAGAACTCTTACTCAAGACTATATAAAATAAATACAAGAAAGTTTGGCACTTCGGAAGCAAAATATGAAGAAATGATGGGCATTTGCACAGTGCTGTACAGAGATCAGCCATAACATTGCAATGCAAAATATAATGCGCAGGATTGTGTAGGTTGCCCTTGTGCCACCTGGGAAGCTCTGGCCCCTCAGGGACTCTAATGCATATACAGTACAATGCATGCATATACAGCTGGGGCAGTGGTAGCTCAGAGGGTGTACTTACTGATCAGAAGGTTTGGGGTTCGAGCCCCAGCTCCACCAAGTTTCCATTGTTGGGCCCCTGCAGCAAGGCTCTTAACCCTATCTGCTCCAGGGTGCTGTATCATGGCTGACTCTGCACTCTTACGCTGGGATATAAGAGGGAATTTCACTGTGCAGTAATGTACTGTATATGTGACAAATAAAGGCATAACTTAACTTATCAGTATTTATACATTTGTTCATAATATATGGCATTTGTTAGAGATGGATTGTTTAGAGTACTAAAGTCTTCTACGTAAGTAAACCTTTGATGAACTGTTACTGAAGTACAAGTACAATTATCAGTCTAAGAATCTACTCAAGTAAAAGTAGCTCATTTAAAATGTATTCAGAGTGAAAGTTACTGAGTGACTTTTTTAACAGAGGGGGAATGTGGCGTAGAGGACAGGACGAGGGGATATAACTCTCAAATTAGTTGATTTTAATTATAGGATAACCTTTTCCAATGAAAGTGCATTTAAAAAATAAAACATGTTAACATGCACCATTTAAAACAGACCCACTTTCTGCACTACTGGTATCTGATATGTGCGTCTCCAGCTTTGTTTCTTGTGATTTTAATGGCAGTTTTAAAAACTACTTTAAAAAGTTCACAGACGTCTACTCAACTACAGTAACACGAGTAAATGTAATCCATTACTTTCCACCCCTGGTGTTTGTTAAAAGATTTTCCTCCAAAATGTATTTACAGAAGCCGAAATCCAAATTTATTTAAACATTGATCCAGGTAGGACACCCTCCCCTCCTTCTCAGGCATCATGTCACAGGCACAGAAAAAACCCAAACTGCGTCCATATTTCATTTGAACCGTAATTGCTTCAGCGGAAAGCAAATTGGTTTTCATCTAAATGCAAATGTTTTCACCTCTCTAGTCGTGTCGTACAATAAGATTGCATAGGCAGGTCTAGACCCTTCCTGGATGTGGAAAAAGCATCAGATATGTAAGGTGCATCAATATTTAGTATGACTAAACAGAACTGCTGTGGGAAAAAGGAACACACCATTGCCTGAAAATTCTAAATACTTCATTTACACTTTAATGCCAGACTGTGAAATACAGTACTGTACAAGCGCATGTCCTTGAACATCTCTAATGCTAATGTACGAGGGGTATTTTAGGTTAAGATGCGGGATAATGGTTTTTTATATGTCACAGATGAAGCTACTAAGATATGTGAAAATATGAATACTGAATAAGACAGTATAATCCCTGTATGCAATAGTTTCTTAAACGATGACAGATTGGTTCCTTTATTGTTTAACTTTTATACCTTTGCTATCAGACTTTTCTGTTAAGTGAGGGAGATAAACACCTAGTTTCTTAGGATTTATATTCCTACACAGTATGTCCTGATTCTTAGCATTGCATGTGGCATTTTTTAGCAGTGTGATATTGAGGAAGGATGAAAATTTTTAATAATGTATGACCTGATATGGTGGCCTGTGGTTAGCAGTGTGGCTGAGGGTTCGAATGCAGGTTGCCATGTGCTTGGTGGGTTTCCGCCCACTGTCCAAAGACATGCAGGACAGGCCAATTTCCATTTCCAGATTTCCCGTAGTGTGTGTGAGTGAGCGCTTGAGTGCATGTGCTTATGTGCCCTGCAATGGACTGGCACCTCATTCAGGGTGTGCCCCGCGTCCCCTGGGGACAGTTCAAATGGTATAGAGAATGACTAAGTGTGTGAGATGATATTGTTATATGAGCAAGCATTTACAGTATAGATTGCCTTTGTACTGACATACAGTAACTATGTTAGCTAGCCATCTGTAAGCTTCGTTCCCGTGTTTCAAGAGGGTTCAGGGTAACTTGGGGGAAAAAAACAAAAAAAACAGTCCATGTACAGCTCATTTTACCACCTTGAAAGTCAATATTTCTTTTATTTCATTGAGAACACATTTGAGGGAAATGATACTTATTATAAATGGTCCTGTTTAATTTCTGACCATCATTTGTTATTTTTTTACACATTTATTTACAGTGGAACCTTGGATTACGAGCATAATTTGTTCAGGAAGTGGGCTCGTGTTCCAAAACACTCGTAAACCAAATCATCATTTCCCATGAGAAATAATGAAAACTAAAATTATGTTTTTACTTTTTGGCTACATACTGTATAGCTAGATAAATCAGTTGTTTCCTCGAGACAGTAAGCAGCAAATTAGGGTAAAAAAAATCAGATTGGAATGAAAAAAATATTTGACATCATAAACATTTGTCATCCATATTCTCAGGCAAGACTTTACATCTGCCATTACAGCATTGCATTTTCCGTCAGTGAAACATTAAAATGCAAAATATAGATGAGGGTTTGCATTATTTAGGGCTGGAATAAATGTTTTTAAGTAATTTGCCGAAAAGGGCTGTAGGGTAAATATAATATTGACATTCTGATTAATTAGAGCAAAATATACTTATCGGCACTGAAACGAAGATATAGAGGGGTGTTCATGTCAAACGAGGACATGATTGCCCAGAATAAAAGTAAAAAACTACCTTTATCCCAGTGCTTGGATACCATCAAGGTAGAACGTTTCCTCAGTACACCAGAACCATGATCGCACTGCCTGACAAAACATGTAGAAATGGCTTGGAGTGAGGTCCGGACTGTATATGAAATGTGCCAATAACTCCCACTGAATTTCTGTAACGTGCAAGTGGTGTTTATGATTGATTGTGTGTCAAGTTCCCACAGTTCACTAAACTGTGCTTGAAGTCTTCTGTACATGCCAATCAGTGGTACACCTTCATTCGCAAGTAATTTCATGGTTTGACTTGAACGCCACTCAGAATCCCTTTTTTTGAGTTTAGGATATTTTGCACATTGAGATATCTTTTGAAATTTTCGAAGTTTTATAATGACAAACTCTGGAAACACTGGAGTTTATTATCATGTACCCTTGATTTGTGTTTCACCAGAAACAGAAGCAGTTGAAAAATGGTGTTTTATGGGAAAGCGTGAAGCAAAGGCAGAGTGAGCAGAGAGGTCAGGCAATCAGCAAGCGAGAGAGAGAGAATGAAAGCAAAGTCAAAAAACAGGATAACAGTAGAAATAAAGGCTTGGCACAACAGGGAAAATGCACAGTGAACCGTATTTTCTCATCATATTGTGGTTCGGAGTTTTATTATATTGGGTGTGCACTTCATTAGAAGAGAGGTGAACTTGAATACATTACTGGAGTCGGGTTGACGTGACAATTTAATTTTCTAAAATTCACAAGATAAAGATAAAATTATCATTAAACTTATTGTTTTTTTTCTTTAAAATGATAATTATACTGTTTTCCTAATGTATATCGTGATACATAGTGTGTAATATTTCAATGCCTTCAGGTATAATATTATTATATTATTATACAATTGCTCACCCTGGTTGTTTCGAGGATTCCTTTTAGACTAATCCGTAGTTACTATAGTGAACACATGTGTCTATAGCATTTTCTCATAAACATGTGATGTCATCATTAAAACTGGCACAATAACTGTACAGCATTATGTGTCATGTCCGTATCAAGCCGTACCATAGATTTACAGTACAACCTCAGATAATTATTTACACCAAGCCATCCTTGGCTGCTTTTTATTGCATGTCCTTGTTCTAACATCTGATGTAACATCTGTATAACAGCCAGTGATTCTGGTGGATTGAGACAGACTCGTATTAAAGTGCCTTCCAGGGCAGAGTAAATAGCATCTGATGTAAGACTGTGTTTTATCCTGCCTGATCCATCAATGTCATTGCTCACTCCACACATCTCCTCCATTACTATTAGAAACAATGGTTATTGGTGTGAACTTTCACTTTTTCGCTAAACAACAGAAGACTTTGTAGCTGCCTCACAGACAGCACTCGATCCTTTGTGTTTCCACACTATTGTTTTGTTCTGCTTTGCAGGCGTTTAACGTAATGAAGGTAATTACTCCTGCTATTCTTTTTGATGGCACCCAGCAACGCTGAGATCAAAGTTCTGTAATTGCATGTGCCTGTGAGAGAATCAGCAAATATGCCCTCTACAGTAGTCTGAAAAAATGCCTTTTACACCCTATGATATCTGCTCCATCAGAGTAATCCCCTTATCGCAAAATTTCCCAGCACTCAATTACAGCCCAAATCATCAGAGAGCTGGAAAACCAATAGCTCCAATTAATCCTAAATAGTGCAGTGAGCAAATTTCAGGAAATAAATGATTTCTGTGGCAACCTGGGAAAACCTGTTAGATGTGAATGGAGAAATGGAAAAATGAGATAAAAAAAAAAAAAACTTGTTTTTTCTGCCTCTTACTGACACTGTCTGGTCAATAAAGGTTCACGATTTAAATAGGGTCAAATTATTGTTCTACCTTGTCCTGTTATTGAGTTAAGAACTGTCCAAGACGTTATTAAAACCTTGAAGTATAGAACTAAACTGGTGTTTATGAAAAATAATCATGGATGATCATGATTGTAGATAACGTAAGTGCTTGGTGGAAGTTGCATCATAAAAAAAACAACAGCATTCCAGATCAAGTGTGTGTCAGGGAAAGAAGAGAAGCTCATCAAGTGATGCATAACCATCATGCATACTAGCCACTGTACAAGACTCTGGAGGCTGTGTTATGATCTGTGGTCAGCTGGTCAGGTCTAAACTCAGGAACATTACTTTATGTGGCAATAAATTGAAGTCAGAAAACGACCTTCAATGTACTGAATGACCATGGTATCACATCTATGGAGTTTTTCTTCCTTTATAGCACAGGCATATTCCATGACTCAGATTGTGAAAGAGTGGTTCTGGGAACATGAGGAATCATTTTCACATGAAGTAACCTCCACATTGCATGAAATTTAAGGTTGTTAAATTAAATATTAGCGTGTGGATCTTTTTTTCTTTCTTTCTTTTTTTTTGGCCAGAGAGAGTACTTTACATATTTTACCTGATCCTTGAATTAGTCATTTAAATGGCATGACATACCTAAAAAAAAAAAAAAACTTTCCTTGAACTGAGACCTCAATTTTATAAAACAAAGAAAAATATTCCTTTAAAAAAAAAACTAGCCTAGCATTGTTTTGCTAGACTAAAGTTTCCTGCAAAGATCACATAAGGGGGAAAAGGATACTTTTTAATAAGCACAACTGCAAGAACAGTAAGTGTGCAAACAGTAGAGATGTTTTAATTGCTAGCTTGCTAGCTAAAAGCAATTTCATTACCCAGATATCAGTATCAGGCTGTGTTGCTAATTACATGCTATAACAAAACACACATTTAGTTGGTAAGCTGTTTAAATAACAGTCAGTGATGAACATGTACTGTTGTCAGGAAGTGGCTGTGTTTGAATGCTAATTTTAAAAATATATATTTAGCCAACAAACAAAACTTTGCTTAATTAATCAGCATGTTTTAGCATGTTAGCATAAATAGAGATTAACCAATGACAATGAGACTCTTGTTCATTAGATGCTGCGACTGAAATTTACTTCAGGAGAACAGACTAGAAAGACTGTCACTAGTGTGACTAATGATTAGCATGATTACACAGTTTTCATTATTTACATTTTGGTTTTTCTATAAAAAAGATTAATATAGAGGTGGGTGAGGGATTTTATTTCCTGTCAGCTTAAGGATAATGTTAAATCAGATTAAGATCATTTTAGAAATAACTGTTAATGTGTGCTCCTAAATGAATAAACAATCAAACAAATAAATAAGCGATATTAAATGTGTAATGATCTACTGTATACTGTGACTGGATGGGTGGGGTTACTGAGTATCCTGTCATTGTGTAATCTATAAAACAAATCCTGCATATTGTTAAAAAGACTGAAAGGTCTTATAGTTCACTTTTATTTTTATTATTTAGATGCATTATGTATTCTTTTAGATTTTATTATACTTAAATAAATGCAAATTAAACGATCATATACAGTCAAACCATGACTTGTGATGAATTTTCCCATAAATTAAGGCGTAAAAAAACGATTGACATTTACAGAAGACTTTCAGCACAGTACGGTAATGAGACTCTAAACCGCAGTAAAACATTTTAAATGTAATTAGCGATACTGGCTGAGATTGCTCATAGCCTGACCCCGCTCCAAGCCATTTCTACTTGTTTGGGTCATTAAAGGAGTTCCTCGGAGGCTTGTGTTTTAGTCATGATGCAGCCAGTCGGATGATGGCTCCGGTGCACTGAAAATCTTTGTACCTTGATGGTGTCCAAGCACTAGTGAAATGCTGGGATGAGTGCATTAGTGTAGCAGTGTATTATATAGAGAAATAAAGAGAGTTTTTACTCTCATAACTGTGTTGTTATTCTGCACTGGGATCGAAAGTCCCAGTTTGACTTGAACACCCCTCATAGTTTAGCTTTTGTGTTTTGGTGTCCTTTAATGGAATTTTAATAGAATTCGTAAACATAATTTTCTTTGCTTTCACTTTGTGCAGGTGACTATAAAATGTGGAAAAGTTACATTTCTTCTTCTGGTTGATGAACACAACATACAGTATGTGAGTCCGGGAAAGTTTTCAGAGCTGCATTTGTTGCGGAAAATTTCAAAAATGTCAAGATTTCACCACGTGCATGGTTCTCCAAGGCCAGCACACATTTTCTGTGGCACTGTTTGAACAGTGCTTGAAAGTGTCAAGTTGGTCTCTGGTAATTGCAGCTGGAGAGGATGGATGCCGGAGGCAAGGACTGGCATAACCTTCATCTTTTTCCACCTGCTATGTGCAATTTGCCATTATTTTCGCACGTGTCTAAAAATGTAATCAGTTTTGCACATGTTTATGCCGATAGTACACACAGTTGTTTAGCGTTCCATGTGAAGAGACATTTAGTTGTCTTCCTTCTTGAGCTCGGCTTTAACACTGAATGGTGTTTAAAAGCTTGAATAGCAGATTTTGACATTTTGACCTCTTTAATTTTCGTTGATAAATGTAACCATATGTCTTATTTCTTATTTTAATTGTGACGTTTGTATTTGAGTTATTTTTTGTTGGTCTGTTGCGTTGAGGTAACTGGCTGCTCTCGCCTACACTGATCCTTGGGGCATCATTCTGAAATTAGACTCCAGGTTTCTGTGAAATTAATAGTATTAAACGTGTCATTGCCAGGATGAGTTATCCGGGTTGAGTTTAGATGGATCTGTATCAGCTCTTTCAGGTTACCTCACTGAGCTCTGCTATTTCTGGAAGTGTCATCATATTGAGGGAGCTGTGGAGACATGCCGGCTGTGCCTCTCACATTTTATGAAATCGGAAGAGACATAGACAGTCTGAGGCAGCTGTCAGCCCTGATCCTAAACCAGCACAATGGCTCTATAGTAAGAATTTGCCTTTAGGGACAATTTTGTAGGTTAATTTGTGTGTCTGATAATAAAAACAACAATAACCTACTACTCGTACTATTACTGCTACCTCTCATCTTCCTCCTCGTTCTCCTCCTCTTCTTTGTCCTCCTCCTCCTCCTTGGCCTCCTACTACTAAAATTTGTTAGTTAATCTACTGCTGCTACAAGTACAGTTACTACTAAAAGTGTGACCACAACAACTATTTTTACTACTGGTGTTACGGCTGCATCTATTACTGCTGCCGCTGTTACTACCACTTTTGATATTACTATTACTGCTGCTGCTACTGTTACTGCTACTACTACTACTGCTCTTACTACTAATACTACTTCTGCTGCTCTTACTACTAATACTACTATTGTACTGCTGCTCTTACTACTACTACTCCTGCTGCTGCTGCCACCTCTGTTACTAACACTATTGCAGTTACTATTACTGCTGCTGCTACTGTTACTACTACTACTGCTGCTGCTGCCACCTCTGTTACTAACATTATTGCTGATACTATTACTACTGCTGCTCCTGTTGCTACTACTACTACTACTGCCACCTCTGTTACTAACACTATTGCTGTTACTATTACTGCTGCTGCTCCTGTCACTACTACTACCACCTCTGTTACTAACCCTATTGCTGTTACTATTACTGCTGCTGCTACTGTTACTACTACTACTGCTGCTGCTGCCACCTCTGTTACTAACATTATTGCTGATACTATTACTACTGCTGCTCCTGTTGCTACTACTACTACTACTGCCACCTCTGTTACTAACATTATTGCTGATACTATTACTACTGCTGCTCCTGTTGCTACTACTACTACTACTGCCACCTCTGTTACTAACACTATTGCTGTTACTATTACTGCTGCTGCTACTGTTACTACTACTACCACCTCTGTTACTAACACTATTGCAGTTACTATTACTGCTGCTGCTACTGTTGCTGCCTGCACTGCCTTGCTACTGCCACCTCTGTCTTGCTATTGCCAGTACTCTGCCTGCTACTGTTACTACTACTGCTGCTGCTGCTGCCTGTGCTAACACTGTGCTGTTACTATTACTGCTGCTGCCATGGTGCCACTGCTGCTGCTGCTGCTGCCCGCACCTGTTACTAACACCTTGCTGATACTATTACTGCTGCTGCTCATATTTGCTGCCTGCACGCCTTGCCTCTGTTGCTAACACTGTTGCTGTTACTGGCCTGCTGCCTTGCTGTTCTCCCTACTACCTACTGCCACCTCTGTTACTAACCTATTGCTGTTACTATTGCACTGCTGCCGCTGCTGTTACTACTACTACTGCTGCTGCTGCCACCTCTGTTACTAACACTATTGCTGTTACTATTACTGCTGCTGCTACTGTTACTACTACTACTGCTGCTGCTGCCACCTCTGTTACTAACACTATTGCTGTTACTATTACTGCTGCTGCTACTGTTACTACTACTACTGCTGCTGCTGCCACACCTGTTACTAACACTATTGCTGATACTATTACTGCTGCTGCTCCTGTTGCTACTACTACTGCTGCCACCTCTGTTACTAACACTATTGCTGTTACTATTACTGCTGCTGCTACTGTTACTACTACTACTGCTGCCACCTCTGTTACTAACCCTATTGCTGTTACTATTACTGCTGCTGCTACTGTTACTACTACTACTACTGCTGCTGCTGCCACCTTTGTTGCTAACACTATTGCTGTTACTATTACTGCTGCTGCTACTGTTACTACTACTACTACTGCCACCTCTGTTACTAACCCTATTGCTGTTACTATTACTGCTGCTGCTACTGTTACTACTACTACTACTGCTGCTGCTGCCACCTTTGTTGCTAACACTATTGCTGTTACTATTACTGCTGCTGCTACTGTTACTACTACTACTACTGCCACCTCTGTTACTAACCCTATTGCTGTTACTATTACTGCTGCTGCTACTGTTACTACTACTACTACTACTGCTGCTGCTGCCACCTCTGTTACTAACACTATTGCTGTTACTATTACTGCTGCTGCTACTGTTACTACTACTACTGCTGCCACCTCTGTTACTAACACTATTGCTGTTACTATTACTGCTGCTGCTACTGTTACTACTACTACTGCTGCTGCTGCCACCTCTGTTACTAACACTATTGCTGATACTATTACTGCTGCTGCTCCTGTTGCTACTACTACTGCTGCCACCTCTGTTACTAACACTATTGCTGTTACTATTACTGCTGCTGCTACTGTTACTACTACTACTGCTGCCACCTCTGTTACTAACACTATTGCTGTTACTATTACTGCTGCTGCTACTGTTACTACTACTACTGCTGCCACCTCTGTTACTAACCCTATTGCTGTTACTATTACTGCTGCTGCTACTGTTACTACTACTACTACGGCTGCTGCTGCCACCTCTGTTACTAACACTATTGCTGTTACTATTACTGCTGCTGCTACTGTTACTACTACTACTACTACTGCTGCTGCTGCCACCTCTGTTACTAACACTATTGCTGTTACTATTACTGCTGCTGCTACTGTCACTACTACTACTGCTGCCACCTCTGTTACTAACACTATTGCTGATACTATTACTGCTGCTGCTACTGTTACTACTACTACTGCCACCTCTGTTACTAACACTATTGCTGTTATTATTACTGCTGCTGCTACTGTTACTACTACTACTACTACTACTACTACTGCTGCTGCTCTTACTACTAATACTACTACTGTACTGCTGCTCTAATTACTACTACTGCTGCTGCTGCTGTCACCTTTGTTACTACTACTACTGCTGTTCTTACTACTAATACTACTGCTGCTGCTGCCACCTACGTTACTAACACTATTGCTGTTACTATTACTGCTGCTGCTACTGTTACTGCTACTACTACTACTACTACTACTACTACTGTTACTACTACTGCTACTGCCACTTATACTACTACTACTAATGCTTCTGTTGCTGCTGCTGCTGCTATTACTAACATTATTGATGTTACTAATACTGCTGCTACTGGTGCTGCAACTTATATTACCACTAATACTGATGTTGTTGTTGCTGCTGTTACTAACAGTGTTATTACTACTACTTCTGTTACTAATATTGCTGCTATTGTTACTTCTTCTACTGCTGTTGCTGCTGCTGTTACTACCACTATTACTGTTACTACTACAGTATTACTGGTGCTGCTGCTACTGTTACTGCCATTAATACCACTTCTGCTGCTGCCACTTATACTATCACCACTGCTGCTGCCTTTTATACTACCACTATTGCTGCTATTACTGCTATTATTATCACTATTATTGATATTTTTACTACTACTGTTGCTCCTCCTACTTTTGTTTTTTACTACTTATTATACTGTTTTTTACTAATAGTACAGTTGTTAGTACTGCTGTTGCAACGTCTTCTACACTGTACCTGCCAGTATTGCTACTTCTAATAACAAAACTACTGATTCGATCACTACTAATATTAATATTACTACTTTTACTACTCCTACTACTGCTGCAGTACCACTAACACAATTGTTACTACTGCAACACTTGTTAGTACTTCCACTGCCACTGCTTAATGTGGGGTTTACAATCACCACAACTCTACAGCACAACTTTAATTAAAATTAGTACTGAGATCAACACATCTTTCATTACCTAATATAATTGTTGTTGCTTAGTTGAATATGAGTTTATTACTTTACAAACAACAACATGCAGAGTCGCCAGTTTATTAGGTACAAGTTTGATTATGTGCCTGGTATTTCTCTGTTTTGATCTAATGACATTTAAATGCATACATTTTTTTTCTTTGCTGTGATGCCCTCTAGCTCTCTCTCTCTCTCTCTCTCTCTGTGCATGTGTGTGTGTGTGTGTGTGTGGCTCTGCAGTGCAACCTGCTTTAGTATGCACCACGTGTTGGCTTGGGGAAAAGAAGCTTCATCCCCCTGTAGCTTGTTTCCGTTTTCTGACAATCCTTCCATCCTTTGCTTCTTTCCTTCTTTCTCGTTCTCTTCAGCCTCACTCACCTGTGCAGGCACTTACATATTTACATACGCAGTTCATACATACTGTACCTTCTAAAAGGGTTCATCGGTCAGACTTTACCGAAGCTGCCACTTCAGAGGAAGTTTGATTTCTATGGTGACCTGCTGATGGAAGAGGGAAAAACATCACAACAGCTTCTGTTCAGTGTTTTTTTTTTTTTTTTCAGAACAAAAAGCCAGACAGGGTAGAGTCCTGTTTTCAGCTGAATGAATTGAGCTTATTATAAGTTTGCGTTGTGGATGTATGTGAATTCTGTGTTTCCATTTTTACTGACCCCTGCGGTTGTTTTTCACACACAATCTGTGACTTGTCTTCTTCATCACTGTCAGTGCCAGATTTTTGGTTGGTTCTCAACCTAGCAGTGACACAGATGTACTTAAAACCTGGCTGTGCTGCTCTGTCTGACACTCATACCATCAATTTATTTTTGATCGATCGAAATGTGTCACTATAGTAAAATATAAATTATACATTTTGTATATAATGTACATTTACAATGTACAAACTATACGGAATAATTCTTATTGCATTACAACAATGTAAAGTAATTTAGGACCAGAAATAAATTGTATGCAATTACAACTCAAATAGGTAAGTATAATTTGAATTCGAGCACAATATATAGAAAGACTTTATTTTAAAAAAGGTTGTAATAATAATAATAATAATAATAATAATAATAGAGACAGTTCCTGGAGAAATTGTGAGTATAGGGTGAGTATATGAGGCTAAATTCTGGCTGATGGCTGAGGGTGTGTGAGTGGAGGGGACGGGGCTTAGCCCAGTTTTTCTAGCATCTAGGTAGTCAAACATTGACAATGTAACATGATCTCTCTTTGTATATAATGCTGTACAGAAATGCATATCATTTAATTTACGTAAATCTGATCTGGAAATTCTGAGGTTCTTTATTAATTCCAATGAGAAATTGTAAAAGTTTGCTGTACATATACCAGACGTTAGGGGAAGAATGGCACTATTTCCAAAGTTGTTCTTAATATTTAGGCAAAATATTAAGAGTGAGAAGTGAATTGTTTTTTATGAAACAAATATCCATTCGTTCCAGGTCCTAATCAAACTCTCATATCTCCCCTAGCTGCCTGACCAATCTTCTCCAATCTTCTCCATTCTTTCTTGGTGCACTCAGGAGACGTGGCTAAAGATGTGACATACTGTACGCTTTGTGGGTGTCTGTGCACAATTGTGTGAGAATCACTGAGGGAGAGATTGAAATGAAGGTTTTTTGATGATTCACTCCCTGTACACTCTAGATGTCTCTTCATTTTCAATCGATCGACTTTGAAGCAACTTGGGAGGTCAATTTTGAAGGGGCTGCATAATTTTAATTGATGTGATTTTTTTTTCCCAAAAGGAGTAGAGATACCGAGCGACATGTTGCTGCGAAAATAGATTATTACAATTATTACTATTTTTATTATTATTAGCACAGTAGCAACAGCAGTAGTAGTATATTATAATTTGCATGGATGCATGGTGCTGTGCTCTAGGTGTGTGCAGTAATGACCATGTTGTGTGTTTGTTCTTATCCACAGAGAGCTCGTTCTCACACTGGCGCTGGGTCAGGTCCTGTCTCTGCTCATCTGCGGGATCGGACTGACCAGCAAGTACCTGGCCACTGATTACCACGCCAACACACCCGTGTTCCAGTGCTTTCTCAACTACATCCTGCTGTTCCTGGTCTACACCACCACACTCGCAGTCAGGCAGGGTAAGAAATTCTTCTTAAGCAAAATCAGCTCCTTTCAAGGGGTCAGCACAGAGGATCATCCGATCCGCACACAAGTTTTTACGCTGGATGCCCTTCCTGACGCAACCCTCCCATTTTATCCGGGTTTGGGACAGTATCCAGTGGCTGGAGTGGCTGGAGTTTGGGCTTTGGGTTTAAGCAAAATTATTATGCTGATTAGGAAAAAAAGTACTGGTCAGGATTACACATGACCTAATATTCTGTTAGTTCATCACTTACATGGCTGGCGGAACGGTTTTGCTTTGGGGAAACACATTTCATATTTTAGATACATTTAAATAAAATAATTCTGCATTTGCATTGAATGAGCTGCAACCTGCAAATTCATAAAAGTATTTATGGTTTAATGGTAATTAAATAGTAATTCTTTAAAGACACGTTTAATAAAAAGGTACTCTGTTCGCTGTGTCAAAGTGAAATGACTCACCACAGCACACACACACTCACGCACACACAGCACAAGCGTCTCTCTGACCTCAAAAAGAAGACACTAATTATGTATTAGGAGTTTAGTCTGAGTGTTGGAAGTCACTGCGCTGTTATCAGCTGCGTTTCAGACAAGGACTCAGAAGAAGATTCTCCAGGGCAGATGCTAACAGATAGTCTGGCAACGCTGCTTTCCAGCGCATTGGCGAGCTGTGAACAGTTTGTTTATGCGCGTCGAGACTAAACTAAGTGACGTAGAGTTAAAGTTTGAAATGGCTACCTCCTACATAGACCTTATGTTAAAATAAGTGATGAATAAATGAGCCCTTTGGAGAGGAATGCAGTTGATATTATTCAGAGATTTATACAGTAAAATGTCATGCTCATGAAAATGCGAAGCCGAGTGCAAGTTTTTCTATGTAAATTCTGTCATTTTATGAGCCTCCCACATGGCCACAGGATTTATTCATTCTTGACGCTTATTAATTAAAGGATTAATTATCCAAACAGAAAAATATCACTAAATTACCTGTGGAAAATAATCGTTAGACTAATTGACTAATTGAAATATAATTGACAGATTGATCGATAACAAAATAGTCATTAGACATACAGCCTGACAGATGTGAGGAAATGCTATAAAGTATACGAGTAATCCATCCTCAAACGAGCATCAGTTCTTACACGTGCACAAAGTTAGAGATTCTGTAGGATCAGTGTCAGGTGTATGATTAACCAGTTATACCTAGGAGGTGCTAATGATCATCAATTTTATATGTACTGTAGGTAGAAACTCCGTCATTAACTGAAACAGCTGTATAGGAGGCTTAAAACTGGCTGAGGAAAAGCCGAACTGTGAAACTAAGGTAGTGTTTGACAGTTTCATGCCACAGGTCATAAACTATGGCGTGACTGAGTACAGCAACAAGATACAAGGTGGTTATACTGTCTAGCTCAGGCAATGATTTCAAAACAGACTTGGGTTTCAAGATGTGCTGTTCAGGCTGTTTTGAAGAATTTCAAAGAAATTATCAATGTTGAGAACCGTTGATGAATTCTAAAGTGTATATGTGTATAAGTGCAAATGCTGCAATGCTGATAGGACACCGCCTCATCCTGCAGAAGGATAATGACGCAAAACATACAGTGAAAGCTATCCAAAGCAAAGAGTTGAGATGGCCAAGTCAGTCAACTGATATCAACCCAATAGAGCATCCTTTTCACATACTGAAGACCAGACCGAAGGCAGCAGCCGTAAAGGCCTGGGAAAGCATCTTGAGGAATAAAACACATATCCATTGGTTTTCATGTCCATTGGTTCCAGACTTCAGACGTCATTCACTGAACAGTACAAAATCTTCATCCAGGTACTGAAGGCAGTCCATATATTTGTAATCATGTTAGCTTGCTTTATTATATATGGTCTCCCAAAATGTGGGAAGTGTATGAAAATGGCTTTAATTCGTAAAAGGTTAATCCCACACATTTTTGCCAAACCCCTTGAATTAAAGCTTAAAATATGGACTTGAAAGAAGAAATCTGCCAGTGATCCGTATGCATTAAAAACAACATTATCTTTATGCTGCAGGGACGATTTATTATTAATATTCCTGCTTCCACCATAAATAAGAAAGTAATTAGCATGTGTTGTTTATAGAATGTATGAAATTAGTCCATCATCAATAAGTATGACTATATCTGTAAAAGCAGAACTTTTGGTGGTTTGTTATTCTGGAGTACTCAGGTATGTTTCTGTATCAGACTAAGAGGAAAGGACATCAGCCATGACCACTGAGAAGCAATTGTTACTGCTCGGCAATATGGGAAGGGTTATAAGGCCATCTCCAAACCATTTAAAATTCATTATTGTTCAGTGAGAAGGACTGATTAGAAATAAATAGCCTGGGAAGAAGTTACCAGTCTTCCCGGGAGTGAGCGTCCCAGTAAATTCAGACCATTTCATGCTTGGAGATGTCAAGCAAACCCAAAGAACTACATGATGTGACATACAGGACTCAATAAAAACCATGTTAACTGGCTCTGATAATGGCATCTCATTCGGAAGAGCCTGAACAAGGATGGCTTTTATGGAAGGATGGCTGGGAAAATAGGTTAGGGTTGCAAAATTGCATCACCACAAGCCACGAAGTTCTGAAACAGTACATTTTTGTGGTTCTTTCAAGCCTCACTTCATTTACTCTGGTTTGAATCACTTGAGTTTGTAAACCTGTAGAATTTTCCTCTTGGTTCAGTTTCTTTTGAAATAGAAAAAAAAAAAAGAAAGAAAGTTAATACAGGAAGAAAATTCTACAAGTGTTTCCACACAAGGATTTAGTTTCATAGCAACTTATATTAGATTCAATTATATGTCTGAGCAGTTGAGGGTTAAGGGCCTTGCCCAAGGGCCCAACAGTGTCAACTTAGCATGGCTGGAGTTTGAACCTGAGTACTTCTGACTAGTAGTCCAACACCTCAGCCACTGAACTATCCCCTTCCCCTGGTTGAGCCTGTAATATTCTCATCAGCCAAAGATATTTCTGCTGATCCATCACGGTTTTGGTTGTTTTTCTGTTCAATATGCTTTCTCCCCAAGAGGACCGCACCAGCGTTCTCAAGATGATTCAGATCGAGATCACTTCTTTTTGTTTTGTATTACTGTGTTCACACGAGACAAAACGAACCACACCAAAAGTTTAAATGACTAAGCCTGTATGGGTGAAAGCACCCTTGGACTGAGGAGACACAGCACCTTTCTTGGCAAACTGTGTATCATCACAAACACCTTATGAATACTGTTAAGCACGATGACGGAGCGGAGATGATGTCGGCTTGATTTACAGTTACAGGACCTGAGAGACTAGCAGTCAGTGTACAGTCCACTCTATACCAGAATATACCTTAGAGAAACATCTGTCTCAAATCAGGGACATGCAACAGGACAGTCATTCCAAGCATGCTAGCATACAGTATCTACATCTAAATGGCTAAAGAAGAAGAAATCAAGGTGCCAGAACTATGTCCAGATCTCAATCCTGTTAAAAGCTGTGGCGATTACTTTGTTTTTTCTTCCATGGCTGTATTCAGAACATCTAACTGTACTTAAGTGCTTGTTCTATACCTTTGTATATTTAAGTATCTATGAAAAATTTAACAGCCATGCTGAGACATTTTAACAGCGGTTGTTGGATGATAGGAGTGGCACGGTGGCATAGTGGGTTTTCTTCCGGGGACAATCCAAAAACATGCAGATTAGGCTAATTGATTGGTGTTTCTAAATTGCCTTTAGTGTGTGAATGTGATTGGCACCCTGTCCGGGGTCTTGTGCATGTCTAAGTCTCCTGTGATAAACTCCAGGCCCCCTGCGACCCTGTACCCTCACAATGAGTGAGTGAGCTTCGTCTACTTCTGAAGGTATGTGATTTGTGCCGTTTGTGTAACACCTTCTGAGAGTATCCAAAAGGAGTGGTAATTGGTAGGAACTTCAAATGATCCTGAAGAAACATTCCTTTTTATTTAAGACTGGCTTGAAAAAAAACCTTTTTTTTAAGTTGATTCAAAATCTTTGTAGGAACTCTCCAGAGGATCTTTTTATCAAAGAAAGCACTGAGTTTCCATCCACTAATCTTCCAGTAATCTTCAAACAAGAATGCCTGTAGTCCAGTAGATCTTGTTAAAGTCAGGCTTTCCTTTTGAAGACCACTAGTAGTGAATATTTCTCCTTAGCTGAACAGTAATGCTTGCTGAATATTTGAGGAAAACATAAAATGGGTGTCGGAAATACAGCAAAATGGAGGAAAATCTGACTGAAGTGGATTGTGGTAGAGGAATGGATCTTCGCTCAAATGAGTGGCTTTTATCCGCATTACTGTTTCATGTGGCCTTTCCTCCAATCCTCTCCAATGATTTTGAGATGGCTCCCTCAGTGCTCATAAACAGTAAGCACCAAGCAGGGAAAGGGTCAAGGGCAGGCCACTGTGAAGAGCGTACTTACTGAAGATGAAGTGGGTAATGATTTTATCCAGAGGTCTAATATTCTTTCCGAAATATTTTCAAAAAACTTGTGAGAAAATGATGTCTCTATTAAGAATCGGTAGTGCATTATACTCGATTAAGGCAGAAAAATCTGATTCATGAGTACAGGTATATACAGTATACACCAAAGGAGCCAATGGCAAAAGTGGAACCCAAAACCGATGTTGTTTTAATACTAATGCTTTAATGTAATGGCTGATCAGTGTACATTTATAGCAATTGGCAGATGCCCTTATCAAAAGCGACTTACATAAGTGCTTTGAAATTTCTGTCAATAAACATATCCTTACAGTGTTTCAGGTATATCCTTACACTAGGTTCCAGAGTAGAAGCATATTCAGTCAAAGAAAGTTATTATTATTCACTCTCACTCATCATCTATAGCACTTAATCCTGTATATAGGGTGACGGGAGCCTGGAGCCTGTTCCAGGAAACTTGGGGCATGAGGACAATCAATCCATTACAATCCATCAATCCACTTGGGGCATGAGGACAATCAATCCATTACAATCCATCAATCCATTACCAAAGGTGTTAATCCATTGCAGGGGTCACACACATACAGTACACACATACACACACACTACTACATTGACAATTTGGGGTTATCAGTCAGCCTAATTTGCATTTCGTTGAGCTCTGGGAGGAAACTTGAGTATGTCCCTAACCATAACCCTAGATTTAGATATATAGATGGACACAGTGTCGACGGAAAGTTTTCAGACATTTTCAAATGTTCCATATTTTGTTATGTTTCACTCTCATCTTAAAATGCGCTCAAGTACTTTTTGTTCTCATTTCTCATGACAAAATGAAATCAGGTGTTTGCAGTGTCTATCAAAATAAAGACGGAATATCTAATTTACGTAAATATTCCGACCCTTGCAAATGAGCTATTGTGCATCCTGCTCATGTCAGTGGCCCTTGACATGCTTCTACAACTTGACTGAAGTCCACCTGTGCCACATTGGATATAATTAGAAAAGGCACACAAAAGGTCTCACAGTAGATTGTGTATTTCGGACTGAAAACATTTATTGAAAACTAGCCTTGCGAGACAGGATAGTGTCAACACACAGACGTGGGGAAGGATACAAGAAACTTCTTGGAGCGTTTAATGCACCCAAGGACGCGATAGCCTCCATCATTCCCAATGAAAGAGATTTGGAGCAACCAACAATCTTGTCAAGATCTGGCCGCCCAACCAAACTGGGTAATCGGTCCTAGGTCAGAGAGCCATGTTCATTCCTCTTTTTTTGTTCATCCATCCATTCATCTCCTTGACAGGCACTACAGGCAATTTGGTAATGCCAGTTGGACTAACTTGCATGTCCTTGGACTGTGGGAGGAAACCGGAGTACCCCGTTGGAAACACAGCGAGCACACAGAGACGGGAATCAAACCCGGACCCAGGAGGTGCAAGGCAACAGTGCTAACCACTACACCACTGTGCTGCGATTTTTCTTTTTTTTTTGTGCGTCATAGAGGACATTGAAGCTAAATGCTGGAAAGAGCTGAAGTTGCGACCACAATTGCCACAGGAATGGCTTGAGGAATCATTCCAGTCACTCGCTTGGATTTGTCACATTAGTTTATGAGATCTAACTGGAATAGGATTGGTAAAGTCTTCAAAGACTTCAAATCTAGCTTTGTGTTAGTGGAGCTGAACTTGTGGCTCCAGTTTGCACATGTATGCTAAAAAGTAATCATTGTTTGTTAGCTTATTCATTTCTCAACATTAATGTTCATTTCTGTTGTAAGAAAAACAACCTGTCTTCGTCATTCGTTTAACAACTGAGCTGAGAAAATCTAATATCCTTTCAGAAACAGAAAATCAAGACTGTACGTAGTTCTGATGCAACGTCTGTAAAACCTTTTCCACTTGTTTTGAACATAAAAAAAAAAAAAACCCTGCCAGATTCTCTTCTGATACTGATGTGCCTGTAATGCCTTGGGAAGGCGATTGTTTTGAGGAAAACGTACTGTTTTTGAGCTCTTGTACTGTAGACACACTGAGAGTTATGTAGCGAGAGCTTTGGAGATTCTTTGATATGTTTAGTGCATCTGTCATTGCAGTGCGTTTGATATATTCACTGAAGGTAGCAGATGTACTGTAGTAGTGACAGACTGGGAAGTGTTCCTGGCACGTCGGAATTACAGTAATTATGAAAGACTGACTCCGAGACTCTTCTCAGTGCCGTTCGGCTCCTTGAACTAGGAAATCAAATGTTTCCATAGCAACGCTGAAATAGATGTAATGATGAAATCATGTTTTAATGTTGCACAGTCTATTTTCAAATAAGATGTAACTGAACCGCTAAATGGACCGGACAAAAATCTGAGAGAGTGAGACAATTTATAAAATCACTTTTTTTATTAGGTTGTACTAATTTGTAAATTAAGTAAAAAAATGAATAAATAAACACAGATCGTAAAAGTGTTAGCAAGCTTGTGTACGGTTAGGAAATTCCACCTTCTGTGTTATGACTAGTTACAAGAATTCAGCAAGAATTCATGTCTCTGATTGGTCAGAATCTAATAGCATGTAGGTGCGACTAATGTAGTTTTTAGTGCAATTTAGCATAATATTGTAAGAATCAGTTTTAGATTGTCATTAACGAAGGTTAATATTTTAACAGTGTAACTGAGGTTAGGTTTGTAGTACAGTAAGTCCGCTACATACGAACATTCAGTGAGTTACGAACTTTCGGAGATACAAACATGCGCTTGCAGAACATGTTGAATTGCCGGAAATCGTGGATCACATGTCCGGCGTACATTGTCACATGCGTGCAGCGTGAATCCCAGGATGTAGCGGCGATTAAGCTGGTACTGCGATGAAGCAGCAAGTAATAACGATGTAAAAATAATTGAGACGATGGAGCGAGGTCAAGAGATGGCAGACATTGCTCGTTGTTTTAACATGAATTGTTCAACCATCTACACGATTCTAAAAAACGAGACCAAGATCATGGAACAGTTATTTCCAATTGTATAGTCAATTGTGTTAGACATTGTGTTCTCTGAATGGAAGTCGTTCGTATGTTGCAGACTCTATTCTTCATCTTTTTACGGCAAATCCCGCCTTCTGTGTTGAGATTGGGTATAAGAATTCCAACTCATCTATGAATTGCTGGTCATTTACCACGAATCATTGTGTTTATAAGACAGTTTAGCACAGTTTTGTCTAATCTACTGTCACAATATGATTATTCATTCTTAAATACCAGTATCAGTGTAGGTCTAAAACATAATATCATCCCATATTGTTTTTACATAACATTGTTGTTAATGATGATGATGATGATGATGATTTTGTTAATAAATGATCCAGATGTATATGTAGATGTATGAATTATTATTATTTTTTACTTCTGCACAGCAAAATCCTTAGTCTTGAATTAACACCCAGAGTGTTGATTTAACACTTTCAGAGTACATTCGTGACCATTAGGTCATATATAAGGTTAAATCAACACTGGGAATTTTGCAGTGTGTAGTGATTGTACCTACCTAATCAATATCCATATTACATCCACCCTTACTCACACTTTGTGAAGTGTACGATGTGTGTGCTTTCTGCCGATCAATACCAAGCCTTGATTTCAGACTGTTTACCTGGCTTTGATCCTGTTTCTGCTTTCCTCGTCTTGCCTAGTTCATGCTGCTTGTTCATCACTCGCTCATCATCGTCTCTACAGCTTTATCCTGTATTCAGGGCCGCGGGAGGGTCTGGAGCCTATCCCAGGACACTTAGGGCACAAGGCGGGGTACACCCTGGACAGGGAGCCAGTCTATCGCAGGACACACACACACACACACACATACACTCACTCATTCACACACTACAGACAATTTGGGAACGTCTGCATGTCTTTGGACTGTGGGAAACTGGAGTACCCGGAGTAAACCCGCCATGCACTGCGGGGGGGGAGACATACAAACTCCAAGCCCTCAGAGACGGGAATCGAACCTGGACCCCGGAGGCACAAGACGACAGTGCTAACCACTAAGCCACCAAGCTATCTTCTTGTTGATCACGTGATCTGAAAATTTTAATCCGTTTCTACTTGGCACCGGTACCTTCATTAGACTTTACTTTGATTTGGTGACCTGTGCAGAGCAAATTCGCTGTTAGAAAGCATGCGGTTTAACAAAGCGGCGCGTCCTTTCGGATGATGCCAAATTGCTTTCGCTTCCCTTATTTGTCTCTGAAAGTTATTCGATGATCCGGTAATCATGGCTACACGCCACCCAAAATTTGTGTGTTTGTGCATCAAATCAACACACGCAGCAATCAGCACTTTGCCTCAGCACCAGTAGTGACTGGACGTTCCTCTTTCCCCTCCTCCTTTCCTCACTTCACGCTTCACGAACCCGCGTGACCCTCGGCGCCCTGCTAAAATTTGATTTAAACCGAAAGTGTGGCGCTGTTGAACTGGGTCAGTAGATAGAGGAGGAAGTGTGGAAGGGGAAACTGGCCGTGCTCCATCTCTCTCTCTCTCTTGTTCTCTCTACTTCAGAGGCGTGACGCTTATCAGCAGAAGAGATGAGAAGTGGCTCCTCATATTAATGCAGCCGGTCTGTTATTAATTACACTGGGCCGATGCTGATAGGAGCGTTTCAGATGAAGGCATTCGTGGAGTTATTAAGTCTGACTTATATCACGGCAATTAAGAAGCACCGTGCCCGGCTGATCAGAAGGGATGTTGCTGCTTTTAATTAAAGCCCCGAAAATTTGAATTCAGGTGACAGGACTGATGGGAAATCTCTGCGGGAATACATGCCAACAGGATGGCATTTATTTAGTCTAAACCTGCACAGAGAATCTGTTTAAGTTTTAGACGATTAAAGCACTACACTGGATAAAACAGGACAGGCCTGGATCATACTGTATATCATGTCATGCCAGGCACGGTATGTCATATGTCGTGTCACATCATAGATCATATCACGTGGTACAGTATATCATGTCAGGTCATTTTTATATGTATTTGCATCATATCATAGCATTCATTTATCCTATCCCTAGCCTGGAGCCTCTCCAAGGAGACTAGGTGGGGTGTACCCTGGATGTGCTAACCACTATGCCACCGCATTTTATAGCATGTCACGTTATATTTTATCAATATATAATCCTCATTTACAATGGCTATTGCCATTGTTATAAAAATGTATTGAAAGAATATTTGTCTATACATTATTGGCCTTATTTCCTCCCACCTTTTTTAATTTAATCCACTATTTAATCCTCACCCTCTGTGTCAAATATGCTGACTATGTTGCATTTCTCGTTCCTTATGTCTCAGTATGGTGGATATCAACACATACCAAGGTCAGAGGTGATAGCGCTGTCTGGCTCTTCTTATCTCCTATTTTCTCTGCGTCTCTCTTTTTTCACTGCTCTTATCTTGACATGAAGCCGCAGTAGATTTACTAATGTCAGACTCCTGTTGGTGAAGACGCTCCAAGCATGTATTCGAACATCAGGAATCTTGAAGATCACGCCAGTCTCCTGTCTTCTGATCTATCTTTGTCAGATGTTTAACAGGACTCATAATCCATCATATAGTGCGATTGTGGGTTCAGAGAACAATCGTCTGCAGTCAGGAGGAACGGAGTCAGATAACGCTTACGGGATTGTGCGCGGAGGCCATTTTGTTAAATGAAACTTTCTTTACTTTGTATCTGTTATAGTTATTGTTTCTCATTTGCATCGTTGCATATTCTTTAGTCATAGTCCCCAGAACAACAATACAAATCAATGATAACTAACCATAATAGAGAATTTGCACAGTTCATCTGTGTGTGCACTTATAATAGGTTCTAAACAGCTATCACTAACACTTCACTTGGAGACAGGTGACTCTAAACAAACCTTCAGCCTGATCGGCAACTCAACCAGCCAATCACAGGACAGGATGGGGAATAAGCACCCAGTCAACCAGTGGCGTCAACCAGTTTCCTCAAACAGCCGGGGATGGAACGCACCATTCTCTGAAGGACGTTGTTTGGGATATTGCTGAAAACCTTCTGATTCTCCAGGCCTCCAAGTCCGCCAGCGTGCGAAGCTTTGCGTAGCCTCAAAGGAAGAAAAATCACATGGAGTAAGTCTCGGACTTCTTGAGGTCCTCGTCGTCCCAGCCGATGTCCTGGAAAATGCTGGAAAGAGCAAAATGGGGTGGTGCACCATGGGATGCTTCTCCGAGTTCTATAGCCATTAAATATTACCTAGTTCATTTTCACCCACCCTGTACTGCATAAACCGGTCTGTTAGAATTGTAACATGTTGGATATTTTCTGATCATCTCTTGCTTTTAAGGTTGAACACAATGCATCCTCAACTTTCCTGGTGATGAATTAAACGCATGTTACTGCGACGTGCACGACAGACATAGAGTGGTGGTGTCTTGTTCCCATCTGCCCCTGAACCATGTGAGAGAAAGCAAACACAGCCAAACTTGCCGCTTTGCCATTAGGACAATGCCTGACTAGCATATGGTTTCTCCCCTATTGTTCAAGGAATCAAAAATAAATGTGGTTTTCTGGTGCCAGCTCTCGCCTTTACCAATCTGTCAGCGCTGAGCCTCGGACTGCCAGGTGGAACTCGTCCAACCACAAAGAGCATGTGGCTTTGACTGCTAAAATCACAGGAAAGCTGACAACAGTTGCTGCGAGAAAATGTGCGGAAAAATAGAGCGGGCTCTCGCGGAGAGGCGGTCGGTGGTTTTCCGAGGACCTCGAGTTGTCCAGAAGAGCGCTGAACTCTGGTTAGCAGATCGATGAGGTATGGCGTGGATGTTAAATAGGGAGGTTTGTCCTCACCGTACACTATGGAAGTTTCGGTTTCAGACAGGCGCTCTTGGCCGATGAGAGGTATATTATAATTTACATTTTTTCAGTTTAAAAAAATGCTGCTCTTGGTCCAAGTGGAAAAACAGAAGTATGAAATCTACATGGGTAACGTATTTTAATGATTACTGAATTATTTTAAAGTATATATTCAGTGCCAAAAATAATTATTTAAAACTCAGTATGTGTGTCAGGTGGCATGGGTTATGAATTCTTCGATCCACAGAGGCCTATTTCAGGGTAACTACCCGAAGTATGGTAGCACATACTGTATGGGTGGCTATGTCTTACAGTGTTAAAATTAAATGCAAAGCAAAACTCTTGTCTTGTTAATGACGAGGCCCTGTGCATTTTGCTCGCCAGACAACTCATTTTAAGTGTCTGGAATTTCTTTGGTTTCAGTTTTTAGCTTTACCGTTAATGCACATTTTCCATGCATCCATTTGTCATGCACACATTTTGGTCAAAGTAGCAGGGTACGGTGTTACAGGGTACGGGAAACATACAGTATGACCAATTTGACAACAGAACATGATTTACTTGACATTTAATCATTTAAACATTAATCTTAGACACACAAGATTGTCTAATTGTAAAATGTTATTTGAAAACCTCTCTAACCGTGTTTAAAAAGTTTGAAATGTCTCGTAGTCGCATGATTTTCGAGCACAAGTCGACGGTTCATGATGAGCCAGTTGCACCGCTTCTTTCTGTCACATGATCAGTGAAACGAAGATGCTTCCTGTGCAACTTGGCGGTTGCTGCGAGTGGTTTAAAAATGTGTTCAAAGTGTTTTGGGAACCCGTAGTGTCCAGAGTGTGCTCTGTGAAATTGTACATTATGAGATTTAAATGTTGTTTGAACGCAATGGTATATACTGTACTTATTTACTGATACCTATTTACAACAGACATGGGATGCACATGCTGTGTTTGGAAAGCTGTTGCATTTGCTTTGACTGGTCAGTTGATACATGAACAGAAGGTAAATGGTGCATAACTGGACTGTGATAGGGAGCTGTAGGGCGGTAACTAACGATTATTTTAATAATTGATTAGTTGGGCGATTTCCCCCTCTTCCGATTAATCGGATAAAAAGTAAACGCCTCTTTAATTTGACGGTTTGCTTATAACTATATAAAACCATAAATTAGGGTATTAGTTATATATAAAACTAAACTTTTAAAAAAGCCACATATACAGTTTAATGATCTTTAAGTTTGACATTTTAAACCTTAAATTAAAGACAACGTTTTTTTTAACAGTAAAACTTCTCTAAATATCCAATATATGGATATTATAAAATATATTATAAATAAATAAATAATAAAGCAAAACAATTGTTGTACTCTTATTATATTGGATGGCATCTGTTATAGTGGCTGCTTGTTGTGGAGTGCATGGAGGATTTCTTTTTTGAATGAACTCACTTATGCTGACTTTTCTCTTTCTAAAAATAAATAAATAACATGCAAAATACAGCATTTTAACAATAATTGCAGATATTGCCAGCTGATAGAGAAGGAACAGCCAATCAGAAGTAGTGTGTGGAAGTCTGTCATTGGCTGATTTTGTGGCAGTTTTGTAACACTGTACAAATTGAGCGAGCGTACAGGCAGAGTCGCGCGCGCACAGAAAATAAATGTTGCTTGCGCGCTAAGGCACAGTCTCGCGCGCACAGAATCGAGAAGTCGCGCGTGCGCGAAGAACATGTTAAGCGAGCAGGGGAGACATTGCACGCGCAGAATCGAGCTGTTGAGCGCACAGTGGAGACACACGCGCGTAGAGTGCTTTGTCTGCTCTCAAAATGTCAAACCGGGCACTCAGAATAGTGGCAGGAATATAACGCCATAGGCGCGCGCTGTGTATTTGTGCATCTTGAGGTCGCGCTCGTCAGTACCGTGAGCAGTCCAACTAATCGATAACGGCATTCGTTGACACCGAATTTCATTATCGATTTTATCGATTAGTTGTTGCAGCCCTAGGGAACTGTTATCATGTACTGAATTGAAACTTAAATAAAGTCTTTGTACTGCTTATGATGGTTCTCATGATCTTCAACTATCTGTCTAATGTTCGACCGGTTTAAATCACTACAAAATCACAATCAAAGCATGCGTTTGCTATATTTTGTATTCTAACTCTAATCAATTACTCAAACACAACTGCAATCTGATTTATCCATTGTGACAAAAAATTGGGATGTGGAGGGTTTTTTTTTATTACACACAATGTACACTCATACTGTATAACCCAAACAAATATTCTCAGTATATCAGTATTATCAGTTTGCAATACATTTTTGCTTCATTTATATATATATATATATATATATATATATATATATATATATATATATATATATATATATATATATATATATAAAATAAAAACTGGCCAGTCCTAAAACTGCAAAAATGGAGTCATCTTATTTTGCTGTTAAACCGTTTTTTTCCCTCATATATGGAGGAACTAGATATCACCATTAATGTGTCATATAGCTAAAATATCAGATGATAATAAGAAATTAATAATCATGATTCAGACATGGATATTATGCTTCTCTTGTTTCATTTAAATCATCAAGTCATTTAAATCAGGATGATTTTAAGATTTATTAGTCAAGTTATTATCGTTTTTATTATAGAGATTTTTTATAATAGAAAATTTTTTATTAGAGATAAAGTGGGGGGGGGTTCAGACATCAGACTGTGCGTGGGTTTTTGGAAATTTCAGGTAGAACGAAATAAAATTCAGTTCATTATATTGCATTCTTCGTGCTGAAAAAAAGGATATGTCACTCTATATTGCACAATCCCGGGCCCTATATATGTTTATTGAAAAAACAGTGTGGGATCTATCACTCTGAGTGCACCACAGACACGGGAGACGTCTTACGGGAAAAGGGAAGGGATTTTAAGGTGAGAGGAAGGAAAGAAGAGGAGGAAATAAGTGAGGAAGTGCACCCAGGGGCAATACCCAGCTGACCTATGGGCCGACTGCAGGGTCCTCAAGGCCATTGGATCTGCTCAGCCCTTCTTGGGTGCGGCCGCCATCAGGAGTTGGAAAGCAGGCCTTAAGGGGCAGTCACTGATGTATAAGGGGGGCATCACTGATGTATAAGGGGCAGTCACTGATGTATAAGGGGGGCGTCACTGATGTATAAGGGGCAGTCACTGATGTATAAGGGGCAGTCACTGATGTATAAGGGGGCGTCACTGATGTATAAGGGGCAGTCACTGATGTATAAGGGGCAGTCACTGATGTATAAGGGGGGCGTCACTGATGTATAAGGGGCAGTCACTGATGTATAAGGGGCAGTCACTGATGTATAAGGGGGGCGTCACTGATGTATAAAGGGCAGTCACTGTTGTATAAGGGGCAGTCACTGATATATAAGGGGGGCGTCACTGATGTATAAGGGGCAGTCACTGATGTATAAGGGGGGCGTCACTGATGTATAAGGGGCAGTCACTGATGTATAAGGGGCAGTCACTGATGTATAAGGGGCAGTCACTGATGTATAAGGGGCAGTCACTGATGTATAAGGGGGGCGTCACTGATGTATAAGGGGCAGTCACTGATGTATAAGGGGGGCGTCACTGATGTATAAGGGGCAGTCACTGATGTATAAGGGGGGCGTCACTGATGTATAAGGGGCAGTCACTGATGTATAAGGGGGGCGTCTCTGATGTATAAGGGGCAGTCACTGATGTATAAGGGGCAGTCACTGATGTATAAGGGGCAGTCACTGATGTATAAGGAGGGCGTCACTGATGTATAAGGGGCAGTCACTGATGTATAAGGGGCAGTCACTGATGTATAAGGAGGGCGTCACTGATGTATAAGGGGCAGTCACTGATGTATAAGGGGCAGTCACTGATGTATAAGGAGGGCGTCACTGATGTATAAGGGGCAGTCACTGATGTATAAGGGGCAGTCACTGATGTATAAGGAGGGCGTCACTGATGTATAAGGGGCAGTCACTGATGTATAAGGGGCAGTCACTGATGTATAAGGAGGGCGTCACTGATGTATAAGGGGCAGTCACTGATGTATAAGGGGCAGTCACTGATGTATAAGGGGCAGTCACTGATGTATAAGGGGCAGTCACTGATGTATAAGGGGGACGTCACTGATGTATAAAGGGCAGTCACTGATGTATAAAGGGCAGTCACTGATGTATAAAGGGCAGTCACTGATGTATAAGGGGCAGTCACTGATGTATAAGGGGGGCGTCACTGATGCAACTGTGACAACAGTTAAACAAAAAATAGGTATAATGTTGTGAGCTTTAAGGGCTACATGTAAATGTGCCGCAGTATGAATTTATATATAATCTCTATATAATCTATATAGAGATTACCAACATATTCCAGAGTTTGTTTAAATTGACTGCTGAATACTTGATTCAGCAAATGTTATCAAGATGACATAGCGTTCTGTTAATTCACTAGAGTGGTTGTGTATTGTATTGTAATTTCAACCCTGGGCAGTTCTGTTTAGCACTACGGTACATCAATAGTAAATTCTACTTCCAAAAGCAAGCCTCCTTCTCCTTGGGACTGATTCCATCAGGGTTGTGGCAGTAAGGTAATTGCTTTGATTAAAGACACCTGCTTTTGTAGAGAACACTATGTGTTTGTTTTTTTCTTCAAATGAGTATGAGAGGTTGCAAAAAATAGCACCAGGGTGTGAGACGGATGCTGAAGTGCTAAGGTGTAGAGTACAACTACAGGTTTCCTGGTTCCATCCTGACAGATAATCCATAATCTTTACCAACAACTATGACTGATCGAGAATATACGTTACTCTCCAACATGGACACATGTATACAGGGACGTGGGGTGCCTGGAGTCTATCCCAGGAGGATAAGGGCACGAGGCGAGGTACACCCTGTATGTGTCAATCCATCGCACACACACACACATGATCATTCACACCCTACAGCAATTTGGGAATGCAAATCAGCCTAACCTGTATGTCTTTGCACTGTGGGAGGAAACCGGAGTACCTGGAGGACACCAGAGACGGGAATAGAACCCGGACCGTGGAGGCGCAAGGTGACAGTGCTAACCACTTCGCCTCTGTGCATCCTACTATGTCTATTCTCTGAAATTTCAGTTCCTAGGAGATTTAATTTTTTTTTTTTTTACCAACCTGTCAGTTCAGACAGGATATACTGTAAATTACCTGCTGTTATTTCTAATGGTCGTTTTATAGAATGTAAAACAAACAAAAAAATCTTTTCACACTGCAAACCCTAATGCTCGAAGTAATTAAACATATTGAGTACTGCTAACATAAATAATTACAATTAGTTCAAATTAATAGACCTTGATGAGTATTTAGAACTTTTTGGTATTTATGAGTTTGTAGAAATGACACTTTTCAAGTTAGCTGAACAAATTCGATATTTTGAGTACTGTAACTATGTAAGTACTTACATAACAGTAACTGTCACCTTAAAGTTCCACCATCCATCCACAAATCTTTCAGAGTAGCGATTTTGTGTCTGATATCATCAAGGCAATAGGACACTGGTGGCTCAGTGGTAGGTGTTTCGTCTGCCACGCGAAAGGCCTGGGTTCGATTCCCAACAGCTGGTGACCCATTGCCGGGAACAGCCGAAAGACCAACAACAATTTTGAAAAAAAAAAAAAAAAAAAAAAAAAATATATATATATATATATATATATATATATATATATATATATATATATATATATATATAATTGCTATTAAATAGTATAAGTTACTGTAGGCTACTCAATAATGCAAGTAAAGAATGATTAATATGAATGAGTACAACAAACTCGAAAACTGATAGTTCTGTTTACTTAAAATTGGAAACATCATTACTTACAAAAAATGTAACTGATTATGTCAATTTTTTTTTAGTTTTGCCAACTTATTTGGGTCTACAGTGCAGATAAATGGACACACAGTCTATGGAATTGTTGCTACATGATGGATTTAAGCACATCTATAATCCCAGAGATCCACCAGGAATAATTAATGGCCAAGTGGAATGAAATACAGTTCATGAGGAAACGTTAAAGAAAGAAAGATTGTGAAGTGGAATTTTAAAAAAAGCTTAAAATGTCCACAGGGGTCAAATACTTCACTATCTCGTCAAAGCTAATGTGACAGACTCTTAACTGTGCTAACTAAATGAGCTCTCAGCGCCCATGAGGAATACAGTGAGCTACAGTAGTGCTAGCAAAAGAATGTTATCAGTGTTCAAAGTTTCGCTAACTTTCTCACCTCGTGACAATACAGAAGAGTTACTGGTTACTGGAATGTAAGAAACGCCTGCTAAGCTTCATACATGGCAGGCTGTGGTGTAATGGCTGTTCTGGTGTCTTTCTGTCGTGCTCGCCATTGACTTGTTTTGTCGCTACGCCATTTGGGAGCCCTGAGCTAGTCTTTGATCCCCACGAGCATAGATGGGCCTTATGTTGCCCATGATAATGTCACCAGTTTACTGCTGTATTATTAAGCAATATCACATGACATTTAAGCATTTGGCAGACACCCTTATCCAGTGTTAATGTCACGGCTGGTCCGTGTGAGGCAGGCTTGGAGGACCCAAAAGCAGACACAATAGGTCGGATTCAATATAACAGTTTATTTCAAAATGAGGAGGTGAAACAGAGAGAGAGAGATGATCAAAAGTAACCAGTACTTGGGGTGCTGTCTGAAAAGAGCTGTGGCGTGGCTTGGTTGTGGAGGTGGATGAGAGACAGAGCACTGAATGCACAGGTTGAGCAAGCACGGCAGAGGAGTGAGCGTGGCTGTGTGGAGAGGTGAGGGCTGTGGTGCACGTGTAAAATCCGATGTGCAGTTTGAGGGAGAGATTGGAGATTCAGCAATCCTAAGGATAAAGGCAGGGCCGGAGTCAAAAACAGAAGCAAAGGTTCAAAGCCGGGTTATCAATCAATGTAGTGAACCGTTCCAACTCGTAAAGCTAAGGGTGTAACCAGAAGAGAAAAAAGGGTCAATAACATGAAAAAGGTAAAAAGGTATTATTTTCACAAAACACTAGACACAAAAAACACTAGGCTTGTGGCACGCAATAATTTGGCACTGGATGGTTGTTTGTGGCTGATTTAAATAGGGAGAAAGTGACGAATGAGATGCAGAGCAGGTGTGCTCATGCCGGTGAATGAGGCGGCAAAACAGAAGCCGTGGGATGGAATGTGGAGAGGAGTTGCAGGTGATCATGGCTTGGTTAGAGCGGAGGGCGTGACATGGCGTACTGTTACAGTACCCCTCCCCCTATGGGCGCCACCGGGCGTCCTAGCTGGTGCTTCTGGGTGTTGCCGGTGGAAGTCAGATATTAGAGTTGGGTCGACAATGAACCTGGCAGGGACCCAACTTCTTTCTTCTGGCCCATAACCCTCCCAATCGACGAGGTACTGTAGGCCCCTCCCTCGGCGTCAAGCTCTTAGCAGTTTGTGCACTGTAAAAACCTCACCCTCGTCGATGAGTTGAGGAGGAGGGCGGGTGGGAAGGGATAGGGGGCTGGGAACCAGTCGTCTGAGCTGCGAGACATGAAATGTCGGGTTGATGCGGCGCATAGAGAGGGGTAGGGAAAGCCTGACCGAAACAGGGTTAATTACTTTGGTGATCGTGAATGGTCCGATGAATCTGGGAGATAATTTGTGGGAGGTTGTTTTGATGGGAATGTCTCGGGTGGACAGCATCACCCTCTGACCCACTCTGTACCTGGGGGCTGCCGAGCGGCGTCGGTCAGCTTGCCGTTTGAAGGTGCAGATGGTGCGTAGGAGACGGGTTCTGGCCTGGGACCAAACTCTCTTGCAGCGGCGAACAAAAGACAGGGCTGAAGGTACGTTTACTTCCTCTTCTTGGGATGGGAACAGTGGTGGCTGATAGCCCAAGCAGCAATGGAAGGGTGAGAGGCCTGTGGCAGAGGTTGGTAGAGAGTTGTGCGCATACTCAATCCAGGGGAGTGTCCTACTCCACGTAGTTGCATCTCGTGAGGCCATGCACCTTAGGGCCTTTTCCAGTTCCTGGTTCAATCTCTGTCTGTCCGTTTGACTGAGGGTGATAACCAGAGGATAGGCTTGCTGTTGCTCCAATTAACCTGCAAAATGCCTTCCAGAACTCTGCTGAGAACTGGGGGCCACGGTCGGAGACAATGTCGGAGGGGAGGCCATGCAGACGGAAGACGTGGAGGATCATCAACTCAGCCGTTTCCTTGGCTGACGGGAGCTTTGGCAAGGGAACGAAATGGGCAGACTTGGAGAAGCGGTCAACTATGGTCAGTATACAGGTATTGCCATCAGAATTGGGGAGGCCAGTAACAAAATCCAGGGTGATATGAGACCAAGGTCGGTGAGGAGCTGGGAGAGGTTTTAGGAAGCCAGCGGGAGGTTTGTTGGTCGACTTGTTCCTAATGCAGGTGTCACAGGCTGTCACAAACCCTTGAACATCCGCCTTCATAGATGGCCACCAGAACCTTTGCTGAAGGAGGGATAGGGTGCGGGCTCTCCCCGGGTGACAGGCAATTCGAGAGCTGTGTCCCCATTCCAGCACCTGGGATCGGACGGACGCTGGGACAAAGAGGAGGCCGGGAGGAACGTTGCTTGGACCTGGTTCCCGATTAAGTGCCTTCTTCACCTGCGTTTCAATATCCAGGAGCGCGGCCGCCACCAGGCAATGAGGAGGCAGAATTGTCTCACTTGGTGATGGGTCTTGGGGCATGGAAAACTGTCGAGACAGGGCATCAGGCTTTATGTTTTTGGAGCCAGGGCGATACGAGAGCACGAAATCAAAACGAGAAAAGAACAGGCTCCACCTGGCTTGACGGGCGTTAAGTCTCTTGGCTGACCTGAGATATTCCAAGTTCTTATGGTCGGTCCAGACCACAAATGGAGAGGCAGTTCCCTCCAGCCAGTGCCTCCACTCATCCAGAGCAAGTTTAACTGCCAACAGTTCCCGATCTCCTATGTTATAATTCTTCTCAGCAGGGGAGAGACGACGGGAGAAGAAGGAGCAAGGGTGCAACTTGTTGTCCTTTAGTGATCTTTGGGACAAGACAGCCCCAATTCCTGACTCGGAGGCGTCCACCTCCACCACGAACTGGAGGGACGGATCCGGGATGATTAATATGGGTGCAGATGTGAACCTATGTTTTAGGTTGGTGAATGCGTCCTCAGCCTGCTTGTTCCAGAGAAAAGGAGCTTTGGTGGAGGTTAACAAGGTGAGAGGCGCCGCCACGGAGCTGTAATTTCTAATGAAGCGCCTATAAAAATTGGCAAACCCCAAGAATCGCTGGAGGTCTCGTCTTGTGGTGGGTGTGGGCCAGTCGGTGACAGCAGTTAACTTAGATGGCTCCATCTGAAGGCTGGAAGGGGCGATGATAAAGCCAAGGAAAGACACAGATTCTTGGTGGAATTCACACTTCTCAGCTTTGACATAAAGTTTGTTTTCGAGGAGTCTCTGCAAGACTTGTCGAACGTGCAATCTGTGCTCCTCCAGAGAACGGGAAAAAACTAAAATGTCGTCCAGGTACACAAAAACGAAAATATTCAGGAAGTCTCTGAGCACGTCATTAACCAAGGCTTGAAAAACAGCAGGAGCATTGGTAAGCCCGAAGGGAACCACTAGGTACTCGTAGTGGCCTGTGGGTGTGTTGAATGCAGTCTTCCATTCGTCCCCCTCCCTTATCCTCACTAGATGATATGCATTCCGCAAGTCCAGTTTGGTGAACACACATGCTCCTTGCAGAAGTTCGAAGGCCGTGCTCATGAGTGGAAGAGGATAGCGATTTTTGATGGTGATGGCATTCAGACCGCGGTAGTCAATACAGGGACGAAGGGACTTGTCCTTTTTGTCCACAAAAAAGAAACCGGCTCCAGCCGGTGAGGATGAGGGTAGGATGATCCCTGCTGCCAGTGACTCAGTTATGTATTTATCCATGGCCTCTCTCTCCGGGGCCGAAAGGGAATACAAGCGCCCTCTTGGGGGGGTAGTACCTGGGAAGAGATCGATGGAGCAGTCGTAGGGTCTGTGGGGCGGCAGAGACAGAGCACGTGTCTTGCTGAACACTTGTGTGAGGTCCTGGTATTCAGAGGGAACATTGGAGAGATCTAGGGGTTCTTCCTTGGAAACAGGGTGTGACGAGTGGGCTCTGGCAGAGTGGAGGCATAAAGACAGACAGGCAGGGCTCCAATCCAAGATGGTGTTCTTGGCCCAGTCAATGCTGGGGTTATGTCTGCGCAGCCAGGGAGCCCCCAGGACAACAGGAGCATGAGAACCCTCCATGATGAAGAAAGAGATGGTCTCAACATGGTTACCAGAGATTCTTAGAGTGAGAGGGGGGGTGCGGCGAGTGATGGATGGTAAAGAACTTCCATCAAGAGCCTGGACTGACAGTGGGGTGTCCAAGGCCAGAAAGGGTATTCTTAGTTCCCTTGCAGTAGCAGCGCACATCAGGTCTTGGTCAGATCCAGAGTCAATGAGTGCTTTGAGTGGTTGGGCCTTGTTCTGGAAGATGATCATGACGGGTAGCAAGGGGCGTTGGCCTGAGAGATTTCTCTGAGAGAGGTCCTCCAAGACTCCCAGTTTCATTGGAGGGCCTATTGTTTTAACGGGCACTGAAGGCGGAAGTGGCCTACTTGGCCGCAGTAGAAGCAGGCCTCTTGATCCCGCCGCCGTTGGCGTTCCTCAAGAGAGATCCGGGCCCGGTCTATCTGCATAGGCTCAGCGGGGGGATCGGTAGTTTGTGGATGGGTGATTGGTCTCATTCTTACAAGGGGTCTGGTGCGTTCTTGGCGTCTGAGCCGGAGGCGTGCATCGATGCGACCTGCTAGATCCATGAGACCATTCAGGTCTGAAGGGAGCTCCTGAGAGACCAACTCATCCTTTACGGCCTCGCTCAGTCCATGAAAAAACACGTCGTAATCGTAGACTGAGCGTGCTCCCTGACGGAGTCTCAGCATCTGCCCAGCTGCCTCCTTGCCAGAAAGTGAGCGATCAAAGACTCTTTTCATCTCTCTGGTGAATGCGTTGTAATTAGTGCAGCAGGGGTCGTCGGCGTCCCATAGTGCCGTTCCCCACTCACGTGCTCTTCCAGAGAGAACTGTGATGACATAGGCTATTTTTGAACGTTCCGTGGGAAATGTAGAGGTTTGTAACTCGAGAGACAGGGAGCACTGTGAGAGGAAGGCTCGGCAGGTGCCGGGTTCTCCATTGTATAACTGAGGGGGTGGCAGACGGGGTTCTCTGATCGGAGGAGGTGGAGAACGAACTGGAGCTGGGGGTGATGAGACCTGGAACTGTTCAATCCGAGAAGCAAGTGCAGTGAGGGTGTCCGCCATAGACCTTAGGTTCTGATTCACTTGCTGAATCTCCCCCTGGTGGGTGCCGAGAAGGGTGCCCTGTGCCTCCAAGGCGGTCCTGAGTTGACCTAAATCCGCTGGGTCCATGTTGGCCGAATTATTCTGTCACGGCTGGTCCGTGTGAGGCAGGCTTGGAGGACCCAAAAGCAGACACAATAGGTCGGATTCAATATAACAGTTTATTTCAAAATGAGGAGGTGAAACAGAGAGAGAGAGATGATCAAAAGAAACCAGTACTTGGGGTGCTGTCTGAAAAGAGCTGTGGCGTGGCTTGGTTGTGGAGGTGGATGAGAGACAGAGCACTGAATGCACAGGTTGAGCAAGCACGGCAGAGGAGTGAGCGTGGCTGTGTGGAGAAGTGAGGGCTGTGGTGCACGTGTAAAATCCGATGTGCAGTTTGAGGGAGAGATTGGAGATTCAGCAATCCTGAAGATAAAGGCAGGGCCGGAGTCAAAAACAGAAGCAAAGGTTCAAAGCCGGGTTATCAATCAATGTAGTGAACCGTTCCAACTCGTAAAGCTAAGGGTGTAACCAGAAGAGAAAAAAGGGTCAATAACATGAAAAAGGTAAAAAGGTATTATTTTCACAAAACACTAGACACAAAAAACACTAGGCTTGTGGCACGCAATAATTCGGCACTGGATGGTTGTTTGTGGCTGGTTTAAATAGGGAGAAAGTGACGAATGAGATGCAGAGCAGGTGTGCTCATGCCGGTGAATGAGGCGGCAAAACAGAAGCCGTGGGATGGAATGTGGAGAGGAGTTGCAGGTGATCATGGCTTGGTTAGAGCGGAGGGCGTGACATGGCGTACTGTTACAGTTAATCTCATTAGACATCTGAGCAGTTGCTGGTTAAGGGCCTTGCTCAAGAGACTTGAGAGCGAGCGCCATAACGCATCACCACAGCTCTGTTACCTTCCAGGTTTTGGGGTCGAAACCCAGAGAGCATGAAATTGAAATCTAGCGTGCTATGTATGGTGTATAATCCCTTGTTCCACACATTAAGTAGTGCCCTTGATCAGGGATTTGGGATTCAGCCTTGTGTTAGAAGCTAGTTAGCTTTGCGTTTGTAAATAAACAGGCGATTCGGAACGACTTCGAAGCAAAATGTGCCTGAATGTCTGATCTCGAATTTTGGCAGGCAGCTGGTCTCCCCTCTCTGCAGAACTGTGGATCATACAGACCTGCTTTCACCCATGCTGCGACCGGCAGTTAGTGCAATTCGCGCTGTCATACTTCATTATCAAAACTCGTATAATGCCTCTCGTCCGACCAGATAACGCACTGTTGTATAATTAATAATCATTGTTAATGTGTTAATGGTTGATGGTTGTATATAACTAGCTAGTCGTCATTAACGCTAATATCACTAGGCATTATTTTACTCCTATTCAAGTGAGTCGGTTCCTCAATATGGTTTAAATTTTACAAAGTTGAGGTGAAAATTGCAATCTAAGGTGACAATAATCTTGTTTCTGTTGCAAACATTAGTTCTAATTTAGCAGGAAATCTTTTTATGCATCGACGGATGTCTATTTATTTTTTTTTGTTTTGTTTTTTCGGAAAGGGAGCCCATTAGAGGCTGCTCACTCGAGTGATAATTATATCAAACTTGTGAAGCTGCCAACTTTTCTTTTAGCACAGAAAACATCCAAAATGTTTATGGTCATCCCATCCTTGTGGATTCATGATTCAAGTAATGTCCCTGTCAGGATTCATTATGATCTAGTGCACTGTAAAATAAGGCTGTATGCACTTGAAAGAATCTTTATGAACAAACTCTTTGAGTCTCTCTCTGTTGTCCCTGCGCAGCCACGCTTTGATCGCTCAAAGAAAAAAAAGAAAAAGAAAAAAAAGATTTCTCATACATCCAAGGTAGTAATTTTATTATTTATTAATCTAGCTGATGCTTTTATCCAGAGTGTTCTATGTTCTGTCAAATGTTGCCACTTCATTTTGATCAAGGCCATCTCGGGTAACGAGGCAGAGCTTTTAGTTCAGTTTTAAAGTAATGAGAGATGAGTATGACGATCCATCATGTGTTGTCATGCACCATGCTCCCTGTAAAGTCTGATAAGGTATAATTATGGTAAATACAGATGCATCATTTAGTCTGTAGACAGGATTTTACAGAATTTACATTGGGTCCTCATTACATACAGTATGTTCATACAAACATGGCTGCTCATATTGTCACCAGTAAATAAGTTCTTCTCTACTTTCTTGTATGAGCGCTCCAGCTCTCACTGGCAATTAATAATGTGTTGTATACTGTATAAATGAAACAGCAGAGAAAATTTGTCAACGCTAAAAATGTTCTTGTTATAAAAAATTGCTGAGTGTGCAGACGTGTCGCAGAGGATAGCAGCGTCGAGGAGAGTGACTGCTTACAGTTGTAGTGCACTTTCAAAGTTAACATAGTTTGGGATTAATCCTTGAGTCAGGGCTTGTTTACGGACACGAGGTTTGCTTTTACAAAGGATTACTCCTTCCAAACAATTGATTGTGGAATTCCAACGTCACATTTGTGCATGAAGATCATTAGGTTCACTTATCGCCTATACCGCTTAATCCTGTATTCAGGGTCGCGGGGGGCCTGGAGCATATCACTGGAGATGTAGAGCACAAGGCGGGGTACACCCTGGACAGGGTGCCAATCCATCGGAGGACACACACATACTGTACATACACTCATTCACAGACTATGGGCAAATTGGGAACACCAATTACCCTAATTTGCATGTCTTTGGACTGTTGGAGGAAACCGGAGTACCCGGAGGAAACCCACCAAACATGGGGAGAACATGCAAACTCGAACCGGAACAGGAAGCGAACCCAGACCCTTGAGGTGCAAGGCCTTCCTTTGGTAACGACACTATAGGCATTAGTGGTGTAAAACCTGCGCCAATATCAAATTGTGCACATCGTAAATCCAACCCCTTGATGGGAGCAGCTAAAAGAGCAAGAACTGACACCCATGTAGATTTTTTCACACAAGGAATCATTTTCGTATTGAAGACCAGTATAATATGTAAAATGTGAGGAAATTTTAGCTCCCCAGTCTTATTTTATTCTACTTGACCTAAAAAAGATAAGTCTTGCACTCTAACATTCCATTCGACTGCACTTAGCTATGATTATTGGACACAATGTGGTCTCCAATTCGTGTGTAAAAATGATTCCTCATGGCCCCACTGGAACGACTTTTGCACAATTTGAGTTCTGGAATATGCCTGTGCCATTAGGGAGGAAAAACTCCATTCCTGGCCATTCAGTACCTTCAGGTAATTAGCTGACTTCATTGTATCGCCACATAATGTTGATGAATCTAGACCTGACCAACTGCAAAACAACCCCAGATCATAACACTGCCTCCAGAGACCTGTACAGTGACACTATGCAATGAGGGTGCATCGCTTCATGCGCTTCCCTTCATACCCTGACACAAACCCATCATTCTGGAATAGGGTCAGTCTGGACTCTGACCACATGCTCCAAATTCCAGTCTTTATGCTCCCTAGCAAACTGAAGCCTTCTGTCCAATTTGTTTCACTAACCATCAGGACTAATTTTAAAGAGCACCAAAGATTTACAAAAAAATGCTTTCCAACTTCACTGGGACCAAAAATCAAACTCTAGTAGCCTAGGTTACTGAGTCTAAAAACAAAACACAAGTGTGAATAGTGACAGAAGGTGCGTCCTGTGACCTGTGGTTATAATGTTGGTTTCTAAGCGCAGCGATAAAGTGCTTGCCCTATCATCCGGAGATTACAAGTTGGAATGCTGGGTGATGCTGCAGCCTCTCGCAGCCGGGAGCCTAGAGAGAGCTGATTGGCTGACGGAAGGGATGAGAGGTACTTAGTGCTGTTACATTAATCTACAGCCAATTACGGGTGTCTGTGAGTAGATAGCGCTGTCCTCCGAGTAGTAGTAGTAGTGTGGGAGTGCACTGATGATGGGTGAGGAACAAGCCGAAAAATAAATCTATATAATCTATATAGATGGCAATCTTCTGACAGCTGGAAGGCACACAAAAGCCACAATGAAGATGAAGGTCTCATTATGAAATATTTGTTAGAATGGTAGTATAGTATAGTATAGTATAGTATAGTATAGTATAGTATAGTATAGTATAGTATAGTATATAGGGATTGTATATGATGTTAAGTATGTTATTATTTAGTACTGATTTGGTTTGCAGCACATATTCTCCAAAAGGTTTTTTTTCCCCCTCTCATTTGTACTTTGCTAACTTATTTATGACTGTTCAATGTTTTGAAACAGAATTATTTCTGTGTAGGTAGTATGACGCGTTCGTGCCTCACAGCTCTGGGGTCTGAGGTTTGATCCTGTGCTCAGGTTACTGTCTGTGTGGAGTTTTTGAATGTTCTCCTTGTGTTTGTGTGGGATATGTTCTAAGTCCTGTTATTTCCTCACGGCTCTCGACAGTCGTTTTTACTTTTCTGGTAAAAATGTGAATACTGCGATATAGCGTCTGCCATAGAGACGGCGTTTGACATGTAGTGTGAAACTATATTTAAAGCAGGAATATTGTGGCGGGGCAATATTCTGACACCCGGTTTTAGATTACAGATTGAATCGAGGCTTAGGGCAGTTTTTCAGCAGCGGTGCAACTTGATCAAATAGTGACATGTGTCATATGAGAAAATTATACTGTAGCTAGCGAGATTTTAGACAGACTCGCTGTTTATCTCACTTTAATGCTCCACTGGCTTCTGCTTACACAAGAAAAAGATGTCAAAGTACAGTACGTTAGTTCAGAGCACTGTCAAATGAATCCGTTTTCTACCCGAGCTGTCAGTAAAATATTAACTTAAACATCGTTCCTGGTTTATTGAACGTTCACCCTTAAAGCACCCATATTTAGCAGGGACTGATGACTTGTGGTTGTACTATCCGGTATCACTGAAATGGGTTCCCAGTTGAGTCTGGTTCTTATCAAGTTTCCTTCCTCTTCAGGCAGTTTTTTTCCTTGCCACCATTTCCCCATCAGGGACAAACTGATAATAAATAATTATACTTATATCCTTCGTAAATTTTCCAGATTTATATCCATAATTTTGCGACAGTGACCACTGTTAAAAGCGCTATATAAATACATTGCAGCAAACTGAATGCAGGAGACAACAAATACTAAAACTATCTGTGTTGAATGAGATGTAGGGGTATTATTTAGGTTGTACCTCATGAGGTATCTAATTATTTATTCATTTTTTAGAGTGCATTATATATATTTAATATTTTTAATAATTAGATTTATGATATGCCCTGAGCGGTGGAGCCTTGAGCACTTGTATCATGAATCTAGTCAAATATATCTGAAATTTTAATGTAAGGTTACAGTAAACCTTGGAGAGATTCCCCACTAGGGTCCGGGTTCGGTTCCCGCCTTGGGATCTGTGTGCATTTAGTTTGCATGTTCGCCTCGTGTCCGCGACCTCCCACAGTCCAAAGACATGCAGCTTAGACTAATTGGCGTTCCCAAATTGCCTGTAGTGTGTGAATGGGCGTGTGAGTCTATGTGTACAGTATGTGCGTCCCCTCCAATGAATTGGCACCCTATCCATGGTGTAGCCCGCCTCATGCCCTAAGTCTTCTGGGATAGGCTCCAGGCCACCGCGACCCTGAGACAAGCAGAGAGGGAGAGAGGCTGGTGAAGAAACCACAATAGGTATATTTATATTTCTCCAATTTGTTCAGTCTGAGTTTTTCAGTTTTGAGTCTCAGTTTTCCTGAGCTTTTTGCCAGCGCAGGTTATGAAGCAGGTGTTTTAAGCAGCCTGCAGTTAATGTTTCCAGATTTCCTCCAGCCAGTTTAATTAGCTTTCCCGTATGCGGGCTCTACCTCAGCTGGAAGAATTTGTAGCGGCAGTGCGTACAAACATGATAAATGCTCTTTAAAGTTTGAGTAAAGTTTAATTGTCTTGGCAAGGACCAGTTTGAGGAATAAGAAATATACCACTGTGTTCCAGTGTAAGCCAGACCTGGACTGCGAGACTGATTAAGACCATGTCTTCCATGTCATTACTCTGCCATCTCCAATTCTCTGCTGTTGTTTCTTCATTAATGAGGCTAAAAAGGATACCGACTCCAGCACCGTCCTCTTTTTTTTCTCTTCCAGCTGTTCATTCCTCGTTAGGGAGAACCTCTAAACTCCGTAATATGACATCTCTTGTATAAGCAGATGTGGCTTTGGCAGCTATTAGTATGAAGAGCTGCCACATGAAGGCCACTTATGAACAGGATGTTGGAATTACACGGGGATTGTATCCGTTTAGAGTTATTGCCTCAATGCGAGATGGCGTCTTAGCGTAACTCTTCCTACTGGAAATCCAGATACAGGAGTTGTTCTGCTTTACTAAGGGATTTAGTGGTTTTTCAGAAGTCAGGTGTTTTACAGCCAGCTCAAAATATTGCCACCCTTCATGGGAAAGGGTCCATGAAGTTAACTGCTTCAATCGAAGGCGGGAATCAAACCCGGAACCTGGAAGTGTAAGGCAGCAGTGCTAACCACTAAGCCACCGTTTTATTTATTTATTTACTTTTGTTCTATGGGACACTTTTATTGACTTTTATTCCAGACAACAGTTCTGAGCAGGAATTTTTGAGATAATTTGGCCACCTTACGGAAATCAGAATGACTTTGATGGATTGATATCGGAGCATCGTTAACTATACGACGATGGGATCATGTTACAAATAAACACAATGTTGCAAATACGATTTCAAAATAATATTAATACCAAATTGCCAGCCTGAGTGGGACTCAAACTCAGTTGTTTTGGCAAGACCACTTGGGAGCATGCTGTTGATGCTAATAAATGTGCATACATAAAAACCAGCTCCACAAAAAAAATACACAACAGCAGCAACTGACTGAAATATTACATTGGAAAGCAGCCAGAAGAGTAAAAAACTCCTGCTAAACATTCAAGATCTGTCCTGTGAATGTGGATGTGAAGGAGTTTGGCTGCTCTGCAAATACCATATTATAGGAAAGTTATTTGCTCACATTACAATAAGACTGACACACGAGGTACCCGTCTGTCTGTACCAATATCCAATCCGACTTCTAAACCCTAAAAGGTACTTAAGGGACCATGGATATAGTTGGATCGATCGATCGATAGATACAGTAGATAGATAGATAGATAGATAGATAGATGGATGGATGGATAAGAATTAATGCTCCAAATAAAGGTTAACATTTCAGTCCCATCATCTTCATTAATTCACTTCTTTCTTTGAATTTTCTAATAATTTTCATTGAAATCCCATGTTTCATTTAGTTTTTCATTTAGTCTGTTCTGTTCAGTTTATTATAACGCCCTCAGGTTACGCTTATGCTTACGCTAACGCGGTTGCTCAGCAAATGGAGATCATCCTGAATCCTAGTCATAGTTACAGTTTTGAAGGTCAGTTCTGCATTTCTTTTGGTTGTGTTTATGTCTTAGTACAAAGTGAAATAGTTTTTTTAAAAAAAGTTAAAGCTAAAAATAATCTGATCAGCTTTAATGTAGTCAGTGATATTATTATTATTTCAGTGATATTATACATGTCTGCCTGTCTTTCTGTACGGCAGAACTCTACCTAACTTATTAATACAAAGAAATAAAATTTTGTAAGGTTGAGTATCTTACGGCTTGTTTACAATAAGTTGTACTTCTTTCGTCGCCAACCAAATACACTTCCTGTTCGTTATTCGTAGAAACAAGTAGCTTATTAATAGCTTATTTTTGAATCCGGCACATAACAGTTCATAACATCGCTTTTACTCAACATTTTGATTTCACCTATGGTGCTGGCTAGACTTCCGGCAGATATCTAAGTACTGTAGAATTTTCATTGCATTCTGTTCAGCCAGTTTTGCGTGATGCTGTGACAAATTCTGGCTGGACAGACATACAGACATACAGACAGGAATTCTGGTTTCATGTTTTCAAATGTATGAAATGTAAAGATATCATTGAAAGAGCGAGTTCGGACCAATGTGCAGACAAAACATTTCTTTTATTTATATAGATTATGTCTAATAAAAAGCACATCTGCATTTACACCCATCCCAGACATACTGCATTTGGTTTGCAAGCACCTAATTACAGTGATCTCAATCTACTGTTCTCCAGTTTAACTTCATTTATACCTACATCTTAATTAAAATCTCTCATTTTAAAGTCTTTAGCTTGAACCCATTTCTAGAAGATATATATATATATATATATATATATATATATATATATATATATATATAATTCAGGGTTTAAAGATTGTTGACTGTCAGTGTGTATTTTTCTAAATCGAACGCTTGTCAAGCGTCTTAATCAACAGTTGGAAACACCACCTCTATAACACGTTGTTTGGAAGCTGTTTCTGAGAAAAAGCCACTAAATGCAGCCCTTGAGTTTCACCAAGCTTCACTTGAATTACACTTGGAATCATATTTGTGGCGAGAACAGCATGAACATGTTTCACTGAAAAAAACAAGAGTGAATACAAGGAAAAGAGCCCAAACCCAGCGACTCAGTAATGCTTTGAGGCTGTTTTGTGGCTGGTGGTTCAGAGACCACCTTGCATAGACTGAAGGCATCATGAACTCTGCAAACTTCCAGGAACTGCCTCTAGCAGGATGTGATGAATCGGCTTTGGATTGAGATTTGAATGAATAAAAACATGTCACCATCCAGAAAAACAAATAGATTTACAATAGGTGTGTTTGCATGGGCATCGTATAGAGAATCAGAACAGACTGGTCCGATCCAGCCTCACCTGAATGAGTGTTGAATGGGGATGAGAGGTGTGATGTAAAAGTTTAATAAACTGTTTGATGGTGAATATTCTGATCGTTTCTCTCTTGTTGGAATAAATCCATTTTTTCTGCATTTCTAACTCATGTAGGTGACTTAACGAGTTTGTAGGAGGTCAATTTAGCTTCAATTCATAATTGGTAAACTCTGTGAGAACAACTCTCTCTTATCAGCATCTATTTAAATAGTTACGTTATCCTGGGTACAGGGATGCAGGGGCCGGGAACCTCTCCTAGGAGACATGGTGCCAATTTAGGAACACCAATACGGTCAATTTAGGAACACCAATTAGCCTAATCTGTATGTCTTTGGACTGTGGGAGGAAACCGGAGTACCCGGAGGAAACCCATCAAGCTCAGAGAGAACATGCGAATTCCATGCACACAGATCCCGAGGTGGGAATCGAACCCGGACCCTGCAGTTGACTACATCACCGTGCTGCCTGACAAAATATCGTCCATGAAAATGTAGCTAATATTTGTCTTAGCCGTGGATTGGAACACTACTAAACCCAGACTTGTGCCCTAAATTCTACACATGCACAATTCTGAGATTATAAAGGAGGCTAGAATGTTCAGCATGTAGCAGAGTCCAAGATCCTTTACAAGGAAGTTGGTGCTGGTATCATCTCAATCAACTCTTAATTTTAAGAGTGGGGGTGAAAGTCATGTCATTACACGCACTTGCCATGCCATTTTTTGTTTGAATTAGTATATAAAAGATGAAATATATGAAAGAAATGTATAGGTCCTACTGTATGCCGCTAGAACTTTACAGAAGCAATGCATGTCTCCTATACAAACATAAGTTTATATAAAAAGTGTGTGTCCTGTACATGTGAGTTTATTTAAGAAAACTGTAAAGGAACAAACCCGAATGCAAGGACACCAGGTACGAACAGGAGTTTTGTGAGAAGTCTGTAGTAGTTCACAGTCATCTGCTAGTGTGGCTGAATACTGGTGGAGCAGGAAGCAGGAACAGACTGTAGATCGGTGAGTACTTGGAGCATCCACAGGCAGACAGAAACAGACTCCAAATCCGCAGGGCAAACACTAGTCAGAGATCAGGTAAACAGCTTTATCAAAGGCTGAGACAGAATCCAATTCCAATAAACAGGCCTAAACGTCAGATATCTGCTTGACATACAGTATATTACAGGGCAGACAATGCAGCGGCCAAATTTAACTTTAAAGGAATTTTGCTGAGAGGAACGGGTAGACGGATTTATAGAGTTAGTAGCTAAGAGCAGGCTGAGAGCAGGTCCAAAACAGGCAGAGGCAGATTCACAGACAGATTTAGGAACAGAATGAAGACTGGAGAGCTTAAACACGATGTGAAGAGACAGCGCGATATAGAGTGAACAACTGTGGCTGCGGAATTTGTAGAGCTTAGAGCTGATTAGAATGGCAGCAGACGGAACAACATAGTTTATGAGTTTATGTAAGGATAATGTGTACTCTATACATATGGGTTAATGCAACAAGGGTGTGTGTTCTGTACATACACATTTATATTAAAAAGTTCAATTCACTCACTCTGTCATTCATTCTCTATCACAGGTCATTTGGAAATGGCACTTACTTATTATTATTATTATTATTATTATTATTATTATTATTATTATTATTATTGTTGTTGTTGTTACATATTTGTTCAAACTAGCCACTCCTACCACATGGCACGCTGTGTTTCCTGCCAATGTATGAACAGTTTAGAGTGCACCAACTATAGGATTATAGAGGATCTGCAACATATACATATACAGTATATTAATAAAAAAAGTCATTAAAATCTAGTTAGGAGTCAGCGTGACGATGCATGAACTGCAACACAAAAGAATCGCGAAACATCACTGAATAAATATTTTTCTCCCATCTTTATAATTTAGAAAAAGAGAAATAGTATTAAAAAATTTGTTTCATAATATTCATATTCATCATATTATCATATATATATATAGCAATAAATCAATTATTTTTTATTATAATTAGTTTATTTATTAAACTATTTAATTTAAAATAAATAGTGTTCAAATTTAGGTGGCACGGTGGTGTAGTGATTAGCACTGTCTCCTTGTAGGGTCCGGGTTCGATTCCAGCCCAGGCTCGATTCCTGTCTTTGCATGGAGTTTATATGTTTGGTGTCCTTGAAGCCATGCAGATTAGGGTAATTGGCATTCCCAAATTATCTGTAGTGTGTGTGTGTGTGTGTGTGTGCCCTGCGATGGATTGGCACCCTATCCAGGGTGTACCCCCTTGCGACCCTTTATGCAGGATAAAGCGGTATAGAAGATGAGTGAGTATTCAAATTTCTATTCACGTCTTTCTTTCCCTGAAGTGTGTATACATTATTTTATTGAATATATATATATATACAGGGGTTGGACAATGAAAGTGAAATGCCTGGTTTTAGACCACAATAATTCCTTAGTATGGTGTAGGGCCTCCATTTGTGGCCAATACAGCATCAACTCGTCTTGGTAACTTCTTGGGAATTTTGAGCCGTTCTTCTTGCAGAATAGTGTCCAGGTCACTACATGATGCTGGTGGAGGAAAACGTTTCCTGAATCGCTCCTCCAAAACACCCCAAAGTGGCTGAATAATATTTAGATCTGGTGACTGTGCAGGCCATGGGAGATGTTCAACTTCACTTTCATGTTCATCAAACCACTCTGTCACCTGTCTTGCTGTGTGTATTGGTGTATTATCATTCTGATACACAGCACTGCCTACAGGATACAATGTTTGAACCATTGAGTGCATCTGGTTCTCCAGAATGGTTCGGTAGTCCTCGGCAGTGACACGCCCATTTAGCACAAGTATTGGACCTAGGGAATGCCATGATATTGTAGCCCAAACCATCACTGATCCTCCCCCATGCTTCACTCTGGGCATGCAACAGTTTGGGTGGTATGCTTCTTGGGGCTTCTCCAAACCGTAACTCTCCCGGATGTGGGAAAGACAGTGAAGGTGGACTCATCAGACAACAATACATGTTTCACATTGTCCACAGCCCAAGATGTTCGCTGCTGGCATCATTGAAACCGACGTTTGCACGAGTGACCAAAGGTTTGGCTATAGCAGACCGGCCATGTACGTTGACCTTCTGGAGGTCCAGACAAACAGTTTTGGTGGAAACAGGAGAGTTGAGGTGCACATGTAATTCTGCAGTCGGGCAGCTGTGTTTTTATGTTTTTTGGATACAATCCGGGTAAGCACCCGGACATCCCTTTCAGACAGCTTCCTCTTGCGTCCACAGTTGCTCCTGTTGGATGTGGTTGGTCTTTCTTGGTGGTACGTTGACATTACCCTGGATACCGTGGCCCTTGATACATCACAAAGACTTGCTGTCTTGGTCACTGATTCGCCAGCGAGACGCTCACCAACAATTTGTCCTCTTTTGAACTCTGACATGTCACCCATAATGTTGTGTGCATTGCAATATTTTAAGCAAAACTGTGCTGTTACTCTGCTAATTAAATCTCCACACTTTGCTTTTACTGGTTGAATGGGCAATCAATGAAGCCCATCAATCAGGCTTAGCAAATTTAGCCATGAAACCTCCAATGACACTCCAATGGCACATCCATGACACTAAATTGGTCAGAGTTTCAGTTTCATTGTCCAACCACATACATATATACTGAGCCTATACATACTGTACACACTTGTGGAAAAATCCTTTACAGGAACCAGATTAATAAGGGAACCCATGCTCATTCCTTACATCATTAAACTGTTCAAGCATAAAAAATGTGTTTGTCCTTTAGGTATGAGTTTATATAAGAAGGTCTAAAAATGTGTTCTGTTCTGACACTGTGTGGGACACTGTGTGTGTGTGTGTGTGTGTGTGTGTGTGTGTGTGTGTGTGTGTGTGGGTATAGAGGAAATGTCCTCAGTCAGGGTAGACAGCCTGGCTTCATTAGCGCTCTGTCAAGGCTGGGATAGGTTCATATTTTGCTCGATAGCTGTTGAGTTCTGGGTGCTGATCCTCATCACGAACACATTTCCTGCACCTGCATGTCCTCAGGTTACTTTCACATGAACACAATGCATTTAAATTGCTTTTCCTCTGAAGTGCATGAAGCTGTGCTTTGACCTCCGCCACAGGCGCCCAACCAGATGATTATTACACATTATTACACTTTATTTAAAGTCGGCCTGCCTTATATAACAGGTGTCTAATCATGTGGCGAGATTTCCCGTCTCATCATGTTTCCGCTTGTTTCCCTGCGAGTTCCACCGAAATCGAATCTCAGCCTGGCGTGTGATGATGAACAGAACTGTCTAAATGCGGTCACTGTCCTTTCATACATATATAATCAGACTGTATCAGCGTGTATATACAAGACGGATGTTTGTGTTTCCTGTCGCCCGGCTGTTGGGCAATTTCTTACACAGATGACTCTGTAAATCACTGCACTCCTCTCTACAGGATTAAGGAAATGTACCTGAAGATCAGGACGCACTCTGGAGTGGTTATCAGGGTGAGAATCATGTCCTTGGGAGAATTCAGTAGATTATACAGCACACTTCAGGGCTTCACCATTTGTCACAGCTTGATTGATTTACGCACAAATAACATGTTGTGCATAATGCCGTGAGGACCTGCATGTTCAAACTGATTTTTGTTTATGTTTCGTAATGAATCATTTGAATGTAATTTCTACTTCTACAAAGTGGGGAAAAATAAACCCAGGATGAACGCAAATGTGATTTCTTTCAAAAGTCCCTTTGGGAACGAGAGCTCTGTGTGCATATTAACATGATTAAAGGGCAGGTATTAAATCAATACAATTACATACAATGATAAAAGTTTATGGAAATGATGGCGCAGTTTCCTAGAATAATGACTTGTGTAATAATGACTACTTTATCACAGTAACATTAGTTTAATATTAGATCTGTTTCCCGCATTTGGTGTCAATAAAACTTAATAAGATTGACTAAAAGCAGAAAGCACTTCTGTTGACATTCCTTCCTTCTTCTTTTTTTTTTTTCCCAATGTCTCAGCAATTATCGTTAGAATTTTTCATACGTGTAATGAGTTTCGTTTTCATTCAGAAATTTCTTTTCAGGAGATCTAGATTTGCTCTGACTATCATGACTAATGATCATACTCAGAAACAATACTTATTCATGTATTGTTTTCTCTGGCAACCTTCGTCTTCGCTGTTTTTCTTTGTAAATCACCCCTTACGACTGAATGCACTATTTATCCCATTACACACACAAATTAGCTTTCTTATGTGGGATCTAAAGAAAGCAAGGCCTTGGGGTATGTGGAGATAAAACAATACGATCTGGGTTTATGGAGTTGAATCATACTTTTCTTCAGAGCTGCGTCTCAAAATGCGTTCAGAATAGGAAACTTTCATTATCCGAATGTACACTCACGGGCCACTTTAAACCCTGAACATCTTTTTGCCTTTAGAACCACAGTGGAACCTTGGATTACGAGCATAATTCGTTCCGGAAGTGGGCTCGTGTTCCAAAACACTCGTAAACCAAATAATAATTTCCCATAAGAAACCATGAAAACTCAAATTATTTGTTCCACAGCCCCAAAAAATAAATACATAAAAATAATTAATACAATCTATAAAATGAAAATAAAACAAAGTAATCTGCACTTTACCTTAAAAAAAAGTAAAAATAAATCCTGACAGATAAGTGTTTCCGTTGGTGCGCGCAGGCGCCGTGTGGGAATTAGCTCTTTCCCTCACCTCGAGAAAGAGTGACGCTCGGTGTCAAAATAAGAGTCGCATGCGTGATACATGATACTCGCCGCTTGTAAACTAATACTTGCTCGGTTTCCGATTAAAGATGTATTAAAAATCTTTGCTCGGTTTGCGGAACACTCGGAAACCACGTTACTCGCAAGTCGAGGTTCCACTGTACCTCAATTGTCCATGGCTAAGATTCAACAAGGAAATATTCCTTAGAGATTTTGGTCCATATTGACATTAAAGCATTACTCAGCTGCTTATTTGTCGGCCGCACATCCATGATGCGAATCTCCCGTTCCACTACATCCCAAAGGTGCGCTATTGGATTGAGATCTGGTGACAGTGGAGGCCGTTTGAGGACAGTGACCTCATTGTCATGTGCAAGAAATCGGTTTGAGATTATTTTAGCTTTGTGCCATGTTACTTTATACTGTGCTCATAAAGAGATGGATATGCTCAGCAATACAACAATACTCAGGTAGACAGCGCTCAATTGGTAATAAGGGGCCAAAAGTGTGCTAAGAAACTATCTCCATACTATTACACCAGCATCAGCAGTCTGAAGCGTTGACACAAGGCAGGATACCATCTGAAAGAGATTCACAGCAGAAGGAGGGATACTTCTGCCTCAAGCCCACCTGCTTCAAGGTTCTACATGTTGTAGAGAGGGATGCATCAATAAGACATTTTCGCCCAGAGACCTGCTGCTCACTAGATATTTTCAGACCATTCTCTGTAAATCCTAGAGACTGTGTTGTGTGCAAAAATCCCAGTAGATCAGCAGTTTCTGAAATACTCAAACTAGCCGGCTTGGCACCAACAACCATGCCATGTTCAAAGTCACTTAAATCACTTTTCCTCCCCTTCCTCTTCTGGGGAAGATCTTGAACATGTCTATGCTCCTCCATTTGGAACAGGCAGAGACACTATACAAATCTGTGGTTTAAAAACTTTTGCTTTATTGATGCTTGAAATACTTATGTAATCCCGAGGAGAGCCAACATTAGTGATGCTGCCATGCACAGATCCCTAACCTCTTAGCTACCAGTGCCCTTGAATAATTAACAGTTAATGGCTTTCTCAAGGACCTGACCATGGGAGTGTGGGAGTTTTTCTGGTCACTAAAACAGAACTCTGACCTTTCAGCTACCACTACCCTTGTAATGTCTGAATGGAGCTAATTACATTTCATCTCTGTTCCACTGTGTAAGAAAAGAAGGTCGGAGATTTTGTCTTTAGGGCCCAATTACTGTTACCACACATTTCATACTGAAGGGATTTTCACCAATTATAAAAGTCAACTCCAGTGCTTATTCCATGTCATAGAGGTTCGTGCTGCGGCAGATGATGAATCCTGTCCTTTAGCAGAGACAAAAGCGTCAAAGCATATTCTAATAAGTCTATATTGTTTGCACTCCGGTGGTAGATTGAGTCTGTGGTTAGCATGTTGAGATCTATGCTTTTGTTTATCTGCTATTTTGTTGCAGTAATTGCCCTTCTGTTGCTTCCTAATTAATCCTGAATTTGCGTTCAATCCTACAGTAGGTTTCGCATAACGATGAAGTTTCCCTAAATAGTGGCAGAGAATCAGCATTCAGATTATACAACTGTTTCTTATAACTGATTAAGCACTTTATAATATTATATATTTATAATATAGTACTTATAATATAGTAAAACCACTTGTTATACTATTGTATAACAAATCAAAACTTGAAGCAAACTCGGAGGTGATGTCTGAGATGCTACGGTATTTTCAATCGCAGTGACACTGGACAATCATTGGTTCTCATTGGTGAGCTCATGTACTGTATGTTGAAGAGGGTGGATAGCACTTGTCTCCACATAGGTCTTGTTACAGTAGATTGGGAAAACAATACTGCTCACTGGCTCTGAGGAAGCATGTACTACCCTTCATGTTCCAAGTTGGTTACAGGGTGGAGCGGTGGGCGAAAATTGGCCAAATCAAGTTTGGGGGAAGTAAAAGAGGGAACAGAAACATCTAAAAGGATTTGCGTTTGTTTTTGTTTTTTTTCCAGGAGAGGAGAATTTGCTGGCGATCCTGAAGAGGCGATGGTGGAAGTACATGATCCTCGGCGTGATCGATATCGAAGCCAACTACCTGGTCATTAAAGCTTACCAATACACCACACTTACCAGTGTACAGGTTAGTATACAGTCGTCTTTAAAACCTATTTGTTTTTTCTCATTTGATTAAATTCAAGGCTTAAAATGTTCGTAACTCAACAGAATTTTATATGCTTAGTCAAAAATTCACAAGTTCGAAAACCAGCTGTTACCACTTGCAGCCGGGGGTCTGGAGGGAGCTGATTGGCCGAGCTCTCTCAAAGGGGCCACTTAGCTCTCTGACATCAATTATGGTTCTGCAGCCAAACACGGGCATCTGTGAGCAAGTGGTATGAACGAATACAGCAGTCCTCCGAATGTGTTACACCGTTCCCAACAGTGAGTGAACGAAAAGGTCGAAAAAGATATGGTCGTCACATTGTTTGGAGGAAACGTGATACTCTTTGGCTCTCCCCAACTGGTAGTCATGGCCTTAATGTCGGAGTGCCCTAATTAAGACACGAATAAATTGGACTAACCACTAAGCTACCCCTGACCCAATTTATTAGTGTTGGGCCCTTTACAAGTTATTGGGCCCTTTAGCAAGGCCCTTAACTCTCAACTGCTAACATGTACTGTATAATGAGATAAAAATGTAAGTCACTTTGGATAAGAGCATCTGCCAAATGCCTAAAATGTATGGTTAAGAGGAAACAAGGAACTAGTGAACGTTCATACATATAGTTTCCACAAGACTTCGTGGAAGTAGTGTTCCAGGCACAAGCAAAGGCTGCCAAACCATTAAAGGGCACAAGCGCACACACACAAACACATAAGCACTAAATTAGCCTACAACACCACTCTGCTCTCACAGGTGGACATAATAAAAGAAAACAAGACAGTAGTGATGACAAGATAAAGAAATAAATAGAAGTGCTTGTTGCTGTCAAAGGGAATCAATATGGCACGAATAAAAGGTCGCTGTCACAGTATGCACCTCCACCAGCAACCCCCAGTTCTCACTGAGGTTGCCGTAGCAACGTAACAGATGAACCTATGAAAAAGAATGTCCGGTAATTACATTTTAATCAGTAAAAAGATGCAGAACTGATAAACTTTATAATCATTAAATAAGTATTAAAAGTAGTATTAAGTAGTAAAACAAGTGGTCGTTTTATGGCTACATGGAAAAATAAGGCTTTTATTTCAGTTTTTATTAGTTAGGACAGTCTGAACTCCAAAACATTATTTCCACTTTATGTCTGATTGTGATTATATAGATTGGTGTTGGGCTTCAGACTGTTTGATAAATTAAGAACATTTTTTTTCTTTTTTAACTCAGACTTTCTGAGTACTCATTATAAAATTCTAATCATGGGAATGTCACTTAACAGAGCATAGCTGTAGAGTAGCCCAGAATAATTTGCATATTGTTATTTATTATTATGTATTTGTTATTTATATAAAGTTACTATTTAAAAATAGTTTTTTTATGTACCGACCTCAGCAGCAACTTCATTTCCCCTTTCGTCTGTTCCAACCACTCAGCATTCAGCATCAGCAGTATACTAATTAGTATGTATAATCAATTTTTACCAGTTTTTTTTTATATGTTATGTAGTAATAAAGTTATTATTACTTTTAAAACACATGCTACAGGAATATGGGAACAATGTTGCAAGTTGCAATAATGTCGAATTATATCATTATTATCATTATTATTATTATTTTTATCATTATTTAAAATAATAATAATACGTGATCATATGTATTTGTGCTTTGCCTATGTGACTCTTGATTTTGGGTTAGTCTTGCTTGTATAGTTGATTAAAATGAAGAAAAAAAATATATATATATATATATATATATATATATATATATATATATATATATATATATATAAATACATAGATAGTAATGCAAAAGAAAAGGCTAGAAATGCTCTTGTTTTTAAAGGCTGCACAGTTCTTTAGAATTCTCTTTTTTTTTTATACTGCGATGAATTATCCACAGGCGCTCTTCTTGTCCTTGCCAGCCATTTATAAATCATTGTTGAGTTCTTGATGGATTATAGATCAGATAGATAATTTTTCTTTTGTACCTTGCAGCCATGTGCCCAATGGCCAGAAGCTATTCCTTTGTTCAAGTGTCTTCTTTTACACCCTCTGCGTTCTTTTCAAGCTGTATTGTTTACATTTTGGTAGAATTTGATCTCATTGAGGATTTTAAAATAACCAAGACAGAGACTGTGGAGACAAAGTACTTCATAACCAGCAAAATTCCATCTTCATTCAAAGCTTCAGACTGAGACAGGAGGATCCTTGGTGGGCTAGTGGTTAGCATTTGGTGGTTTGACCGCCATGGCAAGGGAATTCATGGACCCGAGCGCTCCACAAGCCAGTGCACTCTTATTGTCAGTCCTAAGCCTGGAAAAATCTGGAATTTTGCTCTAAATCTAATCCATCACCATAAAACGCTTTCTACAGGACTGTATTTTTATCAAATGTTTTCCAATAGAATTTGCTTACTAAAGTTCTATTCATTTTTCGTGACGTTCCATTAATGACTTGGCATCAACATACCGGTGTGAGACTAAGTACATTTACAGACAACGATCAGCATCCACCACTGGCTGTAGCATTCATGTGTAATAGTGGTGCAGTAATAAAACACTTCCCTGGCCGATGCCTGTCAGGTAATCTTCCCTGAAACGTTGTTAGTCGTGAAGCAGCCTTGTTTAGCACAAGATTAACAGCCCTTGATTAGTCCAAGGTGATCCTAATGAACATTAGATCTCCTTCAGACAGGGAAAAAGAGATTGATAGAATGATTGATTTTTTTTTTTTTTTTGCTATGCTGAATAGTGGCTTGAAGGCTGAAGAGGATAAGGATCAACCTGTGCGAGTCTATGTGTGGGTCTTACATAGATACAGGGTTTTATTAGAAATCCAACAAGGCAGAGACAAATTCAGAAGAAGAATTGAGGTTCAAGCAATTGAAATAAACCTAGGGAAGAGTAAACCATGAAAGGACTTAATCAATAAGCAAAACAAAGAAGATCAATTCTGGAAATCATATGCACTGCAGGAAGAGCTTTCTCATGCTGTTATATCACTAGCGGTCTCGAACTGAACGCACAATTAGTACTTGGAAATCTATTATTTTCCACCAACAGCATATCCCAGAGTTGTTCGTTTCACTTAAACCAGAGCAGCCTGCGAATAATTCAAAGATATATATTTAATATTACAGCCATGCCGATATTCAGTACGACAGCATGATCAGGAGTGTGATATTGCTTTTACACAGCACTTCCACAAACGGCATGTATTATCAGCAGGTTGTGATTTGTTTCTTTATTTAACCACTTATTTTGCTCCGCCAACACAAATCCTTCCACGGTTGGTGGAACAAACAAACGGTGCTGAGAATGAACCATTCAGGTGGTGGACAAGTCTGGAGAAACTTATGAGATTTCCATTTATTCCACTTCCTCATACATTATGCCCCAGATATACAGTACTGAATTGAAAAGACGAACAATATGTCCTTGTTGTTGTTGGTGTAAGATCGGGGGAACGCTGAGAGCAGGGGAACGGGTACGAGAAGGAATTGTTCTGCCACCTTTTTTAAACTCTGTCTCCATTCACGACCACTTGTGTATGAGCGGAAATAATACTATGAACTATGAATACTTCAAGAGACTCATTTCCAACAACAAATGCTTCCAACAAACTTCCTTCTAACTACTGGGAACACATGTGTCTGTCCGAGATGCACGATTGTCAGTACTGTGTATTTTGGCGCATACCATATTAACTAACTACTCCAAATAGCGCTAATTCAAATCTAGGGCGCTATATGGAGTGTATAATCACTTGTTCCACACACTACATACAGTATAAGGGCACAACCTTGATCAGGGGTTAGAGAGGGATTTGGGGTTTAGCCTTGTGTTAGAAGCTTGTTAGCTTTGTAGAACAACACCGAGCTAATACTAAAAAAAAAAAAAGTGTTTTCTTGCTGGAAGTGCTTTCGTGACTGGTTCTGAATGTCGGTTTTGGCAAGCTCTCCCTTCTTTCCAATACTGCAGACTATACCACATTTTCCCCACATTCCGGCAACTGGCACTTAGTGTAATTAAGGGTTATTAGAACACCTGTAAAGGTGTTACGTATAGTTAAACGTCCCAGTGCTGTTATCGTCTATTATCACCACTTCGATTACTTGTTCCGATACTTTAATCCTGTATTCACGGTCACGGGGGGCCTGAAGCCTATCCCAGGAGACTTAGGGCACGATGCAGGGTACGCCTTGGACAGGGTGTCAATCCATCCCAGGGCACACACATACACACACTCTCACACACTACGGCCAATTTGGGAACGCCAATTAATGTTTTTGGACTGTGGGCAATGAGCAAAGATAATTCCTGTTACTACTTATGTTAATGCTTCAGATTAATGTGTAAGTGTTCCAGTAAATGGATTTTTATGTTTCTTCATATGATGAAGCTTTCCATGAGGAGCCGTTAACATTTATAGAAGGAGTCTCCAGTGTCAGGGATTTGTACCAAGCAAATATAAGAAATTCCAAAAATTGAGAGGTAAGGTCTATAACTGACTGTAGCCACTGTAATGCGATTGATCACAGGAACTAACTAGTTTCATGGACGCTCCATGGCATTAAATAAAATGACAAAATTGTACTGTAAAAGGTAAATAAAAGCTTTGAAATTTTATATAAAGGCCCAGAGGGAAGAAAACACTTTTACCACCACGACCAGCGTGGAAATTATGCTTCTTAAGAGCAAGACATGCTGTGTCTCCAATCTCAAGCAGTCTCAAGGAAAATTGCTGCATCATGGTGGTCTATGTCTACTTATCACACACACACACCTCTAGCAGACGAAATTAATGCCACGTCCCAGTCTGTTTCACTCTGGTAGCATTCATGTCATCCATGGCCATTTGAGCCGACAGCGGCGCTGCTCTCAGACACCCAAATCAATGATGTACGCTCCCCATGGGCTCTCAGACATCGTCTGAAAGTGGACCTGCCGGTCGCTAATAGCTGCCTGTGTGTGCTCCAGTGTGGACTCGAATGCCCTACTTATGACAGTGTGGCGGCTCACGTGAGAAGAAGCGCATGCTGATCTCCTCCAAGTGCCCACGCTGTGAGAGACAGGCAGCAGGGAGCTGACAGATGCTGAGGGATATGAGCAGCTGCTTTCAAAACTAAAGAATGCAATTTACATTCCACACACACTCGCAGTGTGTTGTGTTGTGTTGTGTTGTGACTGATAGATTTGGATGAGCACTGCTGAAAAATGATACTGATCTTGCAATAAAGTATATAACAAACACACAATATATCGCAATTTTCTTCGGCTTACTTTTAACCTTCAACATCCTCACAACAGCAAAAAAAAAAATCTTTGATTTTTTTTTCTTTGAGTAAAAATAACACCAATCAATGCTTTTTCTTTCAAACAGACCCCAGTATACTGTACTGTAGGCCTCTTCCAAAAGGTTCAGATGTTGCTTCAACATATCATTACATTTACAAATGAAAAAAAAAAAAAAGTCATATAAAATGCTTAATTTTGTGATGGTACAAATGTTTCTTGGCATTACATCTCCTTTTTTTCTCATTTCATTCAATAAAGCAATTGAGAAGGTATACTATGTAGTTAAAGACACAGCATAGCATACCTCAACCGAACGGTAGAGATGGCCCAAACAGATGATTTTCAACACATTTTTCATTGAGATATAACCTCAAAATGTGCTCTACCAGAACGTTAAAAGTCATGTAACTGGAAACAAATAATTATAATTTCAGGGGGTTTGCACTAAATCTAAAGCTGAATGTTACTTTAAAATGAATTCTTTAAAAAAATTTTAATGCCAGATTAAATTTTTACTCATTTGAATTTCATTAACATTTCATTTTCTTTAGCATAGGAGGATTTATAGGAGTAGATCCAGTGTATGTGAATGTGCCCATTCTGATAGTAACTGTTAATTCACACGGCCATGTATGGGAGATGCTTTACATCATGGAAGCCTTATAATTTTTGTATTTAATAAACAGCTCTTGTATAGTTGTTGATGCATTTTCTGTACATTAGTTAACATTTATGAAAGTAGTCTTTAATGTCAGCCCCTTAAATTTCCTGTATTCTTGGTAATGCATTTCATTTACAGTGTTAACTTTATAAAAGTAGCTTTTTCAGCATGTGTTAATTCCTGTTTTAGGGTTTACTGAACTTTCCTGTATTATTGATGAAGCCAGTAAAAAGCTGCTTGTAATATTAAAGCATTCCAAACCAATGTAGCATTTCTGGAAAAAGCACATATTGTGCTGTCACGCTCGCCGTATTGTATAATTGACCTAAAATAATCATTAACTAAACCCTGCTTCATTGGTCAAAACTCTAATTTAACAAGGAGCAAAGACCATTAAAATAAAAAAGCATCCTAAACAAGGGTGCATCTCAGGCCTCAGTCCTGAAAGTTACACAAACGAAGGTTTTATCTCAAACGTAACTGTAGACACTGTGAGATCTTATAGTTTCATCTTTCAGTGTTGTAATGTTTTGAGGATTGGAAGATGGCATTTCTTGATGAGGTCATACTGTATGTTACTTATCCAAAGGATGAACAGTTACCTGAAGCATGCACTCTCACAGTGTGACTGTATTAATAATAAAAATAATAATAATGATAATAATGATAATAATAATAATATCTCTGCAGCAGGGTGAGAGAGGAAAATGGGCACAACGTATCGCAAATATTTCAAAGTAAACTTCTAACGAGGTAAGACGGCGTCTCATTAATATTTATGTGGGGATACAAGCAGCGGTGCACAGGAGCCAAAGCTTTACTCATTACATAGACATGATTAATGTTCAGTGACTATTCTGTCTCAAACCTGTCTTTCTCAAACCTGTCTGCTTCTTTCTGTCTGTCTCTCTATCTCTTTCTTATCATCCTCATTCATTTCTGTTTGTCTTTCGTTGTTTGTTTGTAGACGGGAGATCAAGACTGTCTCACCGTCTTTCTCAGTCTCTCACTTTTTCAGGTGGTTGTCTCTGGCTTTGCAACTCAGTCTGCCTCAGCCTGTCTGTCTGTCTCCCTTCTATTATCATGTGTCTGTTTCTCTGAGTCTATTGGTTAGTCTGTCTGTCTGCCTGTCTGTCTTGTTCTGTCTCTCCTTCTTACTCTATATATCTTATTCTCCTGACTCTACTGACTGTCTGTATCTGTCTCTCAGTCTAGATCTGTCTATCTTTCTGTTTCTATCAGTCTCTGTTTGTCTTTCTCTCAGCGTCAACTTTCTCTCTGTGTCTGTCTCTCTGCTTGTCTTTCTCTGTGCATCAGTCTCTCTCTCTCTATCTCCCATAGTCTTTGTATGTCTTTCTTTGTATCTCACTGTCTCTGTCTTTTTGTCTCTTTCTCAATCTCTGTGTATATTTTTCTCTGTGTATCTTTTTCACTGTTTGTCTTTTTGTCTCTCTCTCTCTCACACACACACACACACACACACACAGTCTATCGTTGTTTCTGTATCTCAGTTTCTGCCAGTCTTTCTTTCTTTCTGTCTCCCTGAGTCTCTGTCTATCTTTCTGTCTCTCTTTTTCCATATGTCTTTCTGTCTCTGTCTATCTTGCTCTCTGTATCTCAGTCTCTGTCTGGCTTCCTCTCTGAGTTGCTTTCTGATGTCTGTTTTTCCTTTCTCTCTCTTTCTATCTCTCTCCTTCTCTGTCTATCTTGCTTTCATTATCTCAATCTCTGCCTGACTTTCTGTCTCTTTTCCTGATTGTCTTTCTGGCTTTCTGTATCTCTGTCTATTTTTCTCGCTGTATCTCAGGCTCTGTCTGTCTCAGTGTATATCAGTCACCCTCTCTGTCTGTTCCTCTCTCTGTATCTCAGTCTCCGTCGATCTGCCTCTCTGTCTCTGATGCTGTGTACATGTAGATGTTATGAAACTAAGTGCGCCTGTGGGAGTTGGAGCTTCAGTAAGTGGATCAGATGATCACTTAAAATGTTCTCACCTTTAGCCATGTGACCTCGATGATCCCGCACTAATCATCCACTTCTTCATTCTGTGGCACTAAAATATCCCTTGAAGTGCTGTGATTATTACTATTTTCTTTTCACTGTGAAGGTTGGTTTGTCTGCTCAACAGCCTTTTCATCGCACATAAAACCGCCTGCTTTCTGCTATCACCAAATATGTTTTTCCCTCCTCTGCTTTGCACTGCACGTGATTCAAGCCTCAGCTGATGGATTTTTCCACAGAACCCGAACTGCGATCGCCTCACAGCTGATCCGAGCTGGATTACGGCCAGTGTATTTCACTTCAGGCACCACTTTCATTACGATAAAACTTTACGCTCAGTCTAACTGTTGTAACTGCTCAGATGTTGGACAGAGGACAGTGCAAGTCTCACTACTCCTGTCTTACGGTTTAATATATGAGCTCTTGGCCCGTTCTGAGCAGTGTCTCTGAGTGCTACTGGCTCTTCCTGGAATGGAGGGCTGATGGCTCCCCTGCGGCTATAAATGCTCCATACGCTTCCCTCTTTCTCTCTCCTTTTTTTCACGCAGCCTCTGAGCACCCGAAGCAATAAACCTTCCCGGTCGATATTTAATGCTTTGTTCAGAGATTGCAAAACAAGGAAGTGCATGTCGGAATATTTAAACGCTTGTATATATTGATGGATTGCTCGTTGCCGAGCTCATTTCATAACTCAGCAAGGCAGCTTTTGTGTGCAAGACAAATGATCAATATTAGGAATACAATATTATTCCGTAGCAAGCAAAAAGGAAAATTGAAATCATTTGCAATTTTTTTTTTCAGTGGAAGTGTATGTCTTTTTTTTTTTCTTTCTAAAAATGTCAGAATGTCTATAAAGGGTTACAGTCACACGGGTCATTTAGATATTTTATCTAATAATCACAGGTCATACAGTACGCTGTGTCCAAAACAGAAAGCATGACTTTTACAAGTCAGTGTCTCAAAAGGTTCACGTGAGATGTACTCTCACCGGCCACTTCGTTAGGTACAGGGTTGGACCAGTTTTGCCTTTAAAACTGCCTTCCTTTTTCATAGATTCAACAAGATGCTGAAAACATTCCTTAGAGACTTTGGACCACATTTAGACATGACGGCATCACGCGGCGGCTGCAGATTTGTCGGCTGCACATCCGTGATGCGAATCTCTTGTTCCACTACATCCCAAAGGTGCTGTATTGGATTGAGATCTGGTGACTGGAGGCCATTTGAGGACAGTGAGCTCATTGTCATGGTCAAGAAAATCGGTACTAAGGGGCCCAACATGTGCCAAGAAAATTCTCCTACACTATGACAACACCACCACCACCCTGAACCGTTGATACAAGGCAAGATGGATCCATGATTTCATGTTGATTACGCCAAATCCTGACCCTACATCTAAATGTTGCAGCAGAAATCGAGACAATCTTTGTTTTTGCATTCTCCTGTTGTCTAATATTGGTGAGTCCATGTGAATTATCGTCTCGGTTTTCTGCTGTTAGCTGACTGAAGTGGCACCCTGAGTGTTTTTCTGTTTCTGTAGACCATCTGCTTTAAGATTTGAGGTGTTCAGAGATGCTCTTCAGTATACCTCAGATGTAATGAGATGTTATTTGAGTTATTGTTGCCTTTCTATCAGCTCAAACGATTCTGGACTTCCTCCTCTGACCTCTGGCATCAACAAGGCATTTTCATCCAGAGGACTGGATATTTTGTCTTTTTCAGACTATACTCTGTAAACCCTCGAGATGGTCGTGTGTGTGAAAATCCCAGTAGCTCAGCAGTTTCATAAATACTCTGACCAGCCAGTCTGGCACCAAAAACCATGCAACGTTCAAAGTCCCTTACTGTAAATCACCTTTTTTTTTTTTTTTTTTAAACTATTTTGATGTTCGGTTAAAACTTCAGCAGATCATCTAGACCATGTCTACATGCCTAACTGTATGCTGTTGCTGCCATGTCATTGGCTGATTTGCATTAATGAGCATTTAAACAGGTGTATCTAATGAAGAGGCTGATGAGTGTACTTGCATTAAACAGGATTAAGATATCAGTGGGATTAGAAGTGAGCAATATGTGAGAAAGAACTTAGAATTGACCCACTTTGTGGTGGATTATTTTCAGAATATTTGAAACTTCCTTATACAATAGGATTTGCCAATGAATACAGTTTTAGATATATTGGTGATGAACAGCACACTATTTGTAGTTTAAAGTTCATAGACACATCCATCGCTCTGGAATAGGGTCAGTCTGGACTTATCAGACCACATGACCATTTTCCTTTAGTCCAAACGCCAATCTTTGTGAAAGTGGTTAGTCCCAGTCCTTTGAATTCTTATAACATTATATGTGTGTGTGTGTGTGTGTGTGTGTGTGTGTGTGTGTGTGTGTGTGTGTGTGTAAATGCCCTTACTTTCACTATTAAAGATAGCTCTAATTTTGAGTGCTTAAGCGATCTAAAAAATAAATATTTTTCGTTAATGTTGCAAGAACATTATTTAACACTAAAAAGGAAAGGAAATATGTGTACAGGGGAAAAAAAAAACATAAAATTAATAATTAACATCAAATTATCTGCTGCTCAGTTTCATTCATTTTGTACTAAAAGATACAGTATTTTAAAACATCCCAGAAAATGCAATTCATCAGAATATTAATGATTTAGTTAATAGTAATCACGGTACTGTATGTCATTATTTTCTACATCTTTGTATATAGATGAAATATTTTGCTATTTCTCATCAGAAATAAAAGGCTATATCAAAAATCAATTCTAACTTGAGGACATTGTCCACATATTGCTGAGTCACTCCGCCGTGTTTCGGCAGCCATTTTTGTTAAGAGCAGCTGCTTCACCTGACATGACACGCAGGATTATTAACGTTGGAGAACAGAGGATGCATGTGCACTGGGTTCACGAACTGTCCAGATGAAGGGGTCTCAGAAGGCGGCACTTCTTGCACACCAAAGCTCACTCCTGCCTGCGTTTTTTGAGACAGCATTAATACAGTGCTTCATCACTCCAACAATGCTGATATAATGCAAGAAATGCAAAATGTACAAATTGTAATCACTTACAAACTTCCTGACAAAGGCCATTAGATTTTCTATGATCTCAAAATCAAATCCAGGTCGGGATCGAATGTGAGAACCTGGGTAAAGGTTCAAATACCTGGCTTTGTGAAGACACAAATTAGATATGATAATTTTTTGTTGGGTGTGTGAGGAAACAGCGCCACAACGCCATAGCGGCTAAAATATATTACATCCGTAGTGGTTTAGCACTACCATAGGCAATGAATTATAAATGGTTTAGGGTGTTTTAGCTGCAAAAACTAGACATTTTTATTAAGGTATCAAACACGTTAGCACTCACCTCACAGTTGTTCTATTTTAATAATAAAACAACAGAATTCACGTTTATTAAATTTTCACCCAGAGCGGGATTCGAACGTAGCTTAAAAACAAGCCAATTCCATTGAATGTCACTGAGTGCAAACTATACACAGAGACCCAAGTTCGATTCCCCGACAGGGCGAAACCAAAGGTTTTCAAACTGTTTATTAAATAATGTTATTATAATACTTTTATTTTTTCACAGAAAGGAATAAATACGTTGGCTGCATAAAATGCCTTTATAGAATTTATTTAGTGCTTAATAACATAGAGTAAGAAATAAATCAACATCAGGGCTGTGTGCAGCCTGAAGTGAAGTGGACTCTTTAATGAACCTTGAGTTTACGTCTGAAACTCTGTGGCAAATTTCTGGTTTTATGAAGCCACAGTACACTGCTAAGAAATTATATTTTTCAGTTAGGTGTGCAAGTAACAGCGCCACAAAGCTTTTGTGGCCAAAAATATATTACATCCGTAGCGGTTTAGCGCTACCATAGAGAATGACTGCGCGGGAAGACCGGGGTTCGATTTCCCGACGGGGAGAAATCATAACCTTTTTCTTTAATATGTTATAAATAAATAATTTGTATATATATATATATATATATATTGCTTATTTTCACAGAATTTGTATCTGAATAAAGTTTCAGGAGCCCAGGAGCATTCAATAATGTGCATTTTTCTAAATCATCTATGTCAGTGTTGGGCTAGGCAGAAACACACCATGGTATTGGGATTTTGGTGTGAAATAACACATAACACGTGTTCTGCAACTTAATGTTAGCTTAAATTACACATTTATAAAAGCATAATTTAATAATTTAAGCGTAAAGCATAAATGTGTTCAGTTTTTTATTATATATATTTTGTTGTTGTTGTTTTTTTTAAAGCACAATAATGTATTAAGTAATTAATTTTTTACATTTGATAACGGTTAGAAAATTATAGTAATAAATGTGGTAAAATAATAATAAGAAGCATATATATACTGTATACAGTATATAAGATCAAACCTGGACTTTTCTCATGAATGAAGGTGTAAAATCAGTTGACATTTTTGGAAGAATTACAATTTTGGTCGAAGAGCCCACTCCGAGAGCACTTGTTCCTGTGAACATTCATGAGTGGAACGCCTGATCCTGCTAGATTGCAGAAAAACACACGTGCCTATGGGAACTGTACACACAATCATTCACCACACACTACAGGAACTCAGTTGGGAGTTATCCCATTAAAGGAGTTCCTGGGAGGCCAGCGCTTCAGACATGAAGCAGGCAGTCTGATCTCTCTGGCGTACTGAGAAAACTTTCTACCCTGATGGTATCCAAGCACGAGTGAAACACTGGGATAAGTGCATTAGAACAGCAGGGGATTATATAGAGAAATACAGGGAGTTTTTACTCTCATAACTCTCATGTCTTCTGCACAATCAAAAGTCCTGATATGACTTCAACACCCCTCATTTACATATAAAGTTTTTTTGATCCGATTATTTTTAATTATATGGATATTATATACTTTATTCAATTTAAGTGATTTGTGTGTGAAAGCCGCAGTTTCGCCACAGGCCATGATTTGATATGTTTTTCTTCCAAGTCTTCCACTTAAAAAAGCAGTTTTGAAGCTTTGTAGTTTTTAAAGAAGAGCTACCAGATGGGTATACTCAAGGTATAAGCAAGGTTTATGATTATTTAAAATGATTAATGCTTTGCCAGAATGGAGAACAGCGTTTTTGGCCATCTGTCTGTTTTATAAGTGCATCAAAACAGATGGTAATGCAAGCACAATGTAGATGAAATTATGTCTAAAAATATCAGTGTGCTGGCAGATTTTTGACACCAGTGAAGGAAGATATAGCAACGAGAACAAATAAAAAATATTTTTTTAACGAAATAAAAAGCCTTATTTTTAACCCAAATATATTAATAAGCCAGACTTGTTCACTGTTCTGTGTGTCCTCAGCTACTGGACTGCTTCGTCATCCCTGTCGTGCTCCTGCTGTCCTGGTTCTTCCTGCTGGTGAGGTATAAGGTGGTGCATTTCATCGGCGTGGGCGTCTGCCTGCTCGGCATTGGCTGCATGGTGGGAGCCGACGTGCTGGTGGGACGGCAACAGGGTCTTGGTAAGGCTTTTCATCCAAAAATTGTTGACTCCAGGAAGACACACACGCACACACACACACACACACAGACACCGAACTCCTGAGTGAGGTGTGGCATTTCAGATGCAGCCACACGAAATTGCCACCAGGGCCGTGTAGAGCCCTCTCAGATTCCCGCCAGCTCCCTGGCCGAATCACTGCTTTTTATTAAATATGAATGAGAGCTTAGCCTGGTCTATAGAATGTCTCACATCGCCTTCCCAAAGCCCCATGTCTCATCAAAAGATTCACAAGCATGGCTTAGATTCTGCTGTATACGGATTTATATGAGAATAAATTACTCACATGGGTCTTGTTGTTTAATAACGTGGTGCTCGCTCGCCTTGGAGATTCCATCACCGCGCGGCAAACACAGGTAATATCACTCAGGAGCGTTCTGATATGTAATTGATTTTATGTGAATGTTATTTACCACAGTAAGAGCGATATTGGCCCGCAACGCAAACCACACATACTGTATGAGGTATATGTTTTATACAGCATCATAACTGTGCTATTAAAACCCTTACTTTTTTCTATGGTTTGTTTAGGAAACCTATGAAGTATATAACGATCCATGTTGTGTAATTAAACACACCACAACACTAATAGGATTTAATAACCATCACGTTAATGCTGTAATGCATTTACTAATATTAGCAGTCCATAATGGATCAAAGGATGAAGTGATTTTAGTCATACACTAAATAGAGGTACGCAGCGGTATGAAATATGATAAAATGTGAAATAAATACACTAAACCTTAATTTATGATTCCTCTCGGCACCTCTTTGCTTTAAAAAGAAATGCGAAAAGTGTCTCCGTTTTCCTCTTGCTGCCGTCCTTGCTGACATGTAACGCAGCCACATTTTTTATATGAATTGTATAATATTGTATAATCTGTTCCCATTAAATGTATTGCACCCAGCCCTCCTCGAAGGGAATCCAGGTTTTGTTTATATGCATACGACTGCATAAGATTGTTAATCCTTCTGTCTCTTTATGGATCATCAAAATTGGATCCCTCACCATTGGGACAGTATACAACAGCATTTTGTCCCACACAATTTTGGTTCGTAAGTTGAAAATTCACAAGCCACGGCATTCGTATGCCCTAGGTGCACTGTACATATATCACAATGCCTTATAAATTCCTAGCATAATATGTAAGGTTAATCTGTAGTTAATCTCTGTTGTTAAAATGTCTTTCAAAAGACCTGATACCATAGAATCAAGTACTATATGCTATGTACTAAATATGCCAGAAGTATGCGGACGACACCCGCTCATGACCATGTAAGAATTGAAGTGTCCCACACAGAGCCCAGACCTCAACCCCCAAGACATTTGGGTTGAAAAGTGCACTTCAGGCCTCCTGGTCCCAACATCAGTGCCTGACCTCAACAAGGTTTCTGTAGCACAATGAACACAAATCCTAACAGTCACACTCCAACATCTAGTGATAAGTCTTTCCAGAAGAGTAGGAGAGGAGCAGCAAAGGAGGGAAAAATATGGATTTTTATGTTCAACAGGACATTGGACACTGTGATTGGTCAGGTGTCCACAAACATTTGGCCACATAGTGTTCAGGTATGTCAGAGAATGAAAAAGATGAATTTTCTTTACTGGCAATTCTAACATCAAGCTCTTCGCTCAACAGGAGACCACAAGCTACTGGGAGACCTGCTGGTTCTGGCTGGTGCCACGTTATATGGCATCTCTAATGTGTGTGAGGAGTTCATTGTGAAGAACCTGAGCCGTGTAGAGTTCCTGGGCATGATGGGCCTCTTCGGGTCCTTCTTCAGCGGTATCCAATTGTAAGTGTTTCTCCTCGACATACACTCCAACCTCACTAGTGCGAACTGTTGGCATTAAGGATTGTGTAATCTTATATAATCATTTATCATTTTATTTAGCTTTTAATTTGAATGTTCCTCATGTGAGGTCTCCAAAAACAGTGCAGTCCATTCTGCCAGTCACAGGTCTGGATGAGGTCATCAAGGTGCCACATAATGGATTTTGCCCCTCAGCTGTTACTCTGCGTCCCCCCCCCCCCCCCCCCCATGTGGTCCTATTTCTGTCTCAGCCAGCTGGCTCTTTCTGGTACTAGCTTGAAGCCTTTCCCAATCCTGATCCAAGAGGGATTGTCTTCCTCCCTGGTTGTTCTAGCCTTGAGCCAGAATGGATTATTTGAATGCATCACATTGTTTAACAAGATCCCAGAAGTCTCCAGTCAGAGCTTTAGACCACCAGCCGCTCGCCTCCCCAGAGCGGTTTGCTGAATTGCTCACAAATGCATCAACATCCAGATTTGTGCTATATTTAAACAAACCCCAGCAGGTCTGTTTACCCACGCCGACTGCTAACATGTTGGGCGTAATTACACCAAAACGTGATGAATGGCTGTTGCTGTACTTTTAGAATTAAAGTTACCAAATGTACTTTTCCTTGGTGCCACCATGGACGCATCGTTTATCATTTTAGAGAGTAAAGTACATCCTGGAAACGTGAATACCTTTAAAATAAGGTATGTAATTGCACCTTAAGGACCAGTGATGTACCTATTAAAGCTTAACCCTCACCTTTGCAGGTAAAACATACATTTTAAAGTTTGGTTTATTTCTGAGAGTTTAGTCTGCATTATCACCGTCCCACTGTGTACCAGCTGATGTTTTTGGGTCAGCCTGGCCTGCACTCAATGAATTATAATTAAACATTTTATTTTCATAAATGTTATGACGCAGAATATGCCAAGGGGTATAAAACTTTCTTTGTTTTTGGGTTGCTACTCTTTGTACTTTTAGTGTATATATATTTTATATCTTCCCCGAAAAAGTGCATGTAGTCTAACTTTTGGTGCAAAAAAAGATAATTAAACAGTGGTGGTTAAAGGACATCTATTATAGACTCATTCATTTTGAGACATTCAGATGGGGTTCCATGTCTGGCATGACATCGCATATGTTAAGACTTTTATTATAACAGTACCTCTGTGGACAGCAATAAACAAAGCATCACAGCAACACATGAAACAATAATCTAAACTGGACAACAATAAATTAAACAAATGCGCAACTAAGATCTACATTAAGACGGGTTAATGAAACTAAACAAGGTTCAAGTGAATACAATTGACAAGACTATGATGCAGTGTATTCTGGGAAACGAGGTCCGCAACTGAAGTCGACATAAAAGTTCAAACACAAAACGTAAAACACACATGAGATCCATGCGCGCAGAGTGCCCTCCAGGGGTTATCCCTAAAACTCTAATGTAAGCGTGTGTGTGTGTGTGTGTGTGTGTGTGTGTGTGTGTGTGTGTGTGTGTGTGTGTGTGTGTGTTTGTGTGTTTGGGGTAGGGCGTGGGGGGTCCAAACAAACGAGGTGAGAAAAAAAAAACCCTGCTTTTTTATAATTTCCCATGTTTGTATTTTCCTGAGCTTAAACAAGCCAGGTAGATTCCCCCCTTTGTGACCTCATATAAGAAGAGCCCCTCCTTTAGATGAGCCTCTGAGTGTGTTACTCAGCTCTGCAGATTTCTGGAGGGATATAACTCAGCAGTACCCCATTTACCTAGACATTGAAAGTGAGCATTTTGTTGCAGGGAGTTTAACTTAAGGGACCTTTAAATTTGTTTTCTTATATGAATGTGTTAAATCTCACATGCTCCTCTCTTCTTCTTCTCTCTCTTCCTCATTCCTTATATGGCAATGGCTTGCACAAACCCTTTTCTTTTCCAGGAAATATTTCGTTTTCCTGGGAACATGTGAATGGATTTGATGTAGTAGACTCAAGAAATGGATTAGTGCTTATATACGCCACTATTTTGTGAACTTACTGACACTCCTCGGTGTCAGATATCGGGAAGCATGATGAAGCACAGCGGACAGATCTAGCAATTTGTTTATCATCAATTTTAAAACCTTTGGGTGCTTAGAAGACCAGACTAAATGGTCAGAAGTTTGCAAGTTCAAAATTGTGGTCCTGTTAAAATGCTGCAAGGACCTTTAACTTTTTCCAGCTCCTGTAGTCCAATGTAGTCCAATGGCTAAGGCATTGGACTACACTTTGAAAGTTTCCCAGGTTCAAATCCCACGACCACCAAGTTGTCCCTGTTGGACTCTTGAGCAAGGTCATTAACCCTCAACTGCTCAGAAGTGTAATGAGATACAAATGTAAGCCGCTCTGGTTAAGGGCGTCTCCCAAATGCCTAAATGTAAAAAACTAATAGCCCTGTTTGTTCCATGCAACCAGACTGCTGATGTTTCCACTTGTACAGTAGGTAGGGTACAAGATGCCCTTTTGAAGGTAGTGTACCAGCAACAAGGAAAGCTACCCAAGCTTTTATCTGAGTGTCTCAAAGAGTGTCAGAAACAGTGTCCTGTCAGATCTCAGTGCTCGCCAGAGCATCAGTATCTTTGATGCACTTTCACTCACTTTGACATAGGAAGGGGGTTCAGTGTAACAACAATGCAGGATCGAAAGACCTTAGAGATAGATGAGGCACTCAAACAGGTCAAGACCTTGTACAATGCTTGGGTAATTATCAGAACGACTATACAGTAGATGTCCTCGACAAGATGAACTACAGACATTCCATTAAGATCTGGCAAAAGCTTCTCCAAGTACTTTAAATTAAGTGCTGACTGGCATAGTAATTGTTACAGAACACAGAAACTGATTTTTTTTTTTAAAGAAAACAACAATAAAAATGCTTTCCTCCATTCCTCTTTCCTGATCGACTCTGGTATAAAACAGATGAAGACAAAGGCAGAAGAGACATCAGAGCACTTGTCTCTGCCCTTGCTCTTTTCATCACAGCTGGCACTGCAGCAGGTCTCAGAGAGCTGTAGAGACATACTGTAGAAACTCTCCAAAATGTGCTGAAGTGTATTGATTAAATCTTTGGGAGTTTGGGAGGGTCAGGATGTTTGACCAGGTTCTACTTCAATTTTAGAGATTCAGCACCTCGTCTATCATACATTGTTAAAACATGAGCGTACTGTATCACTACTGATTCCCCCCCCTCCTCATTGTGTTAAGTTTGCTCCATGACTAAGGTGAACAGAATGGAGGAAGGCTCTCTATCATGATTTTTTAATGAATTTTTGGACGTTTTTAGATTGTTTTCTGAAAGCGAAAAACAGTGGTGATGAATTAAGCATTTGTCTCTACATATGCTACATATTTGCAGAAATTATTTGTAAGCGGTTGGGCAGGGGCATCCGATGAGCCTAGGTCCGATCGAAGATTTTTCTTTGTAACATAAATTATTTATTATGTTTTCAAACACCCAAGGTTGCTTTACCAATTAAAAAGACAAAAATAACTCCCAAGTGGCGTAAAAGAATCGGCCTGTCATCCGGAGATAGCGCGCTGGATTCCTGGGTGATGCCACAGCCATCCGTATCCGGGAGTCTAGAGAGCAGATTGGCCATCCTCTCTCGGGAGAGTGGCATACTTCAATTCTCACAGTTGGGCATCTGTGAGCTCATGCAAGTGGAAAGAGCAGATATCGCTTTTTCTTCCGAGTGAGCAGTAGTTTGAAAACATGCTGTCGGTTGGTGTCACATGTCTCAGAGGGAGCGATAGACTTCGCCCTCCCTGGTTGGTAGTTGTCACCTTCATGGGGGAGTGCCCTAGCAGAGACAAGTGGGAATTGGCTATGACTCAATTAGAATAAAAGTCTGGAAAAAAATCTAAATAATAATAATAATAATAATAGTTGCAAACAATGATGAGTGGGCCCAAGCACTTTGCGCCATCATGACTTTGTGAGCATGTTAAGACCCCAAAAAGGCCTGGATGCTGGAAAAAAAATTATTTTGAGAACATGTTGCACATAGTGCTTGAGCTCTAATAATAATAATAATAATAATAATAATAATAATAATAATAATAATAAATATAGTTGCACGCAACGATGAATGGGCCCAAGCACATTGTGCTATCATGACTTTGTAAGCATGTTACGACCCCAAAAAGAACTTGATGCTGGAAAAAAATTATTATTTTGAGTATGTGATGACATAGGGTTGATGTCATAGTGCTTATAATAATAATAATAATAATAATAATAACAATAATAATAATAATGTGGCATGGTGTCTTAGTGGTTTGCACTGTCGCCTTGCACCTTACAAAAATAAAGGTTAGAGTTAGGGCATAGGGTTAGGATGTTTGGATGTAACCCAGTGACATCCAGACATCACACTTTTTTTATTTATTTGATCACCTGCCATCTCGCACCCACAGTCAGCTCCCAACAGTACATATGCAACTACCAAACTGTAGGATCAAGGCTAACATGTATTAACCTCAACACAAAACATGATACCACCAAACCCATTTTCTCAAACTGCTCAACTGCTCTGACATGAAGTCAGAATTGGCTAGGATTTCAGTGATTGCCAGGGGACAGCAGAGGGACTATCCTTCCCACCCAGAGAGAGAGAGAGACAGTTTTGCTCTTTTGGCTCCAAATCGATGCCAAACCAGCTGTGGCATCATTGGAGTCTGTTGTACCACTCAGTCCAAAGTTTTGCAGGACACTGTAGGAGAAACTCAACATCTAATAAATACTTGTTTGATTAATGCTGTCAAATGATTAAAAATGTTAATTTAGTTAATCGCAGTCGTCGTGTGTGATTAATCATGATTAATCACAAATTTAAAATACTCAGATTTACTTGTATTATTAAACTGCAATGTTGGAATAAAGAAATGCATGACAAACTGGTTAGAGGAAACAGATTATGCAGTTTTATAATATAAAACAATAACATTTAATAATATCTCTCGAATGGGACTGGCACTGCATGTGTGACAACCCCCATCCCACCCCGATGAACCCGGATCATCAGATCCGAAAAATTAACAAGCTAGAGCCTTAGCCGGCTGAGCCACCACTCCAACATCTTACATTTAATGCATCCTTGTAAAAATAGTTCTCCTTGAAGGCAGCTCGAGCACACGACTTTGGATTTATCCAAATTTCCATCTAGAAGCTTTTTATAATAAAACTTGCTGGTGATGTTTCCTCAGTCATCCTACTTTTTGCGCCAATTGTGGCATTATCACACAACCGGGTAACGACACTTCGACTATGGGAAACCATTAGGGTCAAACTTGGTCATGTGATTAATTTGTGTTATGAAATAGTAATGCGTTAAAATGTCTAGATTAATCACATGCATTAATGCGTTAATATTGACAGTCCTAGTTTTTGATATTTGTAGTGGGATTCTGAAAGGAAGCAATCTAAGTGTTCTTTTTATCCCGTTCGATCTCATGATGGTATTTGTATTATATGCATCACTAAAAGTTGTTCTCTTTCAGGGCCATCATGGAACACAAGGAGCTGTTGAAGGTGCAGTGGGACTGGCAGATAGGTAAGATTCATACACACCATCCATTTCTGAAATGGGGCAGCCGCAGGAGACGAGAGCACTACAGGAGGCCAGGCTAATTAAAAACCCATGTTTTTTCTGCGTGTAGGAGGGTGGGGTGTTGCAGAAAGGCCTGATTGCCATCTCTGCTTTATTCTACCCACCCTTACGCACACATACAGCACACATATCCTTTCCCTGCTGCGTGAGATATTTTTTCTCTCAGCGGTGAGCTCAGGAGATCTGTCACATGGTGCTACTGTTTCTGGGTAAGTGAGCTCAGCTGAAAGAAGACACAGTAGGAGCTTTTCCTCAGAGATATCTAGAAAACAGCGCGCACTTAACACAGCTTCCTCTTCAACCCTTTTTGTTTTCGCGCAAACCGTAACAGCTTCATTCTACATGTCAAAATTATCTCGCGGCCGAACGCCGCATCGTCACGTGCACCAATCCGGAATGACGAATTAGATTCGGCTGAGAATCAGTATAGAGGAGGGGAAACTGTCAGAAACTGTCATCTAGCCCAGTGCTACTGCCAGGCAAAGTCAGTGACTAAATACTCAACCTTGTGCAATGCTCCTGGTGTGTGCTGTCAGAGTGTCCAAGGCGTACCAATGACAGCATGTCTCTGGAGGCACTGACTTGCCACAGGGGCATTACTGAGTCTAGAGCCGCTCACAGGTCAGCTGTGTAAGCTGTCTCTACCGTCACAAGTGTAGAAACATGTGCTGAAATATGTGTCGCCATCTGAGACTGTGCTGTGGCATAAAAATAAGAGCTCGATCCTGCATAATAACTATAATGCTCTGGGAAATCATGTCACATGTCACTGTAAATTCTGTTAAACAGACAAAAATGCTCATAGTATGATTTTGGTTTGCCAAAAGTCAGATTTTTTTTTTTTTGACATTTAGCATTCTGTGACAGCTCAGCCTTATAAATCTTAAATGTTATATATATTGGTCTTTTATTTTTCATTTAATTTTGTACAAGGAACCAGTTGAACAAATTTACTAGATACTTTAAAGGTCCTATATTTTTCCATTTTTTTCAATGTTACTTTGTATCAGAGCATGGGGAACATGCACACACAGACCCGAGGTGGGAATCAAATCTAGATCCGGGTGGTGCAAGGCAACAGTGCTGACCAATACGCCAATGTGCCGCTTCTGGACAGATAATGCAGTATGTTATACGTTAAACACTCTTTATTTTGTTTTATTTTTTGGGATCCCCGATTTTCTCCCTAATTTAGTCATGTCCAATTCCTCCCCGTCACTAGGGGGCTCCCACATTAAGGCTACTACTACCACTCAGCCGGGAGGGCCGAAGACTATCACGTGTTTCCTCCGAACCACGTGACGCCAGCCGACCGCATCTTTTCGAACTGCTCGCTCGCGCACCGTTGGGGACGGCGTAACACACTCGGAGGACAGCGCTATCCGCTCCCTCCGCTGCGCGAGCTCACAGACGCCCCTGACTGGCTGTAGAGCCACGATTAATGTCCCTCCCCTCTGAGAGAGCTCGGCCAATCAGCTCTCTCTAGAGCTCCGGCTGCGAGAGGTTACAGCACCACCCGGGATTCGAACTAGCGATCTCCGGATGATAGGGCGAGCGCTTTAACCACTGCGCCACTCGGAGGACTAAACTCTCTTTATTTTATCTCTCCTCCGAACAAGCCATTTTAGTGTCTATGTAAATGAGCTTCTGCTGAGTCACACCCCCACCAGAGAAGAGCAGTGCTGAGCAACAGCCTGGACATCTGCTTGTATGAGGTCATATTCGGGGGGAAATCTAATTGGCTTTTAAGTCAATTCTCAATTTTAAGACAACTTTAAGTCAATGGTTTGTCCTGGAGATCTATCTTAATGGCTAAAAAAGGGATTTTGCATAATAGGTAACCTTTAAGTTATTCAAAGAATCCTAAAAAAAAAAAATAAAAAAAAACAAGGGTCAGAGATTCAAAACAGACTCATCTTTTAAATACAGTCATACTTACAGCACTGTCGAGTTCTCGAGTTTATTCTTGAGTCGAGATGTTTATTTATCTTATTAAACAGCAGCTCTGACATAGTTCTGGCTGAAAGACAAATCAGAGTTTTATATTAATGTGCTCGCTCAATGTGCACTTTAAACAGTGCCATAACTCGGATTAGTCGATACTTTCTATCTAATAAAGTCAGGCTCTGTCGTGTTAAAGAGCAGGAACTCGATTTTACAGGGAACAAGCTCTGTATTTAACCCAGTCTATCGAATCTCACTTCTTAATTTCATTACATCACGTCCCCCACACACCTCATGTTCCCTTTAAGAGGGAAAATGATTCCATGTACTGATTGTGAGAGTTAACGTCACTCTCTGAGACCATGCCCTGGAACATATCTAAATTTGTAATCATTAGCAGCAGCGAATTTGCAAATTGTCCTGAATATTCATGTTATTTAAATATGCGTGTGATAAAGTCTCACATTTTTGCATGGCACTTGTTCAGATTTACAGAGTCTCTGGATTTTGGACAAACAGATGGAAACATATAAGTGTTCTGATGTATTCTGTTAAAGACAGAGTTTAAAGGTCCCATATTTAAAAATTTGGCTTACAAGTTAACACAGGTCTCAGCGCTCCATATATCATCCATACATCAGACTCATTTATTTAATTCCTCCTTCAAATGCGTGGTCCAGTGTTTATGTAAATGTATGTATGTAATTGCTTAGCCACGCCCCCAACATCAAACTGAACTACATGCTGGGAAAAGAATGTTCTTATATGAGGTCACAATAAGGGGGCATTTTAAAGCTGAGATTTTAAAGCTGGCCTGTATGACATACAGACAGACAGACAGACATACCGAGTGCCTGGCCAAGATTTCATTCAGTCACCTTTGGCACTGTGTTCTAACTGTATATAGTTGAAGTGACAATAAAGCCTACTTGACTTGACTTGACTGACTTGACATGATTAAGCATTCGTGAAAATGATTACTCGTTCCTCCAGAACAACCCTTTCATAAACCTTTCGCAGTCCTGAAACATGGCTGTGCCATCAGGGAAGAAAAACTCCATAGATTGATCTAGCTCCATGCGCTTCCCTTCTTACCCTGACACGACCATCACTCTGGAATAGAGTCAGTCCGAACTGGACCTTTGGTTTCCGTTGCTCCAAATTCCGATCTTTGTGCTTGCTAGCAAATGGAAGCGTTTTTTTTGTTCTGATGAGTCTCGCTAACAAGTGGTTTTCTTATGCCCACACAGCTGTTTAGTCCCAGTCCCGTGAGTTCTTATTGCATTGTGTGTGGATGGGAACTTTCACTATTAAATATAGCTATGTTTTTACTGTAGATTTTTTTTACCTTGCAAGTGTTTGAGTGATTTCCATTCATTTTTTCTTCCGATGTCATTTCTTCCACAAAGTTGACGGCTCAGCCATATTCTTCCAGATTTCGATAATGTATTGAACATTCTTTACCCACTTTCAGTCATTTCATAAGTTTTCTTTGCTTGATGCAGCCTGATAATTTGACCCTTTGAACTTGTTTTTTGTTGATTTTTTGGCTAGACAGTGTATAAGTATGCAAGTGATGGTCGACTTAAGTATACCAAAGTATACCAAAACAAAGATGTAAATAAGTATTAGCCTAGCAAAGGTCTGGCGAAGGTCAGGTAAACAGCGATCAGACATAAGCTGGTCAAGCCAGACACAGGAAATGATCAAAGGCAGAAGGATCAAAGCTGTGATAACTATCAGAATAACAGAGCTATATACTGTATCGCCTGGCTTAAACAGCACAAAAATTACAGAAAACTCAAAGACAGAGTGAATACAGAGAGTCCTTAAATATCGTGACTGTTCGTGTGATAGATTTCAGTTTTGTAATCCCATGGCCAGTAGTTGAGTGAACGTGAGCATGTGACCAGGTTTGTTTTAAAGTAATTAAGGTGAAAGGGTGAATTTCATGCTACAGTATCTGTAACCTAAAATTTTTGTAGCTAATGCAGTTTGAAGCAAAAATGAATACAACTAAATAAACAATGTGAACATTTTATTGCTTAGATAGGGAGTGAGTTCTGATGTCGGATCTTTATTTACTATATTTATCTTTTGCCAATAAGTCCAAATAATTCCCCTGTTCGTTAACAAATAATAAATCCTCACTGACGCGAATGATTAAAAAAAAAAACAATCATTGTGCGCATAAGTACATACAAGTTCCAGAACTGTTGCTGTTTTTCTATTAGGACGAACCAAAATGAATTCTTTCGATTGAATAAATCCTAGGAATAGGATTTAGTAAACGGAATAATATTTATTTTCAGCCTACCTGGAATCACAATGCAATTGTTTTCAGTTCTAGTGAAATGTTGAGGCTGAAAGTAGGCTTGTGTAATAAACAGGCGTTCAATAGGATCCTGCTCTTAGTGAAATTGTTGATTTGGGAAATGGCCATGCTGGAGTGGCAAGTGCTTTATGGTTTTTTTTTTTTTTTTTTTCCAGATGAGAGCTTTTTACATTTCGGTTTCTGGCCCTGATGCATCTTTGTCATCCTCATTCTTGGAAATGAAAGTCGTGTCCTTTACAGACGCACTTTGAAATGACTGTCTTGAGAAGGCCAGAAGATAATTTTATTATCTGAGAAACTATGAGCACTCCAAAACAACCAAGATATCCTTCATCCTTCATGATATCAGTGATGTTTAAATCTCATTGCTTTACAGATAAATCGTGAGTAATATCTTAGCTGTATTTGGCCTTATCTTACTTTACTTTGGTGATGTGTGGGTAAAGGTTATGCTTTAGCACTTATGCTTTGTAAATGTGAAAAAACTACATTTAGAACAGATTCAGATAAAAATTTTTTAAAAATCTGTATGATTTATGTTACTCAGGACCCTGATTGAGCAATACCACGAAAAAAAACCCTTTATATTCTAGTGTAAGCATGCTTACACTTTTAACAGTCATTACAATTCAGGTGTCACTGGTAAACTGAATACTGACGTTACTCATCCAAACACGAACCTTGCCTCCATTTCACAACTTTTTCTTATTTTTATGAAAACAGTCAGCATTGGCATTTTTAATATTATAACACTCCAATATAATAAAGGCATATGATAATATCTGATTCTTCAACTTATTTCAAAGTTAATTTCCCAAATGTAATATTCTTGTACTATTGGTCAAAGTCGCTTCCAAGGTGAACCATTTAAAATTATTAAAAACAGGCTGAGCGGTCTAAAATTTTATTTATAACAATGAAACATAAATCAGTCCATCCATGCTTTTGGATAGTGTTTTGGCAACAAACAAACAAACAAAAAAAAACGAAGCTGTAAAATATTCTCTGCTGGTTTTTAGCATTATGTGACACGAGCCTCGTATTCAATTTGTTCTTTAAATGAAAACACCCAACAGTGTCATTTTTTTTATTTTTTTTTTATACTTGACATATTTTTGTGCTGATTCCAAAGTTTGCAATAAAAACAAAACTTCCTTTGTGTTCTGTCCCTGGAAAAAAATGAATTCCTTTGACTTAATATGGTCTTATCTCTACCAAAACATTTGGAAGGTGTTAAGTAATTCTTATTGCCTCTTTTTAGGGGCTTTCAAATCTTTTTTCTTCACCTCCTGATATTCGTGGACATTGAGAGTGCGCTCCTTAACCGGAGCCAGAGAGTTCTGATTGGCTAGAAAGCTGCACTTCCTGAAAGGGCTGCTCAGAGACAGTTCATTTCAAGCTACAGACACTGAAACAGCGTTTAACAGTCTGGTATTCTATATATAACAATGGCATGATAAGGAGGTATATATCAGTGCATCCATTATTAAGATATTTTTACTTGCTGTGATAATTTTTGCAGTGTTGATCAAAGGAAAAACTTTTTTGTGTGTGTTAATATTTTGACCATAGTTTATATACAGTTGTATATACAGTTTATATACAGACATATTACAAGGGGTGTTCAAGTAAAACCGGGAATTTATTCATCATAAATTATGATGGTGTAAAACCGATCGACATTTTCAGACGAGTTCAAGGATGGGTCTCCGAGTGGCGCAGTGGTAAAGTGCTCGCCCTATCATCCGGAGATCACGAGTTCGATTCCCGGGTGATGCTGTAACCTCTCGCAGCCCTAGAGAGATCTGATTGGCAGAGCTCTCTCAGAGGGGAGGGATAGTGGTACTAGGTGCTCCCACATTAATCATGACTCTACAGCCAATCGGGGGCGTCTGTGAGCTCACGCAAGCGGAAGGAGTGGATAGCGAGTGTGTCCTCCAAGTGCGTTACAATGGTGCGTGCGTGAGCGAGCAGTTCGAAAAGAGGTCGGCTGACGTCACATGGTCCGGAGGAAACATGTGATGCTGTTCGGCCCTCCTGACTGAGTAGTAGTAGTAGTAGCCTTAATGTGGAGCCCCTTGTGACGGGGAGGAATTGGATACAAAATTAGGGAGAAAATCTGGGAAAAATCCAAAAAAGAAGAGTTCAAGGGCAGTAAAAACGTGAATTATTAACATGTGAACGTTTTAAAGAAGACTGTATGATGAATGACCAAGGTGGCTTGGACCCTGTGTAGTCTTCCTTATGAACATTCATGAGCCTGATCGTTGAACATCGACGGATAACATATCACCTACTTGCTCAAGAGACGCATCTGTCTGCGGGAAATGTACACACAACCAGTCACCAACACATTACAGGAACTCGACTGGGAGTTTTCGGCACATCCGCCTTACAATCAGACATGAAGCAGACAGAAAAACTTTCCACCTTGATAATTTTTCTGTAGCACTACATAAAAATAAGTTTATGGTAGCAGGGGATGATATTGAGAAATAAAGGGACTTTTCAACTCTGTTGGGCTTGAATACCGTTCACACATATGTTTTTTTGTTTGTTTCTTCCTTAATAAAGCAGATGTCTGGGTAAAACAAAAATGCTTTCAGAGCGCTTACTTTACAACAGCTTAATCATGGGCTCGAGATTTGCCCTTGGGTCAGTGTATTTGTCAGTGATGAATAGCCGAGAGTGACTGCCGGGTGCTCTGTGTCTCTCTTCAGGGTTACTGTACATCGGCTTTAGCGCCTGCATGTTTGGCCTGTACAGCTTCATGCCTGTGGTGATCAAAAGGACCAGCGCCACGACCGTCAACCTGTCTCTGCTCACCGCTGACCTGTACAGCCTGTTCTGTGGCCTCTTTCTATTTCAGTACAAGGTGAGTGAGCACGTGTATGTGTGTGTGTGTGTGTATGTGTGTGTGTATGTGTGTGTGTGTGTAGGGACAAAGCATTCAACTTTATCCTATTCCTTGTCAAAATAAGATCATGCCGTCTCTCATTTAGCACGACCCTTTATCAAAGATTTGTATTTCCTTTCTGCTGTGTCCTGCTTCGATTAAAGGACTACTTTATGCTTTGCATTGATCCGTCTCGATGTTGGGTGAAGCGACTCTCCAAGGGTTTTGAATTTTTTTTTTCCCCGAAGCACGTCCTACTCTTGATTCTTTGATACGGATTCAAAGGAAGACGATGTCTGCTTGGCCAGTCTGGTTTCTTTCTTGTCAAGGCTTCCTCGACCTAATCTCCGTCTGGAGGACCTCTTTTTTTTTTTGTTTGTTTTTGTCCTTGTTGTTCTTGTTCTTGTTTTTGCGTCCTCTGAGCATTCGTTCAAGCAGTCGTGCATTCTTTATTTTTGTAACGAAGGTTACCAAAGAGGGCAACATTATAACAGATGAAGCATGTTCATAGCTCAAGGATTTGTCATGATGAATATGAGACTAATTAGGGAGGAATAAAAGATTCAAAGATCAAATTCATTGGAATCAGGAAGCATGTCAGAGCACAAACATACAGTGAATTGTACCTGCGCAAATTCACCAAACCTAAAAAGGCAAGAGGAAATTATAACAAGATTGGGTGAAACAAAACAAAAATTATTATTCACGTACCAACATTTGTCACACTGTTATAATGGGGATGTACCTTATGACATTCACTCACTCACTAATTGTATACAGGTGGCCTGAGAATATTAAGGTAGGAAGTAGGGTACATATTTGACGGTGTTCCAATCTACCGCAGGACACACATAAACACACTCACTCTGGAAAATTTGGCAACACCAATTAGCCTGATGTATGTCTTGGGAATGTGCGAGGAAGGAACCATACAACATGTGGGAGAACATGCAATCTCCAGTCGAGAATCGAACCCGAACCCTGGAGGTGCAAGGCGACAATGTTAACCACTAAGCCATCTTCCTTATGACATGTTAAATGATATGTTCGGATTGTGAAGCTAAACGTCCCCAAAAAGTCTATTTTAGGTGTGTAAAGGAAGTACCAAAACACGTTTTTTTTTGCTTAAATCCTGACAGTTAATACTGTATTACCTAATGTTTTTGTTAGAGCGTGAAATCTACTTTGTAATTTAAAAAGAATACAATCACAAATATAATTTTAGCAGGTTTTAATGAATAGGGCAAAATCAAACAAGCTTTCAAAAGCTTTCGATCTGTAATAGTCTTATTAGTTCATAGAATCGTTTAAGTAAGAACTGCAACACATTGAAGAATTGCTTTTTTTTCTCTTTTCTACCTGTTGGGGTGAATATTTAAAAGTTGATGAATAAGATATTATCTGTTTATGCTTGATAGAAGTGAAATTATGGAAAAAACAACTTCATAAATTTTCCGAACAAGTTGCATAAACGTCCAGAACTCTATTCATCTGCCGAATGAATGGGATGATTTCCCGCTTCATCAGTTGCGCGCTGGAGGTTCGAGGTGGCGTAATTACCGCATAGTCATCTCTTCGGAGCGAACAATTGTTCCTGCATCTCTGTTAAAACTTTGAATGCGTCCTCTCATCCGGTTTAGATTAATAGATGAAGTAATGGTGAAAACGAGGTTGGAAACCGAACATTCAATGTTATTGCATTACAGTACGTTCACGCACTATTCGGGAAAGAGAGGTGGGTATTAATAAAGTGAATTGGGATGCACTGTGATGAAGTTGCCAGACCTTGGGAATAATTCATACGCTTGCCCTTTGTGTGTATGAGGGCGAAACAGAGCCGATGTTTTCTGGGCAGAGCGGCTGGAGATTACCTCTGTGCGGCGAGGCCCGGCTGAAACGCGGCTCATCCATTTCAATTCGTAGATGTCGAGTTGCACTGTGAGCGTCACCTGAATGCCAGAGTCGTTCCTACTGTGATTAGGCATTCTGTCCGCGTCTGCTATTGTCGGCCGTCTAAATTAAAAAGAAAAATAAGCTAGGCTGTTCTCACCCCGGTCCTCGGAGTGTCCCCCGCAGTAACACGGACCATTTTTTGTCCTGAATGTTCAGAACTGATCCCCTTAGATATTTGGTAGTTTGTCTCCAGATAAAATAAACACCAATTCCCACACCAGCGCGCTGTGATGCAGCCAAGGCAGTCTAGACGCTGATACAGCAGAGTAAAAACTTACAAAAACCTGGAAATAGAGCTGTGATGTATGTGCGGTGTGTGCAGGTTTGTACTACTTACAACATACAAGCTTGTAGAAATGCTAAAGCTTTAATGTACAGTGCCGTGAAAAAGTGCTTGCCATATTTGTCACACTTAAATGACTGAGATCATCAAACAAATTTTAATATCACACAGTTTTTAAATGATGGTTTCATTTATTAAAGGGAAAAAAAGTCCAATCCTGTCTGGCCCTTTGTGAAAAAAGTAATTACCCCCTAATTGCGACGGCTGTTTGGCCTACCCCTTTTGGCACCAACTGCAATCAAGCGTTTGTGATAACCGGCAAACATCGCTGTGTAGGAATTGTGGCTCACTCTTCTATGCAGAATTGTTTAACTCAATTTCATTTCAAATTTAAATCACGCTTTTTGTAAAACTTTACAGCAGAGGGTTTCTCTTTTCTGAACCATTCCAGGTCCTGTAGGAAGCGAAGAACCGTTAACTTTCCAAAGAAACCACTGTGCCGCGGCACACAGAGAGATCATCTGTGCTGTGGGAAATTATCCAATTATCCTTAATCCGTCCAAAAAATTTTATTTAGTTACTGGCAATAATTGACCATTATTGACTCGTGTAATGGAAATACTCCTCCACGTCAGTGGGTGGCAGTAGGTAGCGCAATGATGAGTTTCACTCATCGTAGTCATGGTCTGTACTGCTTAATCCTTTATACAAGGTCGCAGGAGGCTTGGACCCTATCCCAGGAGACTTAAGGTGCATCTTTAATTCATTATTATTATTATTATTAATCAATTATTTATTTACAACGGTATCAGTTGTTGTTTCAATAAATATTCAACATTTAATGTTCGTAGTGGGAAATTTTCACAGCAGCAGCGACAGGTATCCGAGGGGCTTATGTTACCATGGTAACGCATGGAGGAAATGGCATGTGCGTTGGTGCTCCGAATGGTTGAGTTTTGTCGAGGGAACTTGCCTTCACAGTCATTCCCTGCAAATGGATCAGGAAGTAGGGAGCACGCTGTGAAGTGAGGTGCAATTTGGCGCGCGACATGCCGCGAAATCCCTTAAGCAACATTCGGGAATTTAAATAAATGTGTTGTGCTTCACCGAATATTCACCAGATGGCGCATGGAGGGACTTTATCTAAAAGCCAGACCAAGTACAACGAAGAATTGTGTATAATTAGTTAGCCTAAAACAATATTGTTTCCAATGCTGAAGCAAACATGAATTTTATTTTGTTTTACAATAATAATATTTTATGATGAATGTGCGTATATCTGCTTCATATTATTATTATATTGTATTTTATTGTATTGTATTTATATATTATATTATTCATATTATTATAGTGATGAAAAGAGACGCCCTAAACTGTGAGGCGCCGTATAGGGCTTAAATCAAACTTCACTCATGCACACACACGTGAAACACTTGCATACACATATATGAAACAGTCACACATCTATATATACTACTAACTGCTCACACAACTACATATGAAATGCGCGCGCACAGACACCTCTGAGACGCGCGCACATATGAACTGTAAACTGAGCGCGCACGCTGAACTGTTGCTTAGTGTGTCTGGCAGTCGCGTGTATAAGTGGCCGCGCCGGTGGCTGTTCAGAACTCCGCGCGGTAGCAGCCTGTGGATCCGCCCGTTCTGAACAGTTTAAACGCGGCTCTGCCCCTCGCGCCATCCGCGTCGTTACAGATACTTTGTGTAATTCACATCTTTACTGAATATGTTCAGATTTAGTAAAATAACGACAACAGTTTCCTTCCTAGACATTTTGTATGAACTGAAGCTCAGCACGTCTTCTTTTCTAGTTTTAATATGTAATATTTAAGTGAAATATATTTAGCGTATTTGCCTAAATATTCCTTTTTAAGGACAGGTGCATTACGAAGTAAAGAGCTGTTGTTCAGTTAGTGTTAACTATGCCAATGTCCTGATTCGTGAATATGACAAAATATCTTCGTTAAAACGTAAAAATGTGTCGACATTGAGCGCCATCAGAAGACACAAATGAACCAAAAATCTATATATTTTTGTAAATATTCTTATATTCACACAAAGTGCTTCGGGCTTTTTATAATAATAAACATAATGTTTTCTTGCTGTTTGTGTCCAGCAAGAATAATAATAGCTGGAATGTGGATTTTATGTGAATTTATGACTGAAATAAAGCTGTTCATCGGCGTGCGTGAACCCCGATTTGTCCGTAAACTTTCACTTTACAAAAGGCAGCGTTTTGATCAAAAGGCTGATAAACCCGTTTGATTTATCAATAAAAATGCCGGAAAGTCATCGCGTCTCGCAATGATCCAGATCAAACACAATACATATGTCCTTTAAATAAAAAGGAATATTTAAGCATATATGCGAAATACATTTCACTTATTATTTCACAAAATTGCAGATTAAAACAAGGAAAGAAGACGTGCTAAGCTCCAGTACAATGTGCTGGTGAAATATATTTTAGGCAGAGACGTCTCCTCGATCTTGTTAATTCTTTTTAAACCCCTCAATTCTGCCAATTTCCCCATCAGCGAAACCTGTTTGATAACTTCACACCTATTGTGAATGAAAGATGAGAAGAGGGATTACAGTAACTGGGGGTCTGCCTGTGTTCACCTCGGAGCTCGCTGTATTCAGCGAGAAGACTAAAACAAGAACCAAATAATGTTTGCTTCAGCATTGGAGACAATATTGTTTTAGGCTAACTTTTAATAAAAATTATACACTTTTGTATTCTTTGTTTTACTTCGTCTTTTGCACACGCGTACATCTTTAAATTCGAACAGAAAATAATAGTGGGCGGTTGAATGAAGTTAAATATACACAATAAATTAATAATTGCGTTTGCTTTACATTTGAGCACTCATGTGTAAATAGCTTTTTCATTGTATATACTCCCATATCATATATGTGTGTCTAATACTGTTTTATTCATATTTTACATTACATGCAGTTTGTAATTTACTTGCAATTGTACTTTTAAAATATAACCTACGTATCTACAGTATAAGCATGTTTAACTACTTCAGCGGTGAATGAGAGATTTGGTCTGGTTTTGATAAAGTTCGATTTGATATAATTTTATTATTTAATTAATTATCTTATTAGAAATACAATTCTTAGTCTCTATATTCTTGTCGAATATCGTCCTTCAGAGCAAGCACTGTGTCAGAAGATTCTGCTGAATCGCTTCTCACATTGCATTCAAGATATGTGTGAATTTATCAAACTGGGTGCGCTGTTGGCAAATACTGTAGGGGGTTTTAGATGAATTAACAAGACAGTGCAGACGTCTCTGCCTAAATTTTATTTCCCCAGCAAATGAAATCAGACTTCATAGTTGGAGTTGATACTTTGAGTGTAATTCACGATTGACCTGTACTGTATACCAACTTGATAACTAGTGAATGCTTTAGTAAAGGGCTCTGAAATAAGATGGCGGCGCGGCAGTAGCACGCAGCGGCCACTCCGGAGCAAATGGTGCTACATTGTTTACGTCGTGTCGTAGCGCGTTTATTTTACAAAGTTTATGGACACCGGCACATTTGCAACTCAATCAACCGGGATATTTCATTCAAGATGAGCTGCGGGAGAAGCTACGCGACCTCGGCTTGCTTCGGGAACCAGGCCCCCAGTCCTCGGCGTTGCCTGATGCCGGTGGTCGGAGGAGGGGACATCGTAAGCGGTGCGCGAGGAAGCGGAAGCGCGGCAAGCGGGCGGGAGTCTGTGCTAGGCTAAAAACAAACCCTAGCCGGCCGGCTCTTCCGTCCATCATCTTATCTAACGTCTGCTCCCTGGAAAATAAACTGGACTACATCCGACTGCAACAGGCTACACAGCGTGAGGTTAGGGACTACTGTGTATTTGTTTTCACGGAGACATGGCTCAGCCATCTGAGTTCCAGACACCGGCATTCAGCTAGACGGACTAGCCCCGTTTCGCGCCGACAGAAACGCAGCTCTGTGCGGTAAAACTCGCGGCGGCAGCTTGTGTGTTTACATCAACAATGGTGTAAGAACTCTGTGCTAGTTTCTAGCTTTTGCTCATCGCTGGTGGAGATTGTGACTGTTAGATGTAGACCTTTTTATTTACCGTGGGAATTCACCACTGTTTTCATTATCGGAGTGTACATTCCACCTAGTGCTAATGCTAAGGAAGCGTTATGAGAACTGTATGCTAAGATCAGTAATCTGCAGAACACACACCCGGATGGACTGTTTATTGTTGCTGGAGATTTCAACCATGCAAATCTCAAGTCAGTGCTTCCTAAATTCCATCAGTATGTGGACTTTGCAACGAGAGGGGAAAACATGCTGGATCTTGTTTACACAAACATCCCCGGCGCATATCAGGCAGAGCCCCGCCCCCACCTCGGCTACTCAGACCACATCTCTGTTATGCTAATTCCAGCATACAGACCACTCGTCAGGCGTTCAAATCCGGTTCTGAAGCAGGTGAAAACCTGGCCAGCAGGAGCCATCTCTGCTCTTCAGGACTGTTTCAAGAACACTGACTGGAACATGTTTAGGGAGGCTGCAACTTACGGCGACTTCACCGACTTGGAGGAGTACACGTCATCAGTGACCAGCTACATCAACAAGTGCACCGATGACGTCACTGTCTCCAAGAACATCATCTCACGACCCAACCAGAAACCGTGGATTACTGCGGAGGTGCGTGCACTTCTGAGAACCAGAGACTCTGCCTTCAAAGCGGGGGACAAGGCGGCCATCAGAGAGGCAAAGCGCACACATGCCCAGAGAATCCATAATCACTTCAAAGACAGCGGTGACACACGGCGCATGTGGCAGGGTAAACAAGCCATCACTAACTACAGGACGACATCACCTACCTGTGACAGTGACGGCTCCCTTCCAGATGCGCTGAACAACTTCTACGCACGGTTGAACATGCAGAACGACCTGACGGCGAGGAAGTCCACCCCTCCGCCGAACGACCAGGTGCTTTGTCTCACCACGGCTGATGTGAGGAAAACTCTACGCAGAGTCAACCCATGTAAAGCTGCTGGACCAGACAACATCACAGGCAGAGTGCTCAGAGAATGTGCAGAACAGCTGGCAGGTGTTCTCACCGACATATTCAACATCTCTCTGAGCAGCGCCATCGTTCCCACATGCTTTAAATCTACCACCATCGTCCCCGTGCCGAAGAAGTCTTCAGTGTCCTGTCTCAATGACTACCGTCCTGTTGCACTCACACCCATCATCATGAAGTGCTTCAAGCGGCTCGTCATGAGACACATCAAGACCCTGCTGCCCCCCTCACTAGACCCCCTGCAGTTTGCATATCATCCAAACCGTTCAACGGACGACATCTCCACCACACTCCACCTGGCACTGTCACATCTTGACAAGAAAGACACTTACATCAGAATGCTGTACATAGACTTCAGTTCAGCATTCAACACAATCATCCCCCAACACCTGATCGGGAAGCTGAGCTTGTTGGGCCTGAACACCTCCCTCTGTAACTGGATCCTGGACCTTCTGACCGAAAGACCTCAAGCAGTGAGGATTGGGAGCTACACCTCCAGCACCTCCACACTGAGTACTGGGGCCCCCCAGGGCTGCGTGCTCAGTCCCCTGCTGTTCACACTGCTGACTCATGATTGTGTAGCGACACACACCTCCAATCATATCATCAAGTTCGCTGATGACACGACCGTGGTGGGTCTCATCAGCAAGAACGACGAGTCAGCATACAGAGAGGAAGTGCAGAGGCTAACGGACTGGTGTAAAGACAACAACCTGGTTCTGAACGTCGAAAAGACAAAAGAGATGGTTGTTGACTTCAGGAGGACTCGGAGCGATCACTCTCCGCTCAGCATTGACGGCTCTTCTGTGGAGATCGTCACGAGCACAAAATTCCTGGGCGTCCACCTGGAGGAGAACCTCTCCTGATCCCTCAACACCAGCTCTCTGCATAAGAAAGCCCAACAACGTCTTTTCTTCCTGAGAAGGCTGAGAAAGACACAGCTTCCACCACCGATCCTCACCACCTTCTATAGAGGAACTATTGAGAGCATCCTGAGCAGCTGCATCACTGTCTGGTTTGGAAATTGTACCATGTCGGACCGCAAGACCCTACAGCGGATAGTGAGGACAGCTGAGAAGATCATCGGGGTCTCTCTCCCTTCTATCGAAGACATTTACACCACACGCTGCATCCGCAAAGCCACCAGCATTGTGGCTGACCGGACACATCCACCAAACTCACTCTTCACCCTCTGGAAAAAGATACCGAAGCATTCGGGCACTCACATCCAGATTGAGAAACAGTTTTTACCCGCAAGCCATCCGTCTCCTTAACACAAAGAGACTGGACTGAACACACACACACACACACACACACACACACACACACACACACACACACACACAAATCACTCAGATGAACTAAATAACATCTGGACTGAACTGATAAACACACATGCACAATCATACTGATATACATCCATCTCAATCTGCTCATACCTACCTACCTGTGCTGCTCCTTGCAATTTTTTGCACAATATTTATTTGACTGCTATTTGCACACAATACTCTTGTCAAAATGTAAACTGTTTACTGCTGCTCTTCCCACTACCTCAATTCATACTTCATCAAAAAAGTACTGATATGTGTTACATTGTTTCTGTCATGTACCTCTTTGTTTGCACATTTGCACGTGCACTTTGTCTATTGTGTATTTTTTGTATAGAAATTTGATAGTTCTTTTAGGTTAACTTAAAAATGTAAAAATGTATGTTGTAAATTTATGTTGTTGCATGTATGTAGCACCTTGGTCCTGGAGGAACGTTGTTTCATTTCACTGTGTACTAACTGTATATGGCTGGAATGACAATAAAAGCCTACACACACACACACATGCTTACTTATTCTGAGAGATTCTATTTAATGCAGATTGACCTGTACATCAACTTGGTAACTAGCGAATGCTATTAAATGCCGCATATGTTTAACCCATGGGTGAACATGACCAAATTACAGCATACAGTATATATATACTGCTACTGTATGGTACCTTTACTAACATTTAAACTATTTATTATAATAAGTGGTGCAGAGGTGTATAATAAGGATAAACACAAAAAAGATGGACAGCTATTTATTTAATTATCATTTTAAATATTTATTAACAACATCCATCCATCAATGCAGTCTTGTTATCGATAAATCGCATGCGTTTATCACATTTTGATCAAAACGCTGCCTTTTGTAAAGTGAAAGTGCGAGCTGCGGGTTTGAAATGAATTGTAGATTAATTTTAAAGCACGATCTCATTTCATTATTATAAACATAATTTATGAATTACACTCGAACGGGCGATAGAGCTCTGATTAGTCTACGTATACTAGTAAATAGGCTCAACATCCCGGCCCAAGCCTCATTTAAAGAAAAAAATGTAATTAACAAATATTGTAAGTAAACAACAGTAGCACAAGTTTAAAAAATATTTAGACTCTAAATAGATGCCGAATTATTTTCTAATGTGCCAGCTGGCACTATTCTTATATTGCTCTTTGTCAGGGTACTGTAAATCTGTCAAGTAAAACAGTACAGTAGTACAGTACTGTCCATCTGTATGTTTTGAAAAAATTCCTCCTGAGAGGTTTTGTCCGGACCACTGAGCTTCTACGGATTCTAAAATTTACATTGTTACTGTTTTTTGATACCTGCAGTGGAAGAGTCTGAGAATTTATTTACCATAAGCTTTGTTGTATTGTTTTTAATCACTATACACAACCTATAATTTCACCTATGCTATTTTACAAATGGAATATTTTTATGTTACACTCTAAAACTGCTGGGTTAAATGTTAAAGTGCTGGGTAATTTTATCTATTTATTATTATTTAGTAGATTGCCTGTTAGAAATACCCCAAATGAAATTAATCCGCTGTTTTAACTACTGCAGAGATAGTTAATCAGCGGTAGTTTTCACTGCTACTACTAATGATAATAATACTGAATGGAGAAAGCGCAGTCAAAGAAGTATCATCATTGCAGGAGAGAAGAAAATGAAGAATAAATACATATCGGTATTTAAAGTTTGAGCTTTGCCTACGAGAGAGAACACATTTTTGGCTTCAGTAGACACACAATACGTCAGATTGAAACACGACTGCCCCCTACAGGCAATGAACGGCATTTTCACAGCTTTCCGCGAGCTGCCGCGGAAGCGCGCAAGATCCCTTTTCAAGAAACTTGTGTTCTTAATGGCGAGATCTGTACACCCTGGACAGGATGCTAATCCATCGCAGGGCACGCACACATATACACACACTCAGACACTCATTCACACACAATAAGCAATTTGGAAACGGCAGTTAACCTAACCTACATGTCTTTGGTCTGTGGGAGGAAACTGGAGTAGCTGGAGGAAAACCCACCAAGCACAGGGAGAACATGCAACCTCCAAGCACACAGAGATGGGAATCAAACCTGGCCGGGAATCGAACCCGGACCTTGGAGGTGCAAGGCGACAGTGCTCAGCCACCGTGCCACATAATGACTTTCACAACAATGGAATTAATGAGTTGTGCGACAGGTAGCGGTGACTGCAATGGATAAATATTTAAAAAGGAGAGGTTCAAATTCCGAACCAGGTCCTGGGCAAGATTCGGACCCAGATGAAGGGCCAAATATCAATGGTGATCAAAAGAAGGCAAAACCGGTGAGCTTGGAGGCAATATGGTGGAAGGTATCTGCTTGGCCTGTGGTGAAAAAGCTATCCAACAGCAGCATGGTCCTAAACAAGCTTAAACACCATCTCCATACGAAACACCCGTCACTTCAAAACAAGAACGCAGACTATTTTGTGTGCCTGCGAGACAACACACCAAGAAACAGGCAACTGCTATAAAAAACAGAGAGACTGAGAGCTTTGTTTGTGGCTTTCTTCAATTCGTGTCAGGATATCAGCTGTGTGTTCATTTACGCTGGCGCAGGTTTCCCACTGAGTGAGAATAAACAAATGGAGAGATTAAACTGGATACAGATTGTAGGATTCTGGAGGGGGTGGAGCTCATCCCGTGGAACTTGGCGCACAAGGTGGGATTTACCTTGGATGTCTCTGGACTGTCGGAGGAAACCGGATTACCTGGGGGAAAACCAATCAAGCACATGGAGGACATGCAAATACCATGCACAAGGAGCAGAGGAAAGATTCAAACCTCCAAACCTGGAGACGCAAAGCGACAGTATTAAACACTAAGCCACTGTGCCAGCCCCTTAAGGAACTCTTTTTCTAAATATATATTTTAGCCGATTGTCCATTTGGAGACTTTTAAAAGTGTCTTTCTCTTTGACGCACACAGAGGGATCAAGAGGGAACTGTGCTTGTGAGGCTTCACTGGCATCAGCAGGTGCTTTAATATTCATGTAACCTATGAGACTGCTGGTGGTTTTGCTTCGAAAGGTCTCCTGTTAGTTCAGGAATTCATTTCATACCGGTTCCTGGCGCCAAGCACCAGCTGTGATGGATGGCTGCAAATATTGCGGTGGAAATGAATACCACCACGGGGTTAGAAATCAGTATGGGATCATGAATATGCATCCTGGATGTCGTACAGAAAATTGATACTGCTGTGTGATGAGAAATAAAGAACGTGTGAGTATTGTTTTTGCGTCTGATTATGACGCATTGCTCTTTATGACTCGTCTCTCAGGATGACTGTATCAGTGAAATGCCTGAATAACAATCATGTATGTATGATTTTTTTTTTTTTTCATTAAGTAGTTCCTGACGTAAGACGTGACCTTAAAGCTGAAAAGATGGCCTTTTCCGTGCGCTCGGCGACGTAGAGAAACTTCGAGTGTGGTGTTAATGAGGCTGTGAGCTTCGGCGTGTTAACCGTGGAGCGTGTCTGCTTCTTAATGATTAAGTGAATGACTCTGGCAGTAATAATCATATTGTGCAATGAGAGGGTGAAAAGCGCTCGCTGCTGTAAGTCTGCGTCCTCGCCGGGACTTTAATGCAGCACTTTAAATATCATCATGACCAAATTACCCCTTAATCATAATTCATAATCCTAAGCAAAGGTCGGCCAAGGTTGTTAACTACGCACCGGTCTTGTTGAACCAGCGACCCTTTTTAGTAATAGTCTGAAAAGTCGGAACGCTGTGTAAATGACGTGTGAGTCCACAGCAGCACAGTCATCACTGAACGTTACACAGATGTTCAGGCTGAACAGGTCAGAAAATGTTAATTCGTTTACTATAACGGAGGCACTGATAGGGATGCATGCAAGACGAAGAATAGGTTTAGATGAAAGCTCTTGTTTTAATACGTTATTGTTTCCATGGTAACAGCTTACTCACAGGGATAATCTCCTTTCCCCTTATCCTGTAAAGTACAGGGTCATGGGGGGCCTGGAGTGTACCCCCGGGAGCTTGGGGCACAAGGCAGGGTACATCCTCACATTATGGGCAAATTAGAAGCACCAGTTAGCCTAATTGGCATGTCTTTGGAACCACCAAGCAAAGCAAGAACATGAAAAAACTCCAAGCACACAGACCCGAGGAAGTGATCAAACCTACAACCCTTGAGACATGAGTCCACACTATGTCACTGTGCCTCCAAAAGGAAAGACGATCAATGTAATTCCAATAATAAATTTTAAAAAATTATTATATTTAACAGAGAAAAATATCTAAACAAGGAGATGCTCATTTAACATAGTGGAAGGAGTCTCCAGTTTCACTCCTTCCAAAAGGGAGAAGGGAATTCAGAAGAAGATCATCTTCAGGACAGATTTCTTAAAAAATATTATTATGCATTTAAGTTTAAATAATAACTTTAAGAGAGAGAGAGAGAGAGAGAGAGAGAGAAGATAGGCTGATGAAGGTAGGGGCATTTATAGCTGCTATAATCTTTATAAAGTTTGACTGACGTTTCACGATTATAAGCAAAAGTACTGTGTCTTTCTTTAATTTATATTATTGTCAAATCGCTGTGGTGTTAAAGGAATAAGACAACTTTAGGATGATAAGCTTCATGTCAATCACACCATACTCACTCATCGTGTATACCTCTTTATCCTGTATACAGGGTCGCGGGGACCTGGAGCCTATTCCAGGAGACTTGGGGCACGAGGCGGGGTACACCCTGAAAGGAGTGCCGATCCATCACAGGGCATCACACCGTACTAACCCGAACCCTAACCCTGATTAGTTACGTAATTATTAAAGCATATTCCTAAATAGTATTTCTAAATTCAAGATTAGAAATATCTCATTCTGCTGGCAGAGAAGGAAGCAAAATTATTAGTGCTGTCAAAATAGGTGAACTTGATTAAAGGTGAAATTGTTAAAATGTCTAACATTACCAATTAATATCTCCAATACGATAAATTGTTGATTACTTTGGCTATATGCAATATCTTGTCTTTTCTCTTAAAATAAAAATCATTGTTTATTCACAGTTAGGATAACTCCAGCAAGACTTTTCTTACATAAAGGTTTTTCAAATTGCTGTTGCCATAGTAACTCACCAGTTCTTCGTTTATTCTTGGTTTCACACCAGCATCGTTTTGGCGCAGGAACCCGAACAGACTTTGCTCTAAAATCAAGAAGCAGAACCAGATAATAAACCAACTGTAGAGGGGGAAGGCTAGCATATATGTTCTCCTAAAACATAAAGCCACTGCTCATGCTGTGTGTAAACACATTCAGAGGAAATCTGTCCTCGTCGTAAACAAGACCTCATAAATATCTATGATCGGTTAGTGTCACTCTTTTTGGAACAGGAACCGTGTAATGGCAGTGGGGTTCCGTGTGTATGATTAAATAACTTCGGATAGGGCGTCGGAGTGGCGCAGTGGTAAAGCGCTCGCCCTATCATCCGGAGATCGCGAGTTCGATTCCGGGGTGATGCTGTAACCTCTCGCAGCCGGAGGTCTAGAGAGAGCTGATTGGCCGAGCTCTCTCAGAGGGGAGGGATGAGAGGTACTTAGTGCTCCCACATTAATCACGGCTCTACAGCCAATCAGGGGCGTCTGTGAGCTCATGCAAGCGGAAGGAGCGGATAGCGCTGTCCTCCGAGTGTGTTACTCCGCCCCCAACGGTGCGTGAGCGAGCAGTTCGAAAAACAGGCGGTCGGCTGGCATCATCTGGTTCAGAGGAAACACGTGATAGTCTTCGGCCCTCCCAACTGAGTGGTAGTAGTAGCTTAATATGGAGCCCCCTAGTGACCAGGAGGAATTGGACACGACTAAATTAGGGAGAAAATCGGGGGAAAATCCCCCAAAAATAAAAATTTGAGAAAGATGCGGAAACTTTTGCGCATACGCAAGTGAGCGTGTGTAGGACGGATTCACAAGTAGGATGAATTTATAGAACACAACGGCTGAAAGATTTTTCCCCTGATTGGCCAAACGATTATTGTTGATTATTGTTGCTCCGTCTGATTGGTCTAAACGGCTAGAAAAGTAACAAGTCGAGTGTAGCCAAATGTAGCGGCGTAAGAGTAGCGTTTCTTCTTCACAAATCTACTCAAGTAAAAGTAAAACGTACAGTATGGTGCAGTAAACCTACTCATAGAAGTACTTTTTTTTTCAAAAAGGTCCTCGAGTAAACGTAACAGAGTAAATGTAACTCATTACTACCCGCCTCTGTATTTGGGCTTAAAGAAAGGTTGCCAGCTGACATATTAAAATGACTGCAGTAATTATTCAATTTAGATTTTTGCTTATCACATTCAAATAACAGATTTTTTTTGTGGGGATCGAACAATATGAACTGTGTACTGTTTTAGATCCAGTTTTACGTACTTAGTTACATTTTCATTTAAAATCCAATGCTGGGTGCATTTACATATCAGCTTTTAGAACCTTTTACAAATTTGACCTGTTGCCATGGTAATATGGTAAAATCCCACCTCTGGAAAATTCTGTGCAGAGAAAGGGAAAAGACGCAGGATGTGAAAGACTTTCACATCAAGTTACTTTTAAATCTCTTGTTAGCCAATAAGACCCAAATGGGCCGGACCGAGGCTTCTTCAGTCTGGAACAAATGGATGAGCTTCTCTTCTTTCTTCTTTTTTTTTTTTTGCCAAAGCAGCAACGGTGACATCATTGTCCTGCTTTAACATGAGATAGAAGAAGAGAAGAAGACTTGTCATGGGCTACGAGAGATAACAAATATCAATAAAATATGTTCAAATTAGCTCAGAGCCCAAGGAGCCTAATTAATTTTATTTAAAAATTCACCAGGGTGTCTGAATAAGCGCTGACGCTTCGGTCTCAGCCTTGATCAGCATGCTGTGTGCAAGGACACTGTAATAACTCTTCAGCCTGTAAAGAAAGTATATCTTTAAAAAAAAACATAATAAATACAGTGAATATCGCAGGATGATTTATGATCGAGACATTTTTACGGGTTCTATTCACGTCCATACGCCTTATTGAAAACTGCTACATGTCCGTTTTCTTTTTTTTCTTTTTTTAATTGAAATAAAGGACAGCATTTCTGTGGCTTGAACCAGACAGCCATTTAATCATAGCTGTGCTGGAATCTAGCAGAAGCCTGACAAATGTAAAATAGCTTTTCGACAAGCTATCAGTTTAAATGGAAAATATTCCTCTTTGCTAGTTATTGTGTTTTCTTCGTATCTGCTATCTCTACAGATGGAGAGAGAGAGAGAGAGAGAGAGAGAGGTACAGACCAGGCGTGTAAAAGCTTTTTCAGAGCGACCTGCCTTACTGTCGTCTACATAAACGCGCGGCTCTCTGTGCGGATAAATAAACCGCAGCAGCTTTTCGCCGTTTCCATCAGCGCTGTGCCCGTGCAGTGATTCATGCTGATCTGTAAGAATCTCTACTTATCCTGAATCGTCTAGCTTTTATTTTATTCTTGTCCATATTTTCCAAATGCAGTCAGTAGCTACAGTACGACATCATGTTTAATGGAGAAATATTGAGTCTTCTGGTTGTGATAGAGCCTGAGGGTGTGTTTACACAGAAAGGAGAAATCTGATTTATTTTGTAGAGCCGTTTTTCAGACATATTATCATAATACATGATGGGATATGGGGAACCGCAGAGGCATCATGGGTACCGTTTCTGTCTCACAGCTCATCAGTACCTGACTCGTTTCTGTGTGGAATTTCAGATGTTCTCGGTGTGTGGGTTTCCTTTGAGTTTCCTCCGTCAACCTGAAACGTAGCAGTTTGTTTGGACTGGTTATGGTACGGTAAATACAGGCTCATATACCGCTTTATCCTGTATAAAAGTTCATGGGGACCTGGAGCCTATCCCAGGAGACTCAGGGCACGAGGTGGGGTACACCCGGGACAGGGTGCCAATCTGTCACAGAGTGCACACACATACACGCATACACACATTCACATACTACGGTCAATTTGTGAACGCCAACCGCCGAATCTGCATATCTGGCTTTGGACTATGGAAGGAAACCGGAGAACCCAGAGGAAACCCACCTAACACGGGGAGAACATGCAAACTGCATGCACACAGACCCCGAGTCAGGATTCAAACCTGGACCCTGGATGGTACACAGACAAATGCACATTACTGGAACACGGCTGGGAGTTATTGCGACGTTCCAGAACAGTTCTCACCTCGCTCCAAGCCATTTCCAGATGTTTGAGCCATTTAAGGAGTTCTTGGGAGGCCAGCGTTTCAGACGCTGGAATAAGTGCATTAGTGTATCAAAAGTCCCAGTTTGACTTGGACGCCCCTCATACATTAAGGTAAAAACCGGCAGTTTATTTGTTGATGGTATTTTAGAGTGAAGCATCACTGCAGTCCTATTCTCCTGTGATATAATACACTTCTGTCCTGATGGGTGTGGGCTCTTGCAGGATGACTCCGCCCACACTGACTGGACACTGAATGGTTTGACGAAGATGAAAATGATGTCAATCATGTGCTTTCACCTTCACACACACCTGATCTGAACCCAGTTAAACACCTGTATGAGACGATGACATGAGCCCCACCATTACCGGGGAAACTGTAAGGAAGAACAGGAAACATCGCTCCGGTCCGCCTCCAGAAACGTGTCTATTGTTAAAGATAATAATAGTTTAGCCCTCGTGTTCAGTCACGCTCTTATTATTCCTCAGCGCTTCAGAATGTGTCGCTTGATTCAAAACAGATCGAGCTTGTGGCTGTGAGTGTTATAGACTGAGGCATCATGGGAATTGATTAAGCATCAGTCAGCACACAATGCCTCTCTTTTCCTGCAATGTGTGTGTGTGTGTGTGTGTGTGTGTGTGTATGGTTATTAACTATGGCTGTATGGATTTGTGTGTGTTTATGTGTATGATTCTTAACTATAACCTTTATGGGTTTGTATGTCTGCGTATATATTGGTGTCTTTGTGTATGTTTCTTAACTATGACTGTAAACAGTGTGTGTGTGTGTGTGTGTGTGTGTGTGTGTGTGTGTGTGTGGTTATTAACTATGGCTGTATGGATTTGTGTGTGTTTATGTGTATGATTCTTAATTATAACCTTTATGGGTTTGTATGTCTGTGTATATATTAGTGTCTTTGTGTATGTTTCTTAACTATGGCTGTAAACAGTGTGTGTGTGTGTGTGTGTGTGTGTGTGTGTGTGTGTGTGTGTGTGCCTTTATAAATTTTCATCTATGGCTGTATGGGTGTGTGTCTGTGTGTTTTCATCTTTGGCTGTGTGTGTGTGACTAGGTGTGTATTTTTGTTTATGTTACTCAACTGTGGATGTATGTATGTATGTGTGTGTGTGTGTGTGTTTCTTTATAAATTTCTATGTCTGTATGTGTGTGTGTGTGTGTGTGTGTGTGTTTCTTTATAAATTTCTATGTCTGTATGTGTGTGTGTGTGTGTGTGTGTGTGTGTGTGTGTGTGTGTGTTTTCATCTATGACTGTATAACTATGTGTGTGCGTGTGTGTGTGTGCGTGTGTGTGTGTGTGCGTGTGTGTGTGTGTGTGTGTGTTTTCACCTATGACTGCATGGCTATGTGTGTGTGTGTGTGTGTGTTTTCACCTATGACTGTATAACTATGTGTGTGTGTGTGTGTGTTTTCATCTATGACTGCATGGCTATGTGTGTGTGCGTGTGTGTGTGTGTGTGTAGTGCCACATCTATGACTGCATGGCAATATGTGTGTGTGTGTGTGTGTGTGTGTGTGTGTGTGTGTGTGTGTGTGTGTGTGTGTTTTCATCTATGACTGTATGGCTATGGGTGTGTGTGTGTTTTCATCTATGACTGTATGGCTATGGGTGTGTGTGTGTTTTCATCTATGACTGCATGGTGATGTGTGTGTGTGTGTGTGTGTGTGTGTGTGTGTTTTCATCTATGACTGTATAACTATGTGTGTGTGTGTGTGTGTGTGTGTGTGTGTGTGTGATCTTATCTATCTGTACAGTAATGAAATGTGGACAGTGTTGGCTGTGTGATTCCTCACACCTCGACACCAGAGTGATCAGCGTTACTAAACACTGACATGATTACGGCGTGCTGCGGGATTCGTTGTGTTTCCTCCACAGCTGTCTGTGATGAAGCAGTTTCATAATGAAACACCAACAGATTGTTGTTCATCCTCCCTCAGCTTTGTCCCACCGCAGCATTAAATATTTACGCCCTCATTATTGCGATCAGATTTCTGTCCTGTTATTATTCTGAGTTTCTTTTACAGCGTGTGCTCTCAGCGTGAAACAGATCCGTCCCTCCAGACTGATAGAGCCGCTTCCTGGCCTCATTACACAGCCTAATGACCAAAAATGGTGTCATAACCACGGCTCGCGGATTCCATTTCTGAATGTCACGTGTTTGTTCCTCGGAGAGCGAGGCGTGACCCTGATGTCACCCATTTCTAGATTGACACCTGAAATAGAACGGTTATGGAAGCTGTTAGCGTGCTTCGCCGAGAAGAATCTGGTTTAAAAAGTGTGCGTTGGTTCACTTGCTAATAAATGGCACATTCTTACTGTGTGATGACTTCTCTGAGTAATTTAACTCATTCCCAAGTAAAAAAGGAAATCTAGTATCGTAACAGATCCTTTATTTCCCTGTCTGTAAGGAACTGTTTTTGTTGCTCACATGTTAATCAGATCTGATTATTTTTGTATGCCAGTGTGAACACCCCAATCCACATTCAATCAGATCTTTTCAGTTCTGATTTGGCCCACTTCCATATGGGCGATTAGACACAGATCTGAACCTCAGTCTGAACAGTTACATCTGAATTCATGCGACATTTACATCACTTCTGTCACGGGTGGTCCGTGTGAGACGGGTGTGGCGGACCCAGACGCAGACACAACAGATAGGGTTCAATATTATACTTTAATGAAAAATATAAAAGTTAGCCAAAAGAGAAGTTCAACCAAGGATACAGTACTTTGGGATGCTGTCTGGAGTGGGCAGTGTCGTGGCTTGGCAGGGGCTGTAGACAGGGGTTAAGGAATGGGTGGCACAGAGAAGCAGCAGAGTGAGCACGGCTGTGTGGGGAGATGAGGGCTGCAGCGCGCGTGCACAATCCGGCGCGCAGGTTGAGAGAGAACAGCGGCTGTGTGAGCGCGGCTGTGTGGAAAGATGAAAGATGCAGCGCGCGTGCACGATCCGACGCGCAGGTTGAAAAGGGCGCAGCGGCCGTGTGAGTGCGGCTGTGTGGAGAGGCGAAGGCTGCCGCGCGCGCTGAATCCGGCGTGCAGTTTGAAAGCGAGTCGGAGACAAAAGCGAAAGCAGAGGGTCAAAACCGGGTTGTCAATCAGCGCAGCAAACAATTCCGAGTCGTGAGGCTAAGGACGTAATCAGAGGAAAAAAGGGGTCAGCAACGTAGAAGGCACAGGTATATTTTGCAGATACACTAGACACAAAAAACTGCTCTAGACACTAGGCTTGGAGCACGAAATAATCCGGCACTGGACGGTTGTTCCTGGGCGAATTATATAGAGCGAAAACTAATGAATGAAATACGGAGCAGGTGTGCTCATGCCTGTGAATGAAGCGGCAAAACGGAAGCCGTGGAGAGGAATGTGGGAAGGAGTGCAGGTGATCATGACTTGGCTCGAGCAGAGGGCATGGCTTGGCGTAGCGTTACAGTACCCCCCCTCCTATGGGCGCCACCGGGCGTCCTAGCTGGTGCTTCTGGGAGTTGCCGGTGGAAATCAGAGATTAGATTTGGGTCGACGATGAACCTGGCGGGGACCCAACTCCTCTCTTCAGGCCCATAACCATCCCAGTCGACGAGGTACTGTAGGCCTCTGCCTCGGCGTCGAGCTCTTAGCAGCTTGCGCACCGAAAAAACCTCACCACCGTCAATGAGTTTAGGAGGAGGGGGAGGGCGGGGGGGTTGGGATAGAGGGCTGGGGACCAGTCGTCGGAGTTGACACGTGAAACGTCGGGTTGATGCGACGCATAGAGAGAGGTAGGGAAAGTCTAACGGAAACAGGGTTAATTATCTTGGTGACCGTGAATGGTCCGATAAATCTGGGGGACAATTTGTGGGAGATTGTCTTGATGGGAATGTCTCGGGTAGACAGCATCACCCTCTGACCCACTCTGTATCTGGGGGCTGCCGAGCGGCGTCGGTCAGCTTGCCGTTTAAAGGTGCTGATGGGGCGCAGAAGACGGGTTCTGGCCTGGGACCACACTCTCTTGCAACGGCGTACAAAAGACAGGGCTGACGGCATGTTTACCTCCTCCTCTTGGGATGGGAACAGTGGTGGCTGATAGCCCAAGCAGCATTGGAAGGGAGAAAGACCTGTGGCAGAGGTCGGTAGAGAGTTGTGTGCGTACTCGATCCAGGGGAGTGTCCTGCTCCAGGTGGTCGCATCACGTGAGGCCATGCACCTTAGGGTCTTTTCCAGTTCCTGGTTCAATCTCTCCGTCTGCCCGTTTGACTGAGGGTGATAACCAGAGGATAGACTGGGCGTTGCTCCGATTAACTTGCAAAATGCCCTCCAGAACCCTGCGGAGAACTGGGGCCCGCGGTCAGAGACGATGTCGGAGGGGAGACCATGCAGACGGAAGACGTGGAGGATCATCAACTCAGCCGTTTCCTTGGCTGACGGGAGCTTAGGCAAGGGGATGAAATGGGCAGACTTGGAGAAGCGATCCACTATGGACAGTATGCATGTATTTCCATCAGAATTGGGGAGACTGGTAACAAAATCCAGAGCGATATGAGACCAAGGCCGGTGAGGGGCTGGGAGAGGATTCAGGAAACCAGCCGGAGGTTTGTTGGTCGACTTGTTCCGGACGCAAGTGTCACAGGCTGTCACAAACCCATCAACATCGGTCTTCATAGATGGCCACCAGAACCGTTGCTGAAGGAGGGAAGGAGTGCGGGCTCTCCCCGGGTGACAGGCAATTCGGGAGCTGTGCCCCCATCCCAGCACCTGAGGTCGAACCGACGCTGGGACAAAGAGAAGGCCGGGGGGAACGTTGCTTGGACCTGGTTCCCGACTGAGTGCCTTCTTCACCTGCGTTTCGATGTCCATGAGAGCGGCCGCCACAAGGCAACGAGGGGGCAGGATCGTCTCGGCCGGCACTGGTTCATGGGGTGTGGAGAACTGCCGGGACAGGGCGTCAGGTTTTCCATTTCTGGAGCCCGGGCGATACGAGAGTGTGAAGTTAAAACGGGAGAAAAACAGGCTCCACCTGGCCTGACGGGCATTGAGCCGCTTGGCTGACCTGAGGTGCTCCAGGTTCTTATGGTCAGTCCAGACTAAGAACGGAGCAGCAGTTCCCTCCAGCCAGTGTCTCCACTCTTCCAGTGCTAGTTTTATAGCCAATAGCTCTCGATCTCCTATGTCATAGTTCCTCTCTGCTGGGGAGAGGCGACGGGAGAAGAAGGAGCAGGGGTGTAACTTACTGTCCTTGGGGGATGTTTGGGACAAGATGGCTCCGACCCCTGATTCGGAGGCATCTACCTCCACCACGAACTGAAGGGTAGGATCTGGGATGATTAGTATGGGGGCAGAAGTGAACCTGTGCTTCAGGTCATTGAACGCATTATCAGCCTGTTTGCTCCAGGAGAAGGGGATCTTTGTGGAGGTTAGAGCAGGGAGAGGGGCTGCNCTAACGGAAACAGGGTTAATTATCTTGGTGACCGTGAATGGTCCGATAAATCTGGGGGACAATTTGTGGGAGATTGTCTTGATGGGAATGTCTCGGGTAGACAGCATCACCCTCTGACCCACTCTGTATCTGGGGGCTGCCGAGCGGCGTCGGTCAGCTTGCCGTTTAAAGGTGCTGATGGGGCGCAGAAGACGGGTTCTGGCCTGGGACCACACTCTCTTGCAACGGCGTACAAAAGACAGGGCTGACGGCATGTTTACCTCCTCCTCTTGGGATGGGAACAGTGGTGGCTGATAGCCCAAGCAGCATTGGAAGGGAGAAAGACCTGTGGCAGAGGTCGGTAGAGAGTTGTGTGCGTACTCGATCCAGGGGAGTGTCCTGCTCCAGGTGGTCGCATCACGTGAGGCCATGCACCTTAGGGTCTTTTCCAGTTCCTGGTTCAATCTCTCCGTCTGCCCGTTTGACTGAGGGTGATAACCAGAGGATAGACTGGGCGTTGCTCCGATTAACTTGCAAAATGCCCTCCAGAACCCTGCGGAGAACTGGGGCCCGCGGTCAGAGACGATGTCGGAGGGGAGACCATGCAGACGGAAGACGTGGAGGATCATCAACTCAGCCGTTTCCTTGGCTGACGGGAGCTTAGGCAAGGGGATGAAATGGGCAGACTTGGAGAAGCGATCCACTATGGACAGTATGCATGTATTTCCATCAGAATTGGGGAGACTGGTAACAAAATCCAGAGCGATATGAGACCAAGGCCGGTGAGGGGCTGGGAGAGGATTCAGGAAACCAGCCGGAGGTTTGTTGGTCGACTTGTTCCGGACGCAAGTGTCACAGGCTGTCACAAACCCATCAACATCGGTCTTCATAGATGGCCACCAGAACCGTTGCTGAAGGAGGGAAGGAGTGCGGGCTCTCCCCGGGTGACAGGCAATTCGGGAGCTGTGCCCCCATCCCAGCACCTGAGGTCGAACCGACGCTGGGACAAAGAGAAGGCCGGGGGGAACGTTGCTTGGACCTGGTTCCCGACTGAGTGCCTTCTTCACCTGCGTTTCGATGTCCATGAGAGCGGCCGCCACAAGGCAACGAGGGGGCAGGATCGTCTCGGCCGGCACTGGTTCATGGGGTGTGGAGAACTGCCGGGACAGGGCGTCAGGTTTTCCATTTCTGGAGCCCGGGCGATACGAGAGTGTGAAGTTAAAACGGGAGAAAAACAGGCTCCACCTGGCCTGACGGGCATTGAGCCGCTTGGCTGACCTGAGGTGCTCCAGGTTCTTATGGTCAGTCCAGACTAAGAACGGAGCAGCAGTTCCCTCCAGCCAGTGTCTCCACTCTTCCAGTGCTAGTTTTATAGCCAATAGCTCTCGATCTCCTATGTCATAGTTCCTCTCTGCTGGGGAGAGGCGACGGGAGAAGAAGGAGCAGGGGTGTAACTTACTGTCCTTGGGGGATGTTTGGGACAAGATGGCTCCGACCCCTGATTCGGAGGCATCTACCTCCACCACGAACTGAAGGGTAGGATCTGGGATGATTAGTATGGGGGCAGAAGTGAACCTGTGCTTCAGGTCATTGAACGCATTATCAGCCTGTTTGCTCCAGGAGAAGGGGATCTTTGTGGAGGTTAGAGCAGGGAGAGGGGCTGCTACGGAACTATAGTTTCTGACAAAGCGCCTGTAAAAATTAGCAAATCCCAAGAATCGTTGGAGGTCCCGTCTTGAGGTAGGAGTGGGCCATTCTGTGACGGCAGTTAATTTAGATGGCTCCATTTGTAAACTGGAAGGGGAGATAAATCCCAGGAATGACACAGAGTCTCTGTGAAATTCACATTTCTCCGCCTTGACATAAAGCTTGTTCTCAAGGAGTCTTTGCAAGACCTGTCGCACATGCACCCTGTGCTCCCTCAGGGAACGAGAAAAGATTAAAATGTCATCTAGATAGACAAAGACAGAGATGTTCAGGAGGTCTCTCAGGACGTCGTTGACCAGGGCTTGAAACACCGCAGGAGCATTGGTCAGCCCGAAGGGGACCACCAGATACTCATAGTGGCCTGTCGGGGTATTAAAGGCGGTCTTCCACTCATCTCCCTCTTGTATTCTCACTAGATGGTATGCGTTGCATAAGTCCAGCTTGGTGAAAACACATGCTCCTTGCAAGAGTTCAAAAGCTGTAGACATGAGAGACAGGGGATACCGGTTCTTGATAGTGATGGCATTTAGGCCCCTGTAATCGATGCAGGGACGAAGGGACTTATCCTTCTTGGCCACAAAAAAGAAACCAGCCCCCGCTGGGGAGGACGAAGGGCGGATGATCCCTGCTGCCAGTGACTCAGTGATGTACTTGTTCATAGCCTCCCTCTCGGGGGCCGAAAGGGAGTATAAGTGCCCTCTCGGGGGAACAGTGCCTGGGAGGAGATTGATGGAACAGTCGTAGGGTCTGTGGGGTGGCAGAGAGAGAGCACGTGACTTACTGAAAACTAGCCGGAGGTCGCTATACTCGGGCGGGACATTGGACAGATCAGGAGCTTCCTCATTAACAACAGAGGGTGGTGAATGAGCTCTCGCAGAGTGAAGGCATGAAGACAGACAGGCAGGACTCCAATCGCGAATGGTGTTCTTGGTCCAATCAATGTTGGGATTGGGTCTGACCAGCCATGGATTCCCAAGAACGACTGGAGCATGAGAGCTTTTCATGATGAAAAAGGATATGGTCTCTACGTGGTTACCTGAGGTTCTAAGGGTGACAAGGGGGGTGCAGTGAGTAATGGGAGGTAGAGTGCTTCCATCAAGGGCTTGGACAGACAGGGGTTTGTCTAGGGGCAGACGAGGGATTCCCAGGTCCCTTGCTGTAACGCCACAGATCAGGTTTTGGTCGGATCCAGAGTCAATGAGAGCCTTGAGGGGTTGGGCTTGGTTATTCCAGACGATCATGATGGGTAGTAAGGAACGTTTATCTGAGAGGTTTTCTTGTGAACGGCCCTCCAAGACTCCCAGTTTCATTGGGGGGCCTACCCTTTTAACGGACACTGAAGACGGAAATGTCCTCCTTGGCCGCAGTAGAAGCAGGCCTCCTTATCCCGCCGACGTTGGCGCTCCTCGGGCGAGATTCGGGTCCGGTCGATCTGCATAGGTTCTGCAGGGGGACTTGTGGTTCGTGGGGGGTGATTGGTCCTGCTCTCACCAGGGGTGGTGTGTGTTCACGACGCCTAGCTCGGAGGCGTGCGTCGATGCGGCCGGCTAGATCCATGAGTCCATCTAGGTCCTCAGGGTGCTCCCGAGAGACCAACTCATCCTTGACAGCCTCACTCAGTCCGTGAAAAAAACACATCATACATGGCACAATCGTTCCATCCACAAGAAGCCGCCAGGGTGCGGAACTCAATGGCATATTCATATGCTGAACGTGTTCCTTGGCGGAGTCTCAACATCTGCCCTGCCGCCTCTCGGCCTGAGAGTGAGCGATCAAAGACTCTTCTCATCTCCTTTGTGAACGCTTGATAATTGGTGCAACGGGGATCATCGGCGTCCCAAAGCGCCGTTCCCCACTCACAGGCCCTTCCAGAGAGGAGGGTGATGACATATGCTATCTTGGAACGTTCTGTGGGGAATGTTGAGGCTTGGAGCTCGAGAGACAGTGAGCATTGGGAAAGGAAAGATCGGCAGGTGCCAGGTTCTCCGCTGTAGGACTGAGGGGGTGGCAGGCGAGGTTCTCGAATAGGCGGTGGTGGAGATTGAACTGGCGGCGGAGGTGATGTAGCCTGAAGCTGTTCGATCCGAGAGGTTAGTGCAGTGAGGGTATCTGCCATAAGCTTAAGGTTTTGGTTGACCTGCTGAATCTCCCCCTGGTGTGTGCCGAGGAGAGTGCCCTGGGCCTCCAAGGCGGTCCTGAGCTGTCCCAAGTCTGCTGGGTCCATCTTGGCCGGATTATTCTGTCACGGCTGGTCCGTGTGAGACGGGTGTGGCGGACCCAGAAGCAGACACAACAGATAGGGTTCAATATTATACTTTAATGAAAAATATAAAAGTTAGCCAAAAGAGAAGTTCAACCAAGGATACAGTACTTTGGGATGCTGTCTGGAGTGGGCAGTGTCGTGGCTTGGCAAGGGCTGTAGACAGGGGTTAAGGAATGGGTGGCACAGAGAAGCAGCAGAGTGAGCACGGCTGTGTGGGGAGATGAGGGCTGCAGCGCGTGTGCACAATCCGGCGCGCAGGTTGAGAGAGAACAGCGGCTGTGTGAGCGCGGCTGTGTGGAAAGATGAAAGATGCAGCGCGCATGCACGATCCGACGCGCAGGTTGAAAAGGGCGCAGCGGCCGTGTGAGCGCGGCTGTGTGGAGAGGCGAAGGCTGCCGCGCGCGCTGAATCCGGCGTGCAGTTTGAAAGCGAGTCGGAGACAAAAGCGAAAGCAGAGGGTCAAAACCGGGTTGTCAATCAGCGCAGCAAACAATTCCGAGTCGTGAGGCTAAGGACGTAATCAGAGGAAAAAAGGGGTCATCAACTTAGAAGGCACAGGTATATTTCGCAGATACACTAGACACAAAAAACTGCTCTAGACACTAGGCTTCGAGCACGAAATAATCCGGCACCGGACGGTTGTTCCTGGGCGAATTATATAGAGCGAAAACTAATGAATGAAATACGGAGCAGGTGTGCTCATGCCTGTGAATGAAGCGGCAAAACGGAAGCCGTGGAAAGGAATGTGGGAAGGAGTGCAGGTGATCATGACTTGGCTCGAGCAGAGGGCATGGCTTGGCGTAGCGTTACAACTTCAAATTGTGCTAGGAAGGATGACAGATGACGGAGGATTTCAGGAGCAGGAGACTGAGGTATCGGTGTAGTCCTGCCACAGGACACCGAAACAATGCTCCGCCCCTTTTTCTCCAGGTTAGGGAATAAAGGAGTCAAAAATTGTCAAGACAAATACCTAATTTTTCAAAAATCCACTTTGTCCATCTGTCAACAAACTTACGTATTCCCTTATTAAAAAACGTTTTAGGATAAACAACATGTATGAGCCACGAATGCACCGCTGTCTTCGCTTTTTCATCAGAAGTGAATCTTCAGGCCTCCGAGTGGTGCAGTTCGCTTCCCGGGTGAAGCTGTAACCTGGTGTCACATGGTAGTAGTAGCCTTGATGTGGGAGCCCCCTAGTGACAGGGAGGAATTGGATACAACAAAATGAGGGGGGGGGGGGGAGTTAATCTTCGTAGGGCTGCTTTTAGGGGACCAAACAGGTGAAAGTCCGATGGAACGAGTGGACAGACATCGTCATTAAAGATCACGACACCCTCGGATAGCGGTCCTCTGCATTTAATCTGAAGTTTAGGCTTCAGCTCTTCATTAAGCATCTTACTGTAATGAGCTCTGTTGATCGTTGAAGCTTTTTCCTGATAATGTTCCAATACTGGACCTTGAGAATCACAGAAAATTGTACCTGTAAGTATCAATTTTCCAGCTGATGGCCGACTTTTAAACTTTTTTGGATGTCCCCGTTCCATACTCTGCAGTGATGAATCCATGTCTCGTCACCAGTAAAGATTCTCTTTAAGAAACGTTCTTTTTCCTAATTCTGTTTGCAGATGTCCAAACATTAATGTTTATGAGTTGTTTTGGCACCGGGTACCCTCTCAGACCACAAAAAAAAAAAGTAAACACTGAACACTGATCTTCTTTTGTGCAAATCTCAAGTAGGACATCAATTTTTACGCGCACCGCAGTTACAAATGGACCGATGTAACACGTTCACACACACCTGCACAGCAGCGCGTCCAACAGAAAGTTTATTATGAACGGAGTGCGGATTATTTTTGACTCACCCTTGTAATATTCACACAAGCCAGTTCAAATTTATATGAATTTATCTAAGCACCTGAGATGCCATCATTAGTCTATTAAAGCTAATGTCATGTAAGAAAACCAATAAAAGCAAATAAAATGGCTGATTAAACTTTAATGCACGTTGATTAATTAAACGTCACATTCCACCCTAAGCGTTGCCAGTAGGATTTCAGCCGAGTAATTAACATTACCTAATAGAAATGAGGCAGCAAAACATCCTTTAGAATAGAAAAAAATGGTAACAGCAGCGAAAAGTAGTGTGCTGTAGATGTCCTGTGTGCAAATGCGTGCATGGTTTAGATTTGAGCTCCAGTGCTTTAAACAAACAGCATTAAAATCATTTAGAGTGATGTCGCTGTTAGAAGGCACTCCGAGTTTGAAGACAACTCCAAGGAAATGGCATTACTTGGACTCTCCAGTGTCAGTAAACACGCCCCCCCCCCCCCCCCCCCCCCCCCAATGTATTTAATTTCTCACATTCCTGCTTTCTCTCTGTTTCAGTTTTCAGCGCTCTACCTGCTCTCGTTCTTCATCATCTTGCTCGGCTTGGTGGTCTACTCGTCCTCCTCGACCTACGTGGCGCAGGACCCTCGCGTTTATAAGCAGTTCCGCAACGCAGGAAATCCCGTCCCGGACACGCCCAACGTCGGGCCCTTGGAGCCTTCGGTGACCTACAGCAGTCTGGGCCAGGAGATAGAGGACGAGCCCCGGGTTCGGGTAGCCTGAGGGGGGGGCGGAGTCTCACGCACCCAATCATCCATGGCCCCTGCCTCAGAGTGTAGAAAGTGAATGATGATAATCACAGAATAATGTATATAACCATGTAGCAAACAAGTACACTGTGATCACGAACTGTGACTAGGTAGCAGTGATCTCGGACTGTCTCGGATCCATCGTGTATAAAGCTCATCGCCTCCACACGCGGCAGTTTAAGTGTTTAAGGATCTGTGCTGACTGTTTGTGCAAAATCTCGATTGTGACTTTTATTTTCTTACAAAAGGTTTCGGTGTATCTGAAATTTTTATGTGCATGTTTTTTTTGTTTGGTTTTTTGTTATTAATATAGCGAAGGAACAAATCGGCCAAAAATAAAGTGTCAAATCTGTCATTGTACTCCTTACGCTAAATGTAGTTTGTCAGCTAAACTTTTGCACTGGAGCTACAAGGAGAACATGGCTGAAGAGTTAATAGCTAGGTCAGCATAATTTAGACTACCTGCCTGAATCACCTTACAGACTGTGTGGAGCTCTCGTGTCTCGTGCGTATGTGTGTGTGTGTGTGTGTGTGTTTTGACATTGTCTAACATTGTGTTTTTCTATAAAAATGTACAAAAGCAAAGAGCAGAAAACAGTCTCAGCTTCCTCATAATGCTGGCTCAGGCTCAGGCAGGAGGCGTGGTCTGGGGTGTGACAGATGAATAGTATGCGAGGGAGTCATTTCTTTGATAATATAGAACTCGTATGATTTTTAGGTTTAATTTCCTTAATACAGACTGTTATTGTATAAAACTGTTTACAAATGTTATTACTAAATCTGTTGCCAGGCTAAAATGGTGGCTTGTACATTTTTATATCACATCATTGTTGAGTTCTCAAATCTGATTGGTTAAAAGGTGTTTATCGTATCGATTTTGTGGAACAGCATCTCTGAGAGGCGTACTGGCTGCAGTTTAAGGGTAATGAGAAACTGTCGTCCTGCACCTCCAGGTCCAGGGTTCGATTCCCACGCCGGGTCTGATGTGCATGGAGTTTGCATGTTCTCCTCGTGCTTGGTGGGTTTCTTCCTACGGTCCAATGACGTGCAGATTAGGCTAACTGGCATTCCGAAATTGTCCATAGTGTGCGAATGTTGACCAGGGATCCTACCACAGTCGTACAAGATGGGAATAAATACGGTGGTCACCATTGGCCTCCACCATCCCTAATTTGACTGCAGAGGTTCCTAGATAGATGGATGGATGGAGAAACATGCACTTGGATGGAGTAAAATGTACTTTTGGTTAACAAAGGAAAACATAATTGTTGATATTGTGAAATTTTCTGTAATGATGTTAATTAAAGAAGTAGTCTTGAGAGTGGGAGTCAGAGAACTAAAAAGCCTGATAAGGGAACTAACAAACATAAGTGAGCAAAGGGAAGTGATAACATGAACTAACTTATTTTGTGGATGTTTTGTGTAGTAACTCGGCTTCATATCAGCCAATTGCTTGTCTACTTTGTTAAAACAGCACATTTCCAGATGTTTAACTGCTTACACATTTACAGTACTTCTCATCTACTGTACATTAGTGTCATAGCTCCAGTGCAAAACTGAAAAAACTTCAGACACCAAAACATGTTACGGCTAATCGAATACATTTGGAGTAAAGAGGAGAATTGTGCACATTTCGTTTTTGTCGTTTTATTGAGTTACAATAAATTATAAACTGATTTGTTAAGAGCCAGTGCCTTGCCATATAGAGGTATTGTTGGAGAAATACTTAACACAGTCAGATTTCTGAGAGCATACAGTAGATTTGTGAGAAAGTACATTGTCAGCTGGAAACTAAAATATATTATCACAAAACCAGAATGAAATGCAAACACACACACACACACACACACACACACACACACACTCCCTTATGGGTCTCTTTTGTCCATCCTGTTTTACTGTCATACAGCTTTTGTTAAACATCCTTTTGAACGAACAAGAAGAAGGGTTTTTGTTTATTATGTGTTTTTATTCTGTAATGAAAATATATGACATTTTCCTTTCTGTTAAATATAAAGTATGTGTACTAGCTTGATTGTAAACTTGTAAAAAGAACAACAACAAAAAAAACACTTACATGCACTTGTCTTATATTTAATTTGTTTTATGGCTGGTCATCAGCTGTATCGTAGTCCTTTGAAGTATTATCAGCATTTGGATAAAATCTATGTATAAAGTTATTATTTGAGCAAATTCTTCTTCTTATATATATATATATATATATATATTATTTTTTATTTGTCATTTATGTACTGGAATTCTTAATGTGTCTGAGTTGTCGCTTTAAATAAAGGATATTTGTCTTAAACCTCAAAATGACTAAATGTGGAGCATAAATTGAAAAGTCATTCTCAGAAAAAAAAAAAAAAAACACAAAGCACATAAAGGAACAATGCTAAGCGAAAAAAACAGTTTTGTTTACTTTTATTTTTACCTTAATTTTGTTTTGGAAATATTTGTGGCCTTCTTAAAATTAAATGTGTCATTGTACGGATCATTGAGCGGTTTTCTTAAAAATGGATCGAATTGACAAACAGTTATTACACAGAGAACTTGTTAATTTATTAAATATTCACCACTAAATAGGTCTTTAATTCATGAGTCAAGTTTTAAAAGATTGGAACTCTCTAAAACTCATGTAATTTCACTACAGGTTGGGGGTCAGTGTAAGTCATCAAGTCATCAGCCCCACGAATTGTGTTACACAAAATGCTTAAATATAGTGTATATAAACACGGTATATGCTGCTCCTTTATACATACACACACACACACACACACACACACACACACAATATACAGTATATACTGTTGATTATTTGTCCACAACAGCATCCCACTAGTATTTATAGTCTTTTATTATAGTTACTTAGATCACATCTTGACAGTATATTAAATCTACACCTTGTTTTCACATTACCATTATAAATAATACGGATTTGTATACGTTTTTAATCTTGTTTAAAAACTTGTACATAAAAACTTTGATAACACTATGTAACAAATTTTCACTTTTGTTCTGTTCCTGGGTTGAAAGTGTGTTTTCCTAACCCGTTAGGTCTAGAACAGAAAGGAAATCGCTGTTATCCCAGAAAAACTTTGCTTCTGTGACCGGGACAGTGAAATTTTGAAAATTGCGTGTTTTCGAGAAAATTCTCGATTCGCTTTCAATGCCGAGCTTCCTCCTAGAATATTCCTGAACTGCTAGAGTTGTCCAGATGTTTCTACAATTCTCCTGAACACTCTAGAACGTTCAAGAAACTTCCAGAACTTTCGAGAAACTCTCAGAACGTTCTAGAACGTTCTCGAACGTCCCAAAAGTAGCTATACAAGTATAAAAGCACAGGTGTGTCGAACCAAGATTCCAATTCGTGTTATTGCTGACTGAAAGGATAACGATTCGTAGTTGAAGAGAAGTTATTTATTTGATATGGCATCAAGAGGTTGTTTGCATCCAGCTGATTCATTCTGCTACGTGTGCGGACAATTCATAAAGACAAGAGCGAAAAAGTATTCTACAAGGCATACTTCGGCGTGCCGGTCGGGGACCAAGATTTGACGAGGAGTCAGCAGGATTTAAATACCTCCAAGATCTTTTTCCAAAGCTGTCCGAGGCTAAGGTCAGGGTTGGTATCTTCGTCGGACCACAGATCAAGAAGATCATAGAATGTGAGGATTTCGTAAAGCTGTTGAATAGGACGGAGAGAGCGGCTCAAATCAAATTCAAATTCAAATTTTATTTGTCACATACACAGTCATACACAATACGATATGCAGTGAAATGCTTATACGACCGCTCCGTGACCTTAAATATTTTTACAAATGGAACCTATAAAACAAGATTCCATCAAAGTTACAAAAAAAAAAAATATATATATATAAAATCTGCAGTATAATGTAATGTAACATATTACAACTATACTATACGGCTTGGAGCAGTTTCGTTGCAGTTGTTCATGGCTTCCTAGGTAATCACAAAGCTGAAAACTATGTGGAGTTGGTGCAGACTCTCATAAAGAATTACGCCAAAACGGGATGCAGAATGTTTCTGAAAGTCCATGTCCTTGATTCGCATCTCGACAAATTCAAGGAGAACATGGGGAGCAAGGCGAGCGCTTTCATCAAGATATATTGGACTTTGAACGTCATTACCAAGGACAATATAACGAAAACATGATGGGGAACTACATTTGGGGGCTACTTCGAGAAAGTGATTCACAGTACAATCGTAAATCTAGAAAATCTATGCATTTCTGAACCTTGTCGAGTGGTTTCCGACTGTGTTTGTCTATTCCTTGTGCAATTTTTGTTTTTACCTGATCATAATGCCGAAAATGAAAAAAAAAAAATCTTTATTTTCACAACAACAAAAAAACGAGTTTTCTTCGTGCTGTTGTCATGAAAACAAAGTTTGTGCTTAATGAAGTCATTTTTTCACATACTTTAGACATAAGCAATTGAAATATAACAGAAGCCAGGAACAAAAATTGTGTTACATAGTGTAATAATAGTTCTACATCCCCACAGGTGTATACAAGCTGCTGTCTAATACCTACCTATAACTGAAGCTATTGTTAACATTTAAGGGAACTAATAAAATATGAACACAGGGGAATTCCTTTCAATATGACCACTTTAAAGATATTATTTAAATAAATCTAGATTTAAGAACAATGGCTTAACAATTACAAACTCACTTTTAATAAAATATCTTTTTCATTTTTTTTTTTTGTTGTTGTTGTCTATGCCATTATCGATGATAAATAATGTTGTGTAAAATCCACGGACCCCCCGAGTGTGTAACTTGGTACGGCCCGGCCCTTATAAACCCGCTGTCCAAGATGGCGGCGGTCGGCGAGGTGTTTCTAACCGGCAGGTATGGCCTACTGCGGCGCGAACCCGGAGAGCGAGCTGCTGGAGCATTTCTCCTGTTTATCTGTTGGCAGGGATGAGCGTGTGATTAAAGACGAGCTCAGCGACTCGTGTGTGAATCCGGGTTTGTTGTATTTAAGTGACGAGGTGCTTATTGTGATTTTGAAGCACCTGGAGCCGGTGTCGTTGCTGAGGCTCGGCTGCACGTGCTGCAGGCTGTTCAGGGTGTGTTCCTGCGACTCGCTCTGGACTCCACGCTTCCGGGTAGGTGTTAGAGGGTGTAAGGCAAACAGTGTGACAGGAAACATCAAGTACTTGAGTCTTATGCACTTAATTATGTCTTTTATTGGTATTATTGTGTACACAGCAGTGGTAATTGACAACCAATTAACACAAATTGACTCCAATTAACGTCCTGCTTATGATGTGCACAGTAACCTGTGCCTCCTCCTGACTGCACCTAATTCACTAACCAAGGTCTATAAACACACACACACACACACACCATTCACTCACTATCACTTCAGGAAAAGAAAATCTTGTGTAAATATTGAAATACAAAAATTATTGCTGTTCAGTAAATAATAATAATAATGTACATCATAGTATTTTTCTTTTCCTGAAGTGTGTGCATCTGTATGTAGTAAAAAATTAAATATACACAAGTAGCTAGGAAAACCAAACTCGTGCAAGTTCATATATATATAGATTTCAGATTTATTTGAGTACATAAAAAAAAAAAAATATATATATATATATATATATATATATATATATATATATATACTATATATATCACACACACACACACACACACACACACACACATGTACATATATTTCAGATTTATTTCAGAGTACATTTAAAAAATATATATGTACATTTAATTTATAGATATAGATATGTAGGTATGTATGTATATATAAAAATCTTTTGTGCTTCATGATGAACCCATCGATAACCTATAATTTTCTGTATGTCCGTCCAGCCAGATTTTGCACGGCATCAACGGAATTGAATGAAAATGTTTGCAGTACCTTGATATCTGCCTGAATTTTAACCTGCACCATGAGTAAAATCTAAATGTTCAGTTAAAGCGATGTTATGAACAGATTATGTGCCAGATTTAATAATCTACTTTAAAATAAGCTACTAATAAACTACTTGCTCAATGTAAACAAACGCCTGCACCAATGGAGGTTAATTAGAAAAGCAAAACTGTATTTTAACTGGGATTAGTTTACATTTTTTTCAGCTGAAATAACAGTGCTGAAGTGGTACAAGTGGATTTTAACACGCTGGAGTCGTTTCAAGACAAGACGTACTCTTTATCCATTCTACTTTTTCATTTCCTCATCTGTCATTCTCTCTCCGATTACCAAACAGGGAGTGTATTTGTCTGACCTTATGACCCAATAAGAACATTTTTTATTTATTTGTATTAATAAGTTAAGCAGAGAGTTCTGCCGTACAGTAATACAGGCCGACATGTACATGGGCTTCAACTTGACATGATATCATTACATTAATGCGGTTCAGATTATTTTAGCTTTAACCTTCTTGATTTAGGTGCTGTTTGTATCCCATTGATATCTACAAATCTGTATGTAATATTAACGCTTTTAAGCATGGATAAAATGTCCTTCACAGCAGCTTTTGTGCATAATTTAGATTATTCTCAAAATATTTCAACTTCTACACAAATTGTTTGTCCCAGCTCACTACTACTACACTAGGTTTGAACTTCATGGTTCTCAAGATTATAGGTCAAAAGTAATTTAAGTAAAAGCTGTGAAATGACGACATTTTGTATATCTGCTATTTCAATGCATTAAAATATAACTAAATAAAATAGTTAACTTAAAAACAAACAAAAAAAAACTGGTTGAATTGGGTGAGTTTAATATGATTTCCATAGAATAACTTCATGGCTTTTAGTTCACTTTTTTGTTATTATGAAGTTTAATCTGTTCCACAAGCATGGACCCTCCTATATAACATAATAAATTCTAATATACAGCTAAGTATTTTCTCATGTTGTTTTTATTCCATTATGTTTGTTAGATGATTAAGTGAACTTTGTTTTTTAATTTTTTTTAATGATTATTTTTTACTCCTTTTTAAAATGTGTGTTTAGGACTTGTTTGGTGTAGGCCTGCCAAACATCACCACAGCTGGTTACGCCGCCAAGACCGCCTTCCGTTTAGTGTTCATGTGGAGAGCCCTTTTCCGAAACGTCCACTGTAACCGGTCCCTGCAGGAGAAGCTGTTTGCCGAAGTGCCCTACCCTCCTCATGCGTACTGGACGCAGTGGCTCGTGATAGAGGAGCGCGTGCCGTTACCTGCCGCACAGCTAACGTGTGCTAATATAGAGAAGCTGTGGGGAATGCCGAGAGAGCTGTTCACAGTGAAACTTGAAGGTAATCCCATCATTTCAAAGCCCTGGGTTGCGGATTTGGGGGTTCGAGCCCTGCTAGTGCTAGAATGCCACTTTAGGGCACTTTGGCAAAGTGATTAAAATCGCTCTGTTTCTGGTCCTAAATCCTGGATGAGTTTTAAGCACCAGTCTGGCTGCCTGGCCATGTAAACTGCACTGGAGGAACAAAAATAAAAAAACAAAGAATAGTGAAAAGTTTTTTTTTGTTTAAATATAATCCTTAAGGACAAGAGAGGCTGGTGAAGGAACTGTATGTCTGCTGTAATGGAAATAACAGGTTGTAACTTGTTGCATATGTTGCTCAAATGGTCACTGTAAATATCACTAACCAGAGAATCTTAGTTTTTTAAATCTATATAAACAGTGTCCCAAAAAAATTTAAATCATGTGATGTATGACTATCTGAGTTGAAAAATGAAAGATTTATTTTTCAAAATCCCAACAACATATTTGGATATAGATTTTATAACCGATTTCAAATTGGTTGACAAATTTTCAATAATTCACCGCCTGTGACCCAACATGCTTATGCTTGTTGACTTTGCCATTTGCAGGAAATGTGGCCTCATCAATGAAAACAAGAAGCTTTTTCAAACGCCCCATCAGGTTTCTGTTGCAACACAGAATTTAAATGTAAAACATTAAACTTAAACTAAGGGTTTTTATTTATTTATTATTATTTTTTTTTTATATAAACATCTAGTTAAAATGTGGTCATTTGAGTGAAACGTAAATTTTTTGGGACACCTTGTAGTTTAAGGAAAGCTGTGTAGCCATAGTATAGTAAAAATAGTATAGTAAAAATCCATAGCAACGGAAAAGCGTTTGCCAGTGTTGCCCAGCTTTACATTTAGGCATTTGGCAGACGACCTTATGCAGAGCGACTTACATTTTTCTCATTATATATCTGAGCAGTTGAGAGTTAAAGGTCTTGCCACTTGGTGGTCATGGGGTTTGGGGACCTGGAATCTTCCGAGCCAAAGGCCCAATGCGTTAACCAGAGTTACCCCTGACCCCAATCTCTAGGGCTACAAAGTGTTTTTAAGTCAAATGATCAATGTTTTTAGAGTGCCCAGAAGGTGATGAGATGCTCAGGATGGAATGGAGGGAGTTGTACAACCTTGCAGTCACTCATCACGGCAGTACAGCGATGCTCTTTCACTACGTTCTTAAGCAGCACCAAAGCAGCGGTGAGTTATTTGTGCTCTCTTCATTCACCACACAGCACTGCTGTATACCTGTTCCATTAAGTTAAAATCTGCTTTTTTTTGGTACTTTGATTTTTGGTTCATTGTTAACAACCTTGTTTATCACAACTCTACAGCCGGTTTAGGATCAGTGTTATTATACTGTAGCATAAGGTTTTCTCATTTGGAGTCAGAGACAGGCTGTCCTTATTGTCCGACACGGACAGCCTAAAGATCACCATGGAGACTACTGTGAATGGTAGTACATAAAAAAACCATAAAGATGGCCATGTTGGATGTTTTTCTTGGTTAAGTCTAGAGTGTGCCGTTGCTTTGCTCTCCAGTCTCAATCACTGAATAGTTTAGTTTTATATGACCGACTCGCAGTTAAAACTCAGGACTTTTTGAGAATGTAATTTGTGAATGCAGTTGTATAAGGGAATGTTTTCTACTCGCACTACATCGTGTCACCCAGATGAGGATGTTTCCTCCCTTTTGAGTTTGGTTCCTCTCAGGGTGTCATGTCATCTCAGGGAGTTCTTTCTTCCTCACCATCACTAGCCTGATTTTTCTAGTCTCAATTTACTTTATCCTTTGTCCATTTGTTAAGAGTGCTATTTAAATTATATGGCGTTCTTTGGAATTTAAACTTTCTTTTAACACTCTTATCAAGCTGATTGAGAAGAAATTTTGAGAAAAGGAAATTCCTGAAATTCCAGGAAGTTTTGAAGGTTTTGGAATCAAGTGGTTTAATACCCGTTTTTAAATGCTGGTTTACAGGTAGTCCACAACTTACGAACATTCGAGTTAAGAATTTCGGAAGATAAGAACGGACCACGTTTCTGCTTCCGGTTCAAATGTGTGATTTAAAAAAAAAAAAAAAAAAAGAAATGGACACTGCAGTGCAACAGATGCCAATATTTACAATTCTATGCAATATTTTCAGTGTTGGTGAATGTTTAAAATGTCGTGCGTGCGGCGTCGCTCAATGAATCAGTAAAGCTATCCTGATGGAGAATAAACCTAATTTAGAAAAAGACAAAATGGCGTGAGATTTAATTCCTTGGGCACGATTATGGTTCATGATGATAGTATGAGGAGACGGCTTTAGTCAAGTGGATTGGTGTACTTTACATTGTATACTTGTGACAAAGGCATATGGGACTCACTTTGATGGACTTAAGAACAAATCTGACTTACGAACATGCTCCCCGAATGCAATTCGTTTGCAAGTCAGGGACTACCTAAACAAAAACATTTTATTTATTTTGAGTAACTTCAGAGTGCCATAATGGGCTGCAGAGTGAAAATTTAATGAGCTGTGTGCGAGCTTTCAGAGTCTCCTTTGTCTTGCTCTATAAGATTGATTTATATTTCAAGTCTTCATCTTCCATCCCGATTATTGTCTTTCACATTTATTTATTTATTTATTTTCTTGCCACATGACATCTTGTTGCCCAGATTCTCATTTCAAATGGATTAAAAAGTACACCTTGCAAGTTCCATATTGTCTGAGATGCCAGTACGGTCACATAACACCCTTATCCCCCTGGCTGCTTTAGACCATTCTGAACTGGAGTCAATGTACCACCAGTACACACAGTGCAGGTTCCAGTGGTTGTTCACTTACTGGCTCTTTCGCCAGCCCGCTCCGCTAAACCGCCAGCTCAAAGCCATATATCTGCAGTGGAGGAAACACAGTAAGAAGAAGGTTTCAACATGGGGAGAAACGGTGTGTGATGTGAGATACCTGGCCTCCCTCCATCCCATCACCAGCGACTACTGGAGGGGCAAACTGGCTTGGGGAGACGAGAATGTCGGTGAGTTTGGGTTTAATACCGGTCCTTTGGTACAAGTAGTAATCACCACGGTAGGAGTTGTATTGATTAAGAAAGTGTTCTGATTTTGATGGTGCATAATGAAATGATAAAATTTCAAAACTGGATGAGAAATTTTTATATATTTTTTTTAAATGTAGCATGTAATCAGGTCCAGATGTTTGTTCGTGGGTCATCATGAAACGCCTCCTCTTGCTTGTGCGTGCAGGGATCCATACAGTGGGAAATTACTTCTCCATGTGCAAGTCACTGGTGGCCTGGATCCTCGGCCGTGACTGGGGCAGACTGAAACGAAGAAAGGTACAAACCCCTTCCAGTCTTATTATAAAGCGAACAAACCGTGATGAACCTCAGTGCTGGACTGTCCTTCTTGCCTCACCACTTACAACCCACACAAAGCACTACACAGTAAACAAACAGCCTGTTCTCCCATATTAGAGAGCATACTTGTGTCTGCTCACTTCAAACTGCACTCCTGGTCACAAATGTAAATTTCAATTTCTCTTTCTCTCACTTTCGTCTCTTTTCATTTAAGTGAAGTTTAAGCAGGCTCCCGGAGGGCTAGGGACATGCTTAGGTATTCCTGTGGTGTACATCTCCCGCCATTATATCTCTTCAGGTCATTAGTTCATTATCCGGTGTCTGTAATTTCACAAGTCACAGTGTGAGCAGGCAACAGGAAGCACCCCTCCCCCCCGCTTTGTCTAATGGCTGGCTAAACGGAAAACGGCCATATCAATATGCGTCCTATATAATTGTGCTGCGTGTCTGAGCATGCACTGTCTATTTTACTGCCACTTTAATAGAATTAATGAGCTGCAGTGTGACGATGGGTTGGGGGGATGAGTGCATGAGTCGCACCTCTTCTAAGCATGTTCTATGGCTTTAGGGAAACGGTCATGGTTTCAATAATTCTATAGTTTTATATATGTTTTATGTACTTCAGTATACAATTACACTTTGCGTATTCTGTGTCATTTATTAAAAAAAAATTATATTTCAATTTTAATCATATATTTTATTGTAACTTTTTTTTAAGTGAATTTTTTTCCCCGTTTTTCTCCCTAATTTAGTCGTATCCAATTCCTCTCTGTGACTAGGTGGCTCCCACATTAAGCTACCACCACCAGTCAGGGAGGGCCGAAGACCATCACGCGTTTCCTCTGAACCATGTGACTCCAGCCGATCACATCTTTTTGAACTTGTATGCACCGTTAGGGGCGCCGTTACATACTCGGAGGACAGCGCTATCCGCTGAGCTCACAGATGCCCGTGATTGGCTGTAGAGCCGTGATTAATGAGTGAGCACTAAGTGACTCCCACCCCGCTAAGAGCTCGGCCAATCGGCTCTCTCTAGGCCCTCGGCTCCGAGAATTCTCAATTCTACAGCATCACCTGGGAATCTAACGTAATTAGAAATGTTATATTTGGTTTAATTGTTTTCAATTGCAATTTTCCTTTTATTGTAGTAAAATATTTAAACTCTGATCTTTTTATATTACGGACATATTACAGATCAATCAATTAAGCATTTCACTCCATATCATGGTTGTGTACATGACACAAATAAATAAATAAATTAAAAAAATGATGCTGACACCACCATGCTTAAAGGTTCGTCCAAGCTGGACGGTGTCTCGGTAGTGCCTTGCTTGTTCCTGACCAGAACTGGTTTGAACTGAGCCTGGAATCTGCATTCATCAATCCAGTGAGTGCCGTCAAATCTTGCGTTGCAAAGAAAAGCTTCCTGCTGTAGTCAGTCATGACTGACAGGACTGTCAGCACCCGAGTTATTCATTTAAGTGGGGGTGAATATTTTTGATCCTTTGATTAGCAGGAAACTCTAAATAAATTAGACCTGCTCCAAATTATTGTGGTTTTGTTCTGTTAAAGATTTATTTGTACAATCATTCTGCTCCAGAAAAAGACCAGATCAAAGAAATCCCCGAAAGCCCAATATTGCAGTGAGAGACGTGCTAATTGAGTGTATGTACGTGTCTGATAACAGAAAAAAATATGGGTCAGGGTGCTTTCACACTTGTAATCTAAATAACTACTTTAAACAGTGTCTGCTTACTTACTAGACAGTCTTTCTCTCTGCATTAGCTTTATTAGGATAAAGTAGGTAGGACCTGGTTTGTCTTCGCTGTAGCTTATTAGCTTATTTGGCAGGAAATCGGCAGAATTTGACCCTGTGCACCTACAGGGACATCCCAATTGGGATGGCATGTTGCGTCCATGTGAATGTTATTTTAGGCATATTTCAATGTTGGGATATTGGTAATAAGAATGGTCGACCCTTGTATTTGCTCAATAACGGGACTCCTTTTTAACTGAGATTTTGTCCTCCTGCCTTGTGGTGACTTTCCCGAGGATTACATGCTAAATGTGTGCTGCTGGTTGATGGAGAAATGTAGCAAGTGTGTGAAGCAGCCCAGGTCGTTTCAAAAGTGGGTTCTTTTGTACGTTTCTAGCTTTACTGAGAGGTTTTGTTGTGGAGGAAAATTTAGTTTTAGCTTTTTTTGTAGAGCCTTTGTACACTATCACCTGAATTCTCAATTCTGATTGGTCAGAGGCAGTTGAATTACTTTTTCTATAGCAACGATTCGTTCATGCTGACTTGTAAAAGCAGTTGCACCACAAAAAAAAAGTTTAAGATGAGTAATTAAATTGGAAATGATTGTATAATTTTAGTTCGGTGTGTTGTGTAGCACCACAGTCCTGGAGGACTTTTTTTGTTTCCACCATGGACTACACCTCCTCTCTGGATAGATCTGATGACAAAAGCCACTTAAACTAAAACATAAAGAATTCTTTAACATTTAGGGATGTAGGGAAATAAAGGCTGGTCTGGGAACTGCTGTTTTTTTGTTGTGTTTTTAAGCTCTGATTAGCCATAACGTCCATCTGGGTAATATTGTGCCACCAAAATAGCTCTGACCTGTTGAGGTACAGTATGACTCCACAAGACCTGTGAAAGTTTTAAGACGCGCTAGCAGTGGATGCCTGAAGTCCCGGAAGTTGTGGTGTGAGACCCGTTACTCCTGTCTGGTCCAAACCAACAAAAGGGCTACTGTAGCTCTAATTGCTAGTTCTGACAGAAATGTGTCCGTGCATGGCAGTTTGATGTGTATGGGGCTGCACAGCTGTGGACCAGTCAGTACGTCCATGTTCATCACCTAACGCTCCATAATGGGGACCATCACAACTTTGATTGGATTGAGATCTGGGGGATTTGGATTCAATACTGTGAGCTCTTCATGTTCCTCAGACAAATTCTCAACAATGTTTGCAGTCTCCAAGCATCATCCTGCTGAAAGACAACGGTCTTCAGGAAATACTGTTTCCATGAAGATGTGTGCTTGGTCTGGAATAATGTTTAGGTAGGTGGTGCGTGTCAAAGTAACGTCCATATCGATGGCAGAACACAAGGTTTTCCAGGAGAGCATTGTCCAGAGTATCACTGTCTTTGCTGGCTTGTCTTGTTTCCATCCTGCATTCTGGTGCCATCTCTTCCCCCGTGTAAGCAACGTACACTCCCTGGCTGTCCATGATCCAGTCCTGATGGTCCCCATTGTAGGAGCGTTTGGTGATGAACATGGGTGTACTGACTGGTCCACAGCTGTGCAGCTCCATAGAAATCAAACTGCCATGCACGGACACATTTCTGTCAGAACTAGCAATTAGAGCTACAGTAGCTCTTTTGTTGGTTTGGACCAGACAGGCTAATCCTCCTCTCGCATGAGATGGCTCACCAGTTGTCCACCTTTGGATCACTTTTGATACCTACTACCCACTGGATATCAGGAACACCCCACAATACCTGCTGTTTCAGAGTTGCTCTGAACCAGTCGTCTAGACATCACAATGTCCGATTTCTAAGTCACTCGCGTCTCTAAACTTCAGTTTCAGTCAGTTTTACCTGTTCACTTGCTGCAATTATTAATGCGTAAAGCATCACGTTTTACCATTTGTTTGTTGTGAAAACCCCTCAACGAATTATTGGCACCCAGCTACACACCCTGAAGGACACTCGCAAGAAACAGAGTGCCTTCACCCCAATCATAGACTGTTCACTCTTCTACCATTGGGGGCGCTACAGGTGACTTTTTTTTCCTGGGGCTGTTACAGCTGATCATGGAGTGTTAACTAATATATAACCGCACTGTCACTTTCGGTCTATATAACACTGGCCTGTTTTTTTAAATATTTATTTATGCTTGTTATTACACCCATATTTATTCTGTATATACTGTACAATTCAGAGCTCGTGTCCGTCCTGTTACTTTTGGCCATGTAATCTTCCAGGCGCACACGTATACAGTAGTAATAAAGCGCACATCTTTATCACCTAATGCACCTTCTGTTTAATATATCGCATTCACTGCACAATGATTCATCACTATATATATCATAACTCTCTTAGCTACTGTACCTTCTGTTTGTATACCACATTATTCATTATAAATAGACCACTTATGCACTTCAGCCCTCATACTTGTACTTTGCACAATGACAAAGCTGAATCTAATCGAATGTTTTAATAAATGTATAACGACAGCTGGTGGTGTTGATGTATCAGAGGAATTAAATGTAGTGTTACCTGTATCACGTCTTGTTTTCTTATCATTTCCTGCCCTCAAGTGTTTATGCTTTACATAGTTCGTTGATGGTTGACATTACAGATCTCATCTAGGAATAAATGCTAGTGACCCACTAGAGGTTCGCATTGGTCCATCTATTTAATGTACGTTTGATTGATCCCCTTTTTTTTTTTTCAGGTGTAAATCCTTCTGCTGCAAAGTTATTGTGGTGTAATGTGTTGGCAGGTTTACGAGGACACTCTGGATGGCGTGTACCTGCTGCTGAAGAGAGAGATGCAGGAACGGCTGGTGGAACACGAGAGGTTCTGGCAGGTGGCCAAAGTGCAGATGGGCCGAGTGTGCACGCTGGAGGAGACGGCCGTGAACTACGTCAACTGGAAGATGATCGAGACGCTTCCCTATTACAAGTAGGTGCTGAGCCTCGTGTCGGTGGAATTGAAAAAGGAAAATTTAGCTTTCAAGATTTTTTTTTTTTTTCCGCTTCTCCCTCAGTGCAACGCTTGGGTGTTTTTGGATGATATAAAGGCGTGGAGTGTTCTTGTGGAAGTTATTTATACATTTTAAATAAACCTGCTGTCTCTTATTTCTATACTTACTTTTTATGGACTCTTAATGCTACTCCTGGGAGAACAGGGAAAGACAAGAATATAAAAACAGTAAGGTGATCAGCAATTCAAACACGCAAAAGAGGGAGGAGTTGGAGGGGAAGCCCTCAACAAAACGTATTTTCAGATTCATTCCAGGGAACTGTTTTATAATTTAGCTCTGGGTATTGTTTCTGTTTTAAGCTCGTCAAGCACGGTGCTTTCCTGCCCCAGTGCCCCTGGTTTTTTTTTTTTTTCTTTTCCTTTTTTTTCCCCCCCTTTTTTTTTTTTTTTCTCCAGCCAGGGCTTTGAAGCTGCTTGAGCTCTCAGCGGGAGAACCGGGCTGCAGTGGGCAGCTTCAAACACACAGCCTGCAGTCAGTCACAGGGCGAGATCCACAGCCGGTCTACACCGTCTTTTTGAAGTGTGAGGAGACTAAAACTCAGTCCAAGTCATTTCCATCAAAGTGAAGTGACTGCAGTCAGCTAATAAAATACCCAGGAGAATTCATACCAGGAAGCTTTTTATCCATCTTTTTCTATGGAAATGAAAGTGTTCGGTCATATTGACTATAATAGTCACTAAAAATTGTAAGAGATCGTGGTGCTCCTTTTACCAGCTGGACAAGTATTCCTAGAACAGCACATCTAGATGAACAGAACCATCATTACCTCTACTAAAGCAAAGACAAACATGCCTTGAAATATTTATACTGTCGCTGACTGTTAAGATAGATGTGTGTAAAGTGTGTGCTACATAACGTTGCCGAGTCGAGACCTGATCAACTGAAGCATCAAAAGTTTGATCAGCCAAAACATTCTGCAATGTCGGATATTTCAGAATCTTTCTCCATGTGACAAATGTGCAATTTTTAGGTGTCAAACGCCTATTATTAAAGTTTAAACCCTAAATGTTCTCAAACACTTTCATTTCATTTTAAACTCGACTTAACACTTTAAAAGTAAAGTTAAACTGTGTACTGCTGGAATGTACTGAATTTATGCACGCGCATTTTCTTTGGTATCCGTACTGTGGAGTAAATACGGCAATCATTCATCGTCACAAGCCTTTCTACAGTTGCTTTTTCTCTTTACAGTACTAAATTTATACAGTTATGTTTTATATGGACATTTTGCTGAATTTAAATTAATATTTATTACAGAATTAGTAACTTATATTCTTAATAGTTTTTAACATTAAAACGGATAAAAAAAATATACATGTTGCTATGGAAAAAAATAAAATTCCTGAAGATATTTGCGGTTTCCTCAAGCAATTAAGTTCTAAGGAAAAATCTGCGACCGTCTGGCGCAAGGCGACTAATCCACTGTTCCTGTCTATACCTTTGTTTAATTTAGAAACCTCTAAAAGGCAGCTTTAGAAAAAATGAACAGGGAATAAAAATAATAACCTGAGTTGAATTGAAATCATTTGAAAATCATAAAGCATGGCATTTCAATGTATGCCCTTTTTGTTGTAGGCAAAATGAATGATCATGAACGTGAAGATGAAGCATGTGAATGTCTCGTGTGTTGTTCAGGCTGTTTTTGGTGTCGGGGAACAGCGTGTACCTGCAGCACGTGCGTGGGTTCCTGAGCAGAAAGAAGATGCTTCATGACTGGATCTACCTGGAGGAAAACACCTGGCTCCGAGAGATGCTTCCTGATGAGCTCTTCACACTGCTGGAGTTCAACACCAAGATCTCTCAAGGCAAGTTCACGTTTAACATGAACATATCATCAGGGTCCCTGAAATGAGATGGAGGGGAAACATTTTACCCCCCCCCACCCAAAAAAAACAAACAAACAAAAAACCACTGAAACTGCTAGAGCGCTAAATGCACTACACAGATCTGCTCATACTGTACTTTCTGTATATCCATGTGAACATGTAATGTAAATATCATGACTTAAAGTAATCAGTCCACAAGAGCATCTGAGAATGAAGCATCACTTTGTCTTGTGATCTGCATGAGCGAACGCTTTGTCAGTCTGTCTGCTGAGACCTTCAGGCCGTAATGTTAGATTTTTGTTTATTTATTTTTTTAAATCTCAACACGTCTGAAGGCAGTTCATCTTTGCTCACACAGCAGGGCAAATCTGATTTATTTCAAATGCGCCGCCTGCCCAAACGTCATTGGCACTTGGATTCAATTAAGCAAATACTTTTTGAATGGATGGTTAGTGCAGTGATGAATGTGTTTCAGTCGGCGACAAGTCTTTTAATTCTAACTGATCCAGGGAGCAGCTTCCTGTTTCTTCTTGTTGGTGATATTGTCCCATGGTTGTAGAAAAGATGTTACTTTTAGTGTTTTTAGAAGAGCTGACTTATTGGCCTGCATCAGGCAAAGAAAACTAAGGAGATGGCTGAAATGACGGAGTTAAGAACTGTAGAATTGCTTTATTAAAAACTGGAAATCTACATCAGGCTGAGCTGTAGACATCACAGCTGTAGTTAATGGTACAAGTAAAAGCATGAACTGACAAGAACTTACATTTGTATGCGAGTGATGGACGCATAAGGGAGGGTAAGATGGGAAGCGAATGAGGCGTCATGACCATTGTACAAATGCTTCAGTTCGTCAGTTCTAGACTCGGCAAGGTTATATGGCAATAAAATGAAGTCCTGAATGACCAGGTTATCACATCGATGGAGTTTATCTTCCTCGGTCACCCCAGGCATATTCCTGAACTTTTTATAGACCTCAGATGAAAAGTAATGCTGTACAACTATGGACAAAATCATATGTTCAGAAATCCAGTCAGATATTTCAGTATTTTTCGCCACGTTCCGACTAATAGTCAACTCCTGAAATTCGAGGGTTACGTTCTTAAGCACCCGTGAATTGTGAAAAATGGGCTTTTTTTTTGACCACATCCAAAATGTGCAAAATGGAAATGGGCCTCCGAGTGAGCCTCCCGATCATCCGGAGATCGCGAGTTCGATTTCCAGGTGATGCTGTAGCCGCTCACAGCCGGAGGTCTAGAGAGAGCTGATTGGCCGAGCTCTCTCAGAGGGGAGGCATGAGAGGTACTTGGTGCTCCCACGTTAATCACGACTCTACAGCCAATCAGGGGCGTCTGTGAGCTCGCGCAAGTGGAAGAAGCGGATAGCGCTGTCCTCCGAGTGTGTTACGCCGCTCCCAACGGTGCGTGAGCGAGCAGTTCGAAAAGAGGCGTTCGTCTGGCGTCACATGGTTCGGAGGAAACTTGATGGGCTTCGACCCTCCCGGCTGAGTGGTTGTAGCAGCCTTAATGTGGGAGGACTTGAACACTAAATTGGGGAGAAAATATGAAAAATTGTTTTTCATAATTTCAGTGGCTTTTTCATCTGTCAGCAGCGCTACCTCACAAAGTGTTTATTGTTGTGTTTATTTACAACATAATACACACAGCAGTATTTCAGCTTTTGCAGCAGTCCTCCCCTGTGCAGCAGAGACGTCTTAATCATTTTTCGCTTCAGCTCTGATCACTCGCGGTGTGAACGCAGCCGTATTGTTTTGCTCCTGAGCCTCAGCTGGTCCGGATGCTGCGTGTGACACGGTGTTAATTGGTCTTTGAGTGATGCTGGTGGTTGCCGAGAGACTGGGATTGATTCAGGTGCTGGAGGTGAAGCATAAAAAAAAAAAAAAAAAGCTGCACAAATAAATGAATAAATCTGACCTGATTTGCCCTCGTCTGTGTACGAGCTGTACATCATTTGTGCGGCAGCGACGAGACGTCAGTGAAGTCTTAATTAGGATTTATGACGTCCCGCTCCAAGCTTCTCTGACCCGCAGACGCTGCGGTCAGTTTATGAGACGGGTGTGGTCTGCAGAGTGATTTGTCTTGTTTACCAACACACACTCGCGCACACGTGCGCTCCAGGACCTGCTCATTCCTACAGTCAGTACTGAGCCTCATGGTTATTTCAGTACTTGAAAATAATCCACAAAAACATGCTTTTTGTTTTTTGTGCATTGTCGCATTTAAATAATTTGTGACATCAAACTAATTATTATTACACAAAGATATTATGCATTTACTCAGGTTGTACATGTATGCAGTTTATTAAGGGGGGGCGGGTTTGCCTTATGTGAAAAAGTAATCGCCCCTCGCTAAATCATGAATAAACTGTGATTTTAAAAATTGTGTGAAAAATCTAATTGTGGGTTAGGCGGAAAAAGAAATTGTTTAAACTACATTAACTCTTAAATGTTCCATTTAGTATTCAGACTTATTTATATAGACTAATAGCAAACAATGGCACTAGACAACCAAGTTAAGGCAACTTGTAAGTTTCTGAAATCCCTCTTACACATGACCTCCAGAACAAAGTGAGTTTTCAGTTAGGATCATATAACACCATTTTTCATAGTACTTAATGATTCTACCAATCCGTGCTTCATTTTTTTGTAAATATGCGCACACATTTATATTTATCAGATAAAAAGAAACTAAATACAATTTCATGAACTTTTATGTTGTGTAACTTTTTTTTTTTTTTTCCAAACCTTTTTTTTTTTTTATCTTAATTGTGATTCGTATGAAATTCGGATAGATTTTGCATGAAAAGACCCAAATCTGAAAAAGTGTATGAGTCTAAAATGCAAAATCAAGATATTGAAACATGAATTTGTAAATCTGTTATTTACAGACACTATGGATTTTTCACCACAGCGTGAAATTTTGCGAAAATTTTTGCGAAAAAGAGTGCTTAAATTTAAGAGGTCATATGCTTCTAGAAGCTTACATCAATTTTAATATCAATACACAAAAATATAAATAATTAGCATTTTAGTTTTATATGAGAGTATAATGCTGAAATGGATATTTTTGGGGGGCACATATATAAAATCATCTCTCAAAGAAGTATGACTCTTCATAGTAATTATTTATATTAATATTCAAAAAGCACCAGTTAGCCTTTCCTGGTCACCAACACCCTGGTGGCAAAACTCCACAGGTATTTTTTTGTCATTAGATAATCGCACGTGTTAATATTCTGATTTTGGTCTCAATGCATTTACTTATCCAAGAAACCTTTGTCTAAATTGTCCTTGAATCTATTGTACTTTATTTAATTTTTTTTTATCTCAACTTTGGCCATCTAAAATCTTTAGCAATGTAAAATTTCCGTGTTTGTAGTTGGCTTTTGTAAAGTTGAGCTGTGTGTGGGTTAGCGGTGCAAATTTTAGGAAAGTAAAAGTTGTGTGAGGAAGTCAACTAGAGTATGTAAACTTTACTGTGTACATTGCAGCTGTGTAAACTTTTCCAAAGTTTAAGTTTTGACATGGAACTGATTTGGACGTTGTTTATCCGTGTAAACCAGTAGTGTAAAGTTTCTCTCAGTTAGAAATGTTTAAAATTTTGGAATGTTTTACTTTGAAACAGTTCAGCTATATAAATCTGTAGCAAATGAGGTGAAGGTTTTGGAAGTGTAAAGTTTAGCTCTAACGTTTAGCCTTGTAATTAAATTGACGATGCAGGTTAGTAAGAAGAAGAAACCTCCAGCGTCCTGGTGTGCTTCTGATTTTAAAGTCTTGAACTAATTTTTGACTCCAGACAGCAGGTGTTCAAGATGTTCACGCTCACTATAGCGTTATTATAGTAGAACTGTTGAAGGCCCCAGTGTTTCCTCAATCACATCAATGAGTATGGTTAACACTTTTGATACACTAGCAACATTAGCCTCTGATGTCAGACACTGAACACTCTGCTTGATGAACTACACCAAGGCTGCATTGTCTCTGTTGCTTCTGGTTGGAGATGTCATGGCATGGATGCCCTGTGCGGTCTGGTTGGGATGCGTGTGGTGACGTCAGACACACGGTTCCACTTTACCTCGATTGATGCCTTTTTGAGGACTCATTACTTCAGTGGCTCAATAGTTCAGGACTGGAATTCCCTCGTCTGCCTGAGCCTCCAATAACGAACTGGATTCCATATTAACTTAGAGAAATATATTGTACTTTCAGCCACCTAACACACAGTATGACTGCAGCTCAATCCCTGCTCCTCCATCACCCAAAGGATGGGTTCGCTGTTGAATCTGATTCCTCTCAATGTTGCTTCCTTTTGACATCTCGGAGATTTTCCTTGCCACCGTCGCCCTCGGCTTAATCATCAGGGACCGTCTGATCATTTTGATTCATACACTTTCATATTTCATACAGACTTGCATAATTTATCTTGATTATGTAAAGCTGCTTTACAACATTTGTTAAAAGTGCTATAGGAATTGAATTGCCTGTCTCTGATCGTGTTCATTTCTTGTCGTTTGTGAGCAGGAAGTCTGCACGGCGTGTCCACGAGCGCTCAGCTCAGTCGGCTCATCTGGCTGTACCTGCACTCAGGTGAGCAGCTCTACATGGAGGGGGTGAAACAGACGGTGTTGCAGAACGTTTACGCACGACTGGGCATCGACACCGGCGTCCTCTCAGCAGACCCCTGACAGCCCGTCCTCTTGCATGGCTCTCCGTGAACTGGCACAGACCGGAGGTGCTTTCTCATGTGACTTATTTTTAGGGGACCAAGAGTCCATTTTATGTCTTTTTTTATTTTAAAAAACATGTATACGTGTCTATTTTTTATTTTATCGCTTCTGCATATTGCAGTACATTTTTGGGACTGGAGCTGAATGTTAAAGTTTGATGGATCTGGTGTGGAGCCACAGACTCTGAACCCGACGCTTTAGTGTAAATTGTTTTTACAAATGTTTTACAGCCGATGTCTGTGAGCTACAGTATAACGTGTGAAACTGAATGTTTTAACATTTTAAATGATGTACAGTCACCTCATGTTGGTGAATTTTCCCTTTTTATATATATTTTTTTAGATGAGCAAAATATTCTCCATTTTTATACTCACCCAGAGTTTCAGGTGTGTGTCTATCTGGCACATTTCAATTCCCAAAGACTCCCCCCTTTTTCCCCTCTCCCCCTGACCCAAACACCACACACACACTCCAATAATCCTGTGACTATTAAAGTCCCTTTCAGCTGAACTACTGCTCTTGCATTATTTCTTTGAGGAGAAGACATGTGCTTGTCCAGCTTTAGGTTAATTTACAGTGCTGAGTTAATAGATGCTGGTAGAAATGGCTCCAAAAACTGAAACTAGGCGAATTATCCGCCAATCCCCACCAAATCAATAACAGACAAAAAAAAAGGAAAAAAAGAATGCCCCTAAAGGATGCAGAAATACCGCCTTTAATATAGAATAAAAATGCCCCTCATACTGCGAAAAAAGTACACGCACTAAAACGAAAAACAAAACTTTCCTGTCAAGTAATATTAGAAATGTCTCTGATCCAAAAGTGCCGACCTAATCGTCAAATCTACAACAGAGAAGCCTTTTACTCCAAAATACAAACCAAATGATTGAAGATTGCCTTTCCTCCCCAAACTGGAACACAAATGACCCCCCTTCTCAAAAACACAGAGAAAAAAGAAATTCCCTTCAGAAACGAGAGAAATTATCCTCGCCCTCAATAGAGTAATAACGTAGAAATGATGCACCATTCCAAGAATATTCATATAAAAATATTATTTATTTTCTGTACAAACGGAAAGCAAACTTTTTTTGACCTTTTTTTTTGTTTTGTGTTTAGATGAAAAAATACGAGTCAATACTTTTGTGTAAATGTACATAAATAGAGCTTTGGCTTGTGGAAAGTCGAGCTGGAAAAACTAAAAGCTTAAAGAACAGTTCACTCTGTGTGAGCGAGAGGGGGGGGATGTAGCGCGGTAAAGCCAGCCAGCGGCCTCCAGCACACGGTGTGATCGCGAATCGGCCATGACAACCGCCCGCGCCTGCGCACACACTTCATGCATGCAGCGTACACTCATCGTCAGGTTCTTCTTCGGGTCACCTGAGTAGAAATCTGCATTGTTTTGTGCCTATGGCTTCACTAGTCACGCCGATGGTTTATTTATATATATTTATTTATATATATGTCTACACACGCGTACGGGACATGCTGAACTCTGCTGCATAGGTTTATAAAGGCACAGGAAAGCAACGTCTGCTGAATTCTGTGCTGGTAAAATGAGATTGCATAGCATTTTATATACGTCTGAACCAGCTTCAGCGACCTTCTGTTCCCGCACAAAACTCCATCTGGAACGATAAAACGCACGCGCACACAGCTAATGCAAACGAAACAACAAAGCTAGCTTTAACTCAATCAACTTTATAAATAAATATCCGAAAACATTCATTGTCCAGGAAATGTTTGTGCGCGGGTTGTCATGACCGAGCAAGAACTAGCCGTATCCGGCGGCAAAAAGTACGGAGGACAAAAAAAAAAAAGAGAGGGAGAGAGATGACTCGGCTCTTGTGGAGTTAAAAATCCCTTCTTGAAATGTGAAAGCGAAGCGGGTCCACCTTAACGGTGTTGTCTTTAACACTGCCGACTGTGTGTACCTGAGAGATTTATTTTTTGCATTAAACTGTAACACAACTCCGAGTATAAAAATCTCTTGTGCATCTTTTTTGTTTTTCCCACCTCTATTGTAGCATTCTCTACACAGCGCCAGATCTTAACGCTAGTGTGGGAAAGCAATAACAAAAAAATCTCTTAAAACCGTTACCTGAATTCCAGTCATTTCCCGCGACACACATGTCCATCAGGTCTTTCTTCAAGCCTGGATTACTTACATCATTAAGATCAGTCTTACTGAAGGACACACACACACACACACACACCTGTCTAACGAGAAAAAAAGCACATGACTCACACTTAAATACAAGGTGCTGAACGGAAGACCACTGGAAAACAACTGTGTGTGTGGAAATGAGCGCGATCTGCTTCGGTGTCGACCCGCGACCAGCAGCGCGCGGTGGAGGAGATGAATGTCTTTGGGCGAGACTGAGGATCTGTCACGGTTTGGGCTTTGGAGACGTAAAACAATCGGCGAACGCGCTGGAACGTCACAAGGCACTTGATGGAGCAGCACAAACCACTTCACACACCTCCACACTCTGTGTGTGTGTAGTGTGGCTCTCTTTACATTGCTGTGATTTTCTGAACACCCACTGTGTGTGTGTGAGCTCATCACTGCCTCGCTCACGTCCTTTATTTTCTGGAATACAAGATGCTTTGTGTCTGTTTTTCTTCCCTTTTGCCCTTTTAAGTGCAGTGAAGTTACTGAATTTAACACGGCAATACAGGAATAAAATCATGGTATGGTCGTCATGGTGACCACCCTATGACACTTGCAGCTACAAATGTGGATGGCGGCTGCGAATCGTACGTAGTAGTCCGGAGGAGGGGAAAAAGAAATAACGAAATGACTGATGGCCTTTTCCGTAGTCCCAATAAATAGACGATAAAAAGATCTCGCGGAGATGAACACAGAGCTACAAAGACGATGTAAACTCGATTCACAGCTTGGTCCAACATTCAGTAGTCAGATTTATTCCCCTTTCCCTTTTGTTGGCGTGTGAAGTGGCGGCGGCCCGTCCTCCGGTGGTGGGGGGGTTAGTCGCTCACTGCGTCACGCAGTTTTCCCCCATGTCCTGCGCGTAGCGGTCGGACATGATGGTCCGCAGCTCGTCGATGTCGTTCCTGAGCTGACGCACCTCCAGCAGCTTGACCCGCAGGCAGTCCTCCACCAGCGGCTTCTCGTTCTCCTCGGAGGAGCAGCTCATCGCTGGAACAGGGGAGAAGGAGATTTAATCACGGCGTGTTCACGTTAATCACAACTCGGCAATGATTTCTGACAGAACAGATTTAAAGGCAGATTAGATTTATAAAAGTTTAACACTTCGTGCACTTATTACCTCAGCTTTTCCCATTCTCTGTGTGTTGGGTGAGTTTCTAACCATGGCACTGCTTTTAAAGGTCATTTTTAAAAGGAAATCCATGTAGTTTCAGAATTTTTATTCATTTTAAACAAATTTCCAAAATCTGAAAGATCCTGAAGTTGAGTTCGTAAGTTGAGGGCTACTAACGATCTCCGCCACGTTTGTTTAACTGCGTCGCTCACTGTAACGCAAAGTTGTTTTATTTATTTATTCTTTGCTGCATTTAAAGCAGCCGATCATGAAAAACAGCAACTGATTTTAAATGTAAAATCCTAAAACATGCCATGTTGAGGGCTTTTATTTGTCCTGAACACACAGACAATTGCTGTTTACTGGAAACGTGCATGAAGTCAGAGGAATGTGTGCATGTCCATGTTGTGTAAAATGCCAGATGTTTTCTTGGGGTAGTTTCTGGATGTAGGTGCAGTTTTTGGGGAAAAAATATGTTCCGGCAACTTCGTTCGCGTGGAATTTAATTGCACATGCGTGAGTGCGTAAAAAAAAAAAAAAAAAAAATTATTAATTAAAAAATGTACACCGCCATCTGTTGACTTTTGGAATGAATTAAAATTTTAACGTGTATAATTTAAGAGGACGCTGATATCATACACATTTATTTCATGTATAATCATGTGTTACTGCACTGAGTAACGACTTCATCCTGCTCAGTGACTTTAAAATGAAAATCTGTTCGAACATCTTTTACTGTCCAAAAATCAGTGTGCGAGACTCGAGCAGAAATGCCTCCACGGTAAGATATACATGCTATACGGATCAAACGCGTTTACTGCTTTACCTGGTCACCAAGTGTCACACCAGGTCATGTGTCTTGTTTCAGTTTTCGCATTTGTTCAGTTACTTGACATTAATATTTTTATTCAGTTGTAATAATAATTTTTTTTTTTTAAACGACAACTTTAACTATCCTAAAAAGAACACGTGTATCTAAAAACTGCTGTCAGTGACTTTCTATATAACGTAATGTAATCTGTGTCGAGCGTTCTGTGTAATGCGCTGCACCCTACATTTCTATCGTGCGATATTGTGAGCTAAACTGAAAGTTGTTCCTCCGTGTCTGCGTGGTGTAGCGAGGCGGAGTGCCCCGGTGTGCAGGTTAATACTGTAGTGACTCACATTTGATGCCCAGCAGCAGTGCCAGGTTGGGTTCCTTGCCCTGCGCTCTCTGGGTGAGAATACTGCACAGAGCCTTCAGGTCCAGCAGGCACAGAGACATCTCCTTCAGCAGCGAGCCGGCTTCACGCAGCATGGTGCCGTTATCCACGTGCTGCTGCTTCTGCACACACACACACCAGAGAATGTTAACACAGTTTTCATGCCAACAAGAACATGATGAAGGACTAAGTACTTTTAATGATGCTCTAGTTTTTTACTTTAATGATTAGAGTCTAGTTTAAAGCTTTTGCTTTATAGTGTGATTAGTGTAACTTGGTTATTGGGCTCTCGTTGTGGATATCTAAGTGTGTTTTGGATATATAGATATTTGGATATACAGCAATAATTCTGTCCAGATTTAGTACTTATAGGGTGACTTTGTGACCCGAGGAAGCATCACAGGTTTGTAAATGTTTGAAAATGTACAGTAATGTGTTTACAATTATTATTACTCACACTTGGGCCATAACACCATGTGTTGCTCACACACTCAATTTCTGAACAATTTATTTGATTAAGATTATTTGCATGTTGGATGTTTTATGTCCTGCAGTGTGTTGATATTTGGGAAGAAGTGCACCTGTCGCATGTGTGCGAGATGATTTGCAGGCGCGTGTGTACACCTTGTTCCTGTGAGCTGAATTGTTTTTAGACTCCGACACTGAGCTTTCAGTAGCTGCTCCGCTCGACTAGCCGCGCTGAACTGGAGACCTCGGGATTCACTGTGAGGTGTGATAATGAGTCACAGCTTTCATCTAAGCTGCTTCCACTGACCTATTACTGCCTGGGACTGACTACAGAAGGCAGACCAGCCATCACACACCAGTCTGCTTTAATGATCAGCCAGGTAACACTAGGTAAGGTGGGCAGAAGATCTTCACAAAAAGTTACAGCATTGTTTTTATTTGTGCCTCTAGAGCTTGTGCTGTTCTCTCACCTTGTCACATGATTGATTTTTATTTTTTTGTTCCCCTGACAATCTTGCCAGTCGTTACAAGCTATGGAGCTCTAGGAGCATCTGTGCTGCAAGCTGACCTTCACTGCAGAGAAAAGGTGTTTTGGCTAGAGCTGTGAATTATAGGTAGACTGTTGATTCAATAAAATATTTATCTAATAAACATTATAATGCTGTGTAACTTATTGACTTGTCAGGCCTTGAACATTTCCTGCCAACACCAGATGAACAGGTTCTGGTGTTGCACTAATATATTACAGTAATGCAAAAATTATAGTGAAAGCCCAGGTAAAATTTTCGACCATTTAAAATTTGAAAAAATCTTTTCGAAAGTCTAAATCAAAACTGAATTAAGCTATTTGGTTCAACCAACACAACGCTAATTAAATTGCACAGTTTCGAATCTGTTTCAGTTCCTGCAGGCAATTTGAACATGCTGTATGTTTGGGGATTAAAGATCTGGACTGATCTGAACAAAAAGAATTATGCTGATATGATGCAGAAAACTGACTAATCTGCGTATGATTTAAACAGCCCACGCCCTCTGTGCACACGTCCCTAAGGTTTGTTTAACTGTTACCAATTTATGCACCCACAATGCGTCAGTGTAAAAGAAGCCTTAAACAAAGCTGTGCTGTACCTGCTGGACGCTCTTGGACAGTGTCTTCAGGTCTTCCTCTCTCTCTTCAAGCTGCTTATGGAGCTCCTGCGTGATGGCCTTCTCCTTCTGCAGCTTCTTCTCTAGTCCCTGAGACAGACAGTGACATGACATTTATTTCACAGCACACACTCAAGCGGCTTCTTCTTTTTGTCACGTCGGAAAATACAGAGGCTTTCTTTTTCCTTTACATAAACTCTGGGTTTGTGTTTACTACACGGTTTCTATGCTGTTTTATTTTTTTGGGAGTGTGGAGTGATTGGCTTAAAACTGCATAAAAATGCATGAGTGTAGGTTATGAGCACTATTGCAGTAGCCTGGTCAGTCCTTTAGTAAGATAAAAAAATAAATAAAAAAATGTTTGGTTTTTTTTTGGATTTTTCCCCTATTTTCTCCCCTAATTTAGTCATGTCCCCGTCACTAGGGGGCTCCCACATTAAGGCTACTACTACCACTCAGCCGGGAGGGCCAAAGACTATCACGTGTTTCCTCCGAACCACGTCACGCCAGCCGACCGCATCTTTTCGAACTGCTCGCTCGCGCACCGTTGGGGGCGGCGTAACACACTCAGAGAACAGCGCTATCCGCTCCCTCCGCTGCGCGAGCTCATAGACGCCCCTGACTGGCTGTAGAGCCGTGATTAATGTCGGAGCACTAAGTACGTCTCATCCCTCTGACAGAGCTCGGCCAATCAGCTCTCTCTAGACCTCCGGCTGCGAGAGGTTACAGCATCACCCGGGATTCGAACTAGCGATCTCCGGATGATAGGGCGAGCGCTTTAACCACTGCGCCACTCGGAGGCCCAAATAAAAAACTTTTAAACTGAGTGTGCTGTTAAAAGGGCCCAATAAAATCAACACCAGTGATTTTCTAAAAATTACAATTTCTGTAATAAAACTCAACTTATACTTTTTCTCTGTACAGAGTTGCACTCAATGTTGAGGAACGTCCTGAAGACCAGTTTTCACTTTATTATAGCAACACACTCTCTCTCTTTGGAAGCTTATAATAAGAGGAAAAACACCAGATCATACAAGCTGTGCTGGAGCAAAAAGCATAAACACACCCTGGCTGAAGTTAACTAAAATGTAAACCATAAGGCTTTAATAGAGCCAAGTTAGAAGAACCTGTTAACCAACACACATTGTTTTACACAAGTCCTTGTGTAAGCTGTCACTCTAGAAGTCAGAACATTACTATAAGCCTGTGAAACAAAAACACACACCACTTTGTACTTATACAGTGGAACCTCGGATTGCGAGTAACTCGGTTTACGAGTGTTCCGCAAGACGAGCAAAGATTTTTAATAAATTTTTACTTGAAAAACGAGCATGTCTTGGTTTACGAGTGCCATGTTTTTTGACACACACACACACACACACACACACACACACACACACTCTCTCGCCTTTACATCCCCCCTCCCCGGCTTCACACAGATACACTTCTGCTCTACACAGAAACTCTACTCTGTCGCGATTCTTTTCAAAAGGTAAGGTGCTGATTCATTTGTTTTGTTTTGTACTTTACAGCAGTGATTACGTCAATCTGTGCTCACGCAAGTGTCATTAGAGAGATTTATTTTTTTCCCTTTAAAACAGTGTTTCCGTTGTGTGTGTGTTTGTTGTGAAACTTAAAAAGTGAGGTGGGGGGAGGTAGGAGGAGTTTTACTGTGTAAGACGAGGCAAGGGAAGGGGATAATTCCACATACACACGCACACAAATACACTGCGCCTGCGCGAACAAACGGAAACACTTATCTGTTGTGATTTATTTGAACTTTTTTTAAAGGTAAAGTGTAGGTTAATTTGTTTTATTTTTACTTTATATATTGTATTAATTATTTTTCTGTATTTATTTTTTTGGGCTGTGGAACGAATTATTTGAGTTTTCATTATTTCTTATGGGAAGATTTGATTTGAGTGTTTTGGAATACGAGCCCGCTTCCAGAACTCGTATTTATGCTCGTAATCCAAGGTTCCACTGTATACTTAAAATGGTTAAACAGTGTCTTTGTTTTATTGCTTTAATCATTTATTGTTGGATATGACTTTTTTTATTAATATCCTGTGTTTCTCACGGAGAAAGATATCCTGTTAGTTAGAGAACAACTCTCTGCTCTCTCAACAGATGTTCCATCCATATTGATTCTCTCTCTCTCTCTCTTTTTTTTTTTAAAGAAATCCAGCTGTTCTTTTTGCTTCGCAGGTTTCTTGTGTGTGCAGTTCAACATTTGCATATAAACTCAATAATATTGCAATCCCGCATCTAGGACTACACTTCAACATACAATGGAGAGCTTGCGCTGCTTACCGTTAACTCCAGCGTGAGACTGTCGATCTGCTGCTTCTGGCTGTCGATCGTCTGAAAACAGAGAACATGGCAACTGAGTGAATACCTACAGCTAGTGTCTGGTTTGTTTGGTGGAGTGGTTTTAAATTAAATGAAATAGAGCATGGCTGGGACTGAACATGTGAAATATGACATGATGTATTTAATTTATTTTAAAACCACTCCACCTGAAAAAATGAAAAGTGTGTGTATTGTATAGTGTGTGAAGTGTATACCGTGCTGTTGTGACTCTGCTGTTCTAGGAGGTGTGTGTTCTCCTTCTCGAGCTGTTTCAGGTCCAGCATGGGCAACCGCACACCGTCCTCCAGACACTTCTCTACCTTCTCCTGTAAACTATAGCGAGAGAAAGAGTTCTGGAATTTAGTCTCTCTGAGATAACACTCGCTAGCCGTCATCTCACTGTCGTGTTTTCTTTGCGCACACAAAAACAGAAAATTGATATTAGCGGGACAGCAGGGACTAACGGCACTTTAAGATGGAATGTAGCGTTCCTGCCGATGAACACTGAATACTGATACAGATCTGGGATCATTCAGAATCATGTCTTAATTCAGGAGATTAAAAAAATTAAATAAATGAGAAGTGATGAGAAACACAAGAGCTTTTTCCACACACGCACCTGTGCACGGCGGCCACCAGCTCCTTCTCCCTCTTGCCCTGTCTCTCGATGAGTGCGTCTTTCTCCTGCATGCGAGCTCGGTTCTCCTCCAGGCTCTGCTCCAGCTGTGCCACGGTGTCCTGCAGCGTCTGCGCCTTTGTCTGCACCTCTTCCAACTAACACACACACACAGAAAAATTATGCATACACTCACAGAGAAGAGCTTATCTCTAGTGAGAGCGTATCATTGCGATTCATGTGATCGTGCTGTATAATCGCGGCCACTTTGAGCGTGACATTGAGGGCTGAGTGCATCAGTGTCACTGTGTCTCTGCTTCTGAAATTGTCTGCGGTGGCTCAAGCAGCAGCGCAACACATCACCTCTGACATCCTGCTCGCGTGGGCTATGTTAGACCCTGTATGCAGGATAAGCGGTATGGAAGATAAAGAAATGGAATATATATATATATATATATATATATATATATATATATATATATGAATATAATGTAAATAGAATGAAAAAAAGTTGTAGCTATGCTTTTTTTATATCATAATTTCTCCTGAATTAGAAATAAAGAATTTACAACAAAAAAGTCTAATAATGACTATATACAGTATATTTAATAAATATAAGGAATAAATAAGTGAATAGATGAAGAAACAAGATAGATAAGTGATGACATAATTTCATTTTTTATGCCATATCCTCTCTCTTTTATTTGGTTTCAAAAGTTTTCTCCTGTTTTTAGATGGTTTAAATCTCTGGCATTTGACACCTCTGATTATTCTAAATTTTCTGCAACCAAATGCAAAAAAAAAAAAAACCATCAGCAGCTTACACTGTTTCTTACTGCCCCCTGTTGGCTCTGCTCTGTAATTCACAGTAATAACCTGTCATTGTGAACATCCATTAGGCCAATTAGCGCAGCTTAATCAGCCGCTGTAATGTCCGAGAGCTCTGATTTCTGCGGCGGTAATATCAGCCTGTCACTGGGCGTTTGTTTTCAGCAGGAATATTAATTCCTCCCGGCCTGCACGTGTTACAGGAGGTGGTGATGTAGATTTAATCAAGACCGAGCAGCTTGTTCATAAACAATAAAAGTGAATGTGTAGTCACATTAAAGGCTCTTTAATGGGGGTGTTAACACAGCAGTGGGGGACAGGCCGCGTTTAAACACGGTGCTGTTAATACACAAATGTGTTCATTACACTTTAATCACTGCAGGAATTAGTTTAGAGATTAATAATGGAGGGTTTATGGAAAGACACGGGGAAACGCATATGAAGATCAGTTTGAACGTCAGGGCACAGTGTGTACACACTCAACAGTGTGTCTCTTCGAACCTTTGTAAGAACATAATCACTGTCAGTGTTTCTCACAGGTCTGAATTATACTTGCGGTGGAAGTTGCAATGGTGATATATGGCTTTATAGCATTAGCATTATATCTAAAACATATACAGTATATATGGCTCAGGATTGTGCAAGAGTTTTTGTCAGCACAGCCTAGATAATATGACGAACTGAATTTTAACCAAGAATACAAACATAACTTAGTTCAAAATGGTTTCACATGTTTTTATGGTTGTTTTTGGTTGTTTCTGTGACAATAATAATAAAATGAAGAAGGAGAAAAAGAAGAAGATACGGAATAAGAATAAGCTTACGGCAGATGGACAGATTTTTAAAAATTGTCGGTCGGCCCGCTCAAGTGTACTCTATGTGTGAGAAACACTGACTGTATAAAGGGAGGCAGAAACCACAAGCCACCGCTATCTGATAGGTCTAGAATACGCTTAGAACTTTCAGAAAATTGGTTCTTAGAATACAAAGTCTTGCAAGGAAGATGCCTGCAAACTGAACGTGATAAATATATCCACGCGCATTCACGCTATTTAGCTGCAGTAAGTAAGACATTGTGGATACTCACGCAGTGCAGTAAGGTATTAATATGTATATATATGTGTGTGTGTGTGTACCTGCTGGGCCTGGGTGTGCACCTCGTCCAGCGAGGGCAGATCAGCCAGGTATTTCTCCAGAGTCTCGATGCGCTGCTGCTTTTCCTGGTTCTGCTCCTGCTCTCGCTGACATTTCTTCTTTAAACTGCTGATGTAGCGATCACGCGTCTTCATCTACACCACGACACAAACACAGATCGTCTGGTCATGAGACTCAAATCATGAGTGTGACACCATGTGATCTCTCATTATGTTGTGCGCAAACAATAGAAACATGGTGAATAAAGCAAAAACAGTCGTTGGAGTAAGAGGAAGAAATCTCTAGTGTATGACAGTAACTCTGCTTTGTAAGTCTGGCTGATTATTTTCCCACACCGGCGCACCCCTATATCTTTTACACAGCATGTGAGAGAAAGCTAAAACGCAGCAGACCTTTTCCTCCAGCTTCTTGATGTCCTCTGTGTATTTCTGAGTGTTCTGCTTGAGGAACTCTTTGAGGTGGATGACCTCGACCTCCGCCGAGGCCAGCCTGCGGGCCAGCTCTCCATTCTCGCAGCACAGTGGAGTCTGAGGAATGCTTAGAGACGACGCAGGGCTGTCAACTGGGCTCTCCTGAGGAGGAGGAGGAGGAGGAGGAACGAACAGATTAAAAGCTCGTTCAATTTTATTTGTATGGTGCTTTTAACAACAGTCACCATTAAAGAAACAAAGAAAAATGATGATGAATTAGTGTAAAAAGTTTAGATTTTATATCACATTCGAAATGATCAGATAGTCACTTATATGTTATATTTACGTGCAAAATGAAATACCTTGGTTTTAAGCACGTATGAGTCTTCGCAGCGGCCTCTCTGGTTCTGGAGGACCTGCTGTGCTCTTAACTCATTTTCTCTTATTCTGGCGTGGAGCTGCATGATCTGCTGCTTTTGCCTGGGAAGAAATACAGCAAGGTTGTAGAGGGAAAGAAAACAGAAAGAAGAACAAAATTATTGCATATGAGGACTATTAATAATTTTGCTATTCACAAAATTTATTAATATAGTTTATTCATGAAATTTAATAAATTGTACAGTTAATAAGAGGCACTGAACAATCTTCGCTTCCAAATGAGTCTCAGTATATTTTTTCTAAAAAAACAAAACAAAAAAAACAATAAGTTTCAGAATATTTATTTTAATTATTATTTGTATTATTTATTTTTTTTACAATTTACTGCAGATTAAAATATTTTCACTAGGTGGCAGTAATGCATTAATGCTCAATACAGGAATAAAACGTGAAATTAATTATTACTGCAAGTAATTGTAATAACAGAAATAATAAACTAAGATAACTGATCTGAAGAACAGCACAATGTGTGATGAGCTATGTATAAAAGAAAAACATGAACAACAACAACAACCTGCTATCTGGAAAGAATGAAGAACTAGTCTACAGAGCAAGAATCCTGTTTGAGGATAACTACGACAGAAATAAAATGTGATTATTCTGATCATTATTATACACAAAAAATAGAAATTCAGCTTCATCACTCTATCTTTAGTCCCTCAGCATTTTATAGCTTTGTGTTTTTAAATCATAAATTAAGCAATAACAATTTTTTTTTTTTTTACAAACGTTCAATTCAAATGTCTGTATATATAAGATCCGGAAGACGTCTACAACCCAAAATGTCTCTCGATCACAACTATAGTGCCATAACAATGATCTATTATTTCTCACCATGGTGTTACTCAAACACCAAACAGACACAGATGCCAAAGTAATGATGTGTTAGAAACGTGTTGCTTTCTTCCCGTTTATTAAACACCGCTAAATGCTTCTTTATAACCAAATGCTGATAAAAGAAATTCCACACATTTATCCAGGAATCATTTTTAATTATCATGATGTCTGTTTGCTAACAAACTCTGGGGAATTTTTAGCAGGAAAAGGTCTTTACACTGACTCGATCCAACTAACCCTAGCACCGGGACTTATTACAGGGTGTCGCAATTATTGGTAAAAACATTTTCCAAGGTATATATTCATATTATTATGCCTATTTTGTGTTACGTCCATTTTAAATCCAGGTTGTGTCATGACAACATGTGAAAAGGTGCAGAGCGGGGAGAGGGGGGGGTCAATACTTCTTCAAGCAACTATATATAGACATTCACCTCATGACATTGTGAAAGCTGGTTAAATACTGTCTGAAAACTGTCTGTGTGTGTGTGTGTGTGTGTGTGTGTGTGTGTGTGTGTGTGTGTGTGTGTCAAGCAAGTCTTTATAATGATAAAATGACAAGCGGAGGTCCTCACAAGGATAGTGACACGAATGTGTGTTTGTGTCTCAGCGAGCTGAAGGTCGTTCGGTAATCAGGAGCATGCATTCCTCACACACACACACACGTGACACACACACACACACACACACACACACACACACACACACACACTGGTGAAAAAAACAGACGAGCTGACTGATATTCCGGATCTCTTTTCATTGAAGTCATGAGGTTTGAATATGAACACACTGTGCCAGATGTTCTTGCATCATCTGCATTCATGCTAAGACGCTAGCACGCGGTCCGGTGTTGTGATGTCACTCGGACGTACTGATGAATCCTCCTCGCTCTGTTCTGTTTCCTGAAGCTGCCGGCTCTGAATGTTTCAGTGGGACTGGTTAGTGTGTGGAACGAATCATCTCTCACCTGTCGATCTCCAGCTCCCGCTGTCTCAGCAGTCCTTCCTTTATCTTCACCAGCGTGTTCACGGGGAGAGGAACGCCACCCAGCATCTGCACAACACATAACACAACAATAATATTACACTACGTACTCTGGACAAGCCCTGTCTAACACACTGCACCATTACATACAGTCGTAGCCGTCATACACAACTGGTTCACTACAGCGGATTATGTTTGACTGTAAATAGACAGTCCCATATTTGCTGTTTAGCATTTTTAAGTGTCCTGTGTCCCTCTTATCCTCTCCAGAGGACAACGCTGAGCCATGGGGTAACAAACCTCAGATTAAGAACCCTTGGTTTAAGAAAAAAATATCTATAATAGCTAGAATATCTATGAAAAGTATCTAGGGAAAGTATTCAAATGTGGAACGATCAAGAATCACAATCTAAGTTAGTTCAATCTAGCTGGCAAAATAGGTAGACACAGACAGAAAGACAGACAGACAGACAGAGAGATAGACAAACAGACAGACAGACAGAGAGATAGACAAACAGACAAACAGACAGAGAGACTGAGAGACAGACAGACAGATAGATCAGGTTTAATTTTGCCACATTTTTCATTCCAGCCTGAAATATCTTAGAAAGGGTGAATACAAACTGAACCAAAAGGTTTAAACAATAAACTGAGAGAAGTCATCACACACACAGTCACACACACACACACACACACACACACACACACACACACACACTAGCTCACATTAAACATGTACTGTAAACGTTATCACTCATGCTTGGGTGCTGTTTAAAGTCTGGGTCAGATAAAAGGCTAGCGTGATGAAGGCTAGTGTTGTGGAGTCTTCGCCATGTCGGAGCGTTGTGTGACTGGTGTTGAGAGGACGCAGGAGCAGGTCTCTTATCCCCTAACAGCTGAGCACGGCACTCACGGCACAGTGCCTTTCTGGATGGCTCGTATTACCACACAGAACAACAATGTGATCCTTAGGCTGGATCCTTTTAGTCTGGGTGCTGGTGTACAGTTCAGAATTCACAAGACAAAAAGGAATAGATAAATAAATAGGTAAATGAAAAGGTACTAGAGTTACCCAGGAAAGATCTCACAGTTAACTGGAGTTTATAATGCTGCAGGATAGGTCTTAATATTTTATTGGGCTGTGTCACAACCTAACTCGCTGTTTCGATTCATTTCTCCTGTTTAGAGAGATTTGGGTTGAAACTGTTGGACCATTCATCATTTGAACCTGGTGTCCTTGATATTAGACAATTCATAAAGGTTTATAAATCAAATCAGTGTTTTTTTTTTTCTGGCTCTGTCAATGAAACACATATTTATATAATGCGAGTACGAGTCTGTGATTACTCAGGTCTTAATTATTACTCAGGATTTAATGCTGTGATCAGTTAAAGCTGGTAAGTTTTAAGGAAACCTTCTTGACTCTGAATTTAAAATTCCTACATGAAAAATCTGGATTGAAGTTTTCAACCCTTAAACCTTAACATAAGAGAAGTGCCTGGATTTGATCCAACACAGCATAAAGTGTAGGAATTAGATGAAAATCAGTAAATTATGCTAGCCGATTAGTTAACTTGAGATAAATGACTTTCCAACTGGAATAAATATTTCTCCTAACAAATCCTACTATGGCAGTAACCTCCTGACGAACTGCTTCATCAATCCTAAAGTTTAGTTATCTGTCTGTCTGTCTCTCCCTCTGTGTTGTCCACAATCAGAACCAGCAGCAGCTGCAGGAGAGCTGAAGCCCATTCATTACACCCGGCTGCAGTGAAAACACTAAGTGGAATGCCGAGCCTTCCACTGGGAATGGCTCAGGGTTCCTGATTCAGATTCCCTATACACACATCACACAGACAACAAAACCAAACACTGAATCACGACGTGTGTGGGCATGGATGGAGCTAAAAATAGTTTGAGTCCCTCTTACTGTCCAATGACAGCTTTACCACGGCGAACTTCACAGGTCCGTGCAGACATGTAACACGCTTCCTGTCATAGGCAGTTTCAGCTCAGGGTCAGGCGGAGGTCACAGAGGTCCGCGCTGCAGTCCACTGCTGTGTCAACTCTAAAGACTGAACTGGATGTATATTTAAACTGACAGATCGAATGCGGTGTGGCTTAAACAATGCTCAGTTATAAAGAAGATTTAAATGACATAGAGCAGTGGACACAAAGCTGGAGATTTGACAGAAGTGGTGTGTGCAAGATCGCTTTTTCACTCCTGTTCCCACCTACACCCAAAGCTCCCAAAAAAAATTCTGACCTGTTTGTCTGCTACCTGACCAATCAATTCAATTAATTTTTTTGACAATTTAACAACCGTCATTGTCGCATTCTCATTTGGGTCCTCAAACCGACCTACGGAATCTAACCAAAAACATCCATCCACTGCCTCCTGCTTTAATTTAAATTTTTGCCAATCCTGCCTGCTTCTGAAAGACCTCCAACCAATTCCGCCCACTCCAGAAATAATTCAGCTCTGTCCATTCCACTCTCAGAATAAGATTATTTTCCCTAAACAATCTGGAACAATTCCATTCATCACTGACAGAATTCTGACCAATCCTGTGTTCTCCAGACAGCAAAATACAGACCAGTTCACCTTGCTCTCAAAAAAGAATCGAGATAGCTCCTGACTGCTCCTGAAACTATTCTGACCAAACGCACCCCTTGTAAAAAAATATCTAGACCAATACTGCCTGCTCCCAAAAGACTTTTGACTAATTACTCCTACTGGCTGTTCCCAAAACAATTCTGTCCAAAGCATGCACAGACTCTTCAACATTATCTCTTGAACCTAGTTTTTATTTATTTATTTTTGGACAGTGTAGAATATATATATATATATATATATATATATATATATATATATATATATATATATATATATATATAATAAATATAAGAATAACAAATTACTAATACTGTGGTGCTGACCAGAATAAAGTTTCAAGCTTTATACTTGCCCACTACGCTTGACTAAAACATCTTTTTGCCCAGGCCTGGTGAGATCCCTGTCCTACACAGGACATTACAAAGCCTAGTGTGAATGCTCTGAGAGGAGGGTTTTTTTTACCCTCATTCTCAGCTGATAAGTGGTCGGTGCAAAAAAGCACGGCTACTGCCAGACCTCACAGCTATGCTGCTGCCAATTCTGTGAACTCAATCAATCAGCCCTGGTGCCACTCACTCCTCGGGTGTCTACAGACCCCTGGCACACACAGGTGTCTTCGGGTAAGAAGCTTTCTATCTATCACAGCTCTGGGTGTCAGACTGAGAGGAAATCTTTCACTTTCTGGCGATGCTAGTCGTGGTTTTCTTTGTGAGCGTTGGATTTAAATTTGGTCTGAAAATCCTTTCAGAGTCTTAAAGATCTAATGGTATCCAAATTCTCTACTATATTTATTAACCTGTGTAGAATTAGAAACTCCATCTAGCGCCATTTTGTCTAGCAAGTATTCAACAGGTTTTAAGGTGATAATAACAGTACTAAAATATTCTTAAAACACCTGGCATTCATTTTTATTTATTTTTTATTAATCCCAGGTTGAAATGATGGTTGGCATTTGCATTAGCACTCGAACAACTAAATATTTTGCAAATGTTAAATAAAATGTTCTGACAACACCCAGAGAAACTAATTTTCTTATAACCAAAAGATACAAGAACTAAAACATTTAGCAAATGTTCTACCCACCTAAAACTTTAGATAGGTGGCATTTAATCCCGTAGTCCACAAGTGATAACTGCAAATACAAGGGGTGTTTGTGCAGAATAATAAAGTAAAAACTCCCTTTAGTTTCTTTATATAATCCCCTGCTACACTAATGCACTTATCCCAGTGTTTCCATGGTGCTTGGACACCATCAATGTAAAAAGTTTTACACTTGAACCATGTTGTTTAAAATTCTTTTCTGTGATAATCGGTGTAGATTCATAATGTGCAAAGCCACAGAAATAGCTGTAAAACACATCACATGGCTTGTGATTGTGTGAACAGCACAGTGGACAGCTTGCTCTATGCCTGCCATTCTAGCCCTGGCTCTGTTGTTGTTCTTTATGTCCCCGAATAGATGCCAAGTCAATAATTACGCAACGTGGCGTGCCCACAGTGCTCTGATCGTAGAAGAGTTAGTCTTAGCTTCCAAGGACTAATCAAGCTCTTCATCTGAATAATTAGGTGTGTTGGGCAGCGGGCCAAGGCCTGGAAATGAAAATGCCTTCTCTAACACTTAGCCAGGTCTGACTAACGAGCCAATCAACGGGTCTCTGAATCGACATCACAATGGCGGAGAGTTTACTAAATCTGAACTGAATGCTTTTTCGCCCCCCCCCCCTCCCCACAAAATTTAAATGGCCGAATATTCACGGGTGCAAACAGGTGTACACAAAACGAGCTCTGGATGTCCTGAGATGACATTATGATGAGACACGGGATGACAGGTGAGGCAAAGAGCAGCACTGTGTGCTAAGCCAAAAGAAGAGAAAGATATATTGCTGCTAATAAGCAGACATACCATGGCTAGCAGTAAACAGTCCATTAACAAAGGAGCAATCTAAACAAGAGCAACTCGAACAGCCATCCTTCCACAGCGCCTCTGCTTTCATGAGCTGCTCTGTAAGCCATGCCCTCCATTAGTCCGGCATAGTTAAACGGCGCCAGGGGTCCTTGGTGATTTCTGCCATGAGGTGGTGAGTGGAGTGGGGTGGAGCATAATGGCGCGTGTGACTAATGTTTGGCTTGCGAGGCACGATAATGAACAATAAGAAGCGCACCATGAGGGACGCTGGGGCAGAGCTGCTAGAGGTCAGGCTGGACGAGTGGCGGACATGGTTTGGCCGACCCACGGCTCAAAGGATTAAAACGTCCTGCTCGGATGACGCGCTTTTGACTTCTATCTTCCGTTGGGCCCGTGGATCTCTTCCTGCAGCCAGCGGTATTCGATACACAAGTGCGTTCGCTTGTCTTTGGGTACCTGGTATTCAGCTGCAGGGGTTTAACCTGCGCCAACTGCCACGCTTCATGCGTCCCATGAAATCACATCCAGCACATGCCACAGCGGTGTCCTGATCACACACACACACACACACACACACACACACACACACACACACAGCCTCTCCGGTTAAAAATGCACTCTTGTGCTCAAACGTTCCAAAAACCTTATAAGGAAGTGGAAGCTTCGAGCTGTTTTTAAATCTGTGGAGTTTCCAGGGGAAAAAAAAGAAAAAAAGAAAAAAAAAAAGTCAAGATGACATTCCCGGGAGATCCCACGTGAAGGTCTGAATCGAGTCTTTGCGGGTCAAAGGTCAAGAATAGGAAAAAAAGGGCTGTACAAGATCAGGGGAAGAGAGCAGGCGGAGCACCTACTTCTCTGGCTGTAACGTCAATCAAATACTTACGTTGATCCTCCAGCAGGGGAAGAGACAACGAGTGTGCAATTAGAGAAAAGAATGCACAGTGGGTTTGCTAAGGGATCATGGGAAGATTCTTTAAAAAAATTTAATTTAACAGTTAAGGAAAGAAAAATTAAGTGTAAAAGCTAAACAGACAAAAAAGAATAAACATGCTTATTATTGTAGGATGAACAGGATTTCTAAACACTATATTAATATCCGGTATGAAGCCTAGAGATTTCCATAAAGAATAAAAGAGCTGCTTTAAAAGCAGCAAATGTTATAAACAATTTAAAAAAAAGAATAAAGTATATATGTATAATGAAATTGCTAACTAATAGTAAACAGTAATTAAATCCTTGTTTCACCCTTGATATTCAAGACAATCAGCACAACTACTGTAATTTGCTCATCAAAATGGTCAACAAACCTCTCAGCTCTTGCACTGATTACTTCTGATGAGAGAGCAGACGGAACTGAGAGACTGTACTTGGCTTCAGAGAAATCACTGCCCGATCCTTTTATGGAGAAATTAATACCAAAGCTTATTTGAGCTGAGAGGGAAAAAAAAAAAATAGGCCTCAGAAAATAAAAGTGTGAGATGAGCGCTCAGACCCCTCCTACACATCTCTGTTTTTGCCACTGGATTTCTCCTCCCCTCTGCGTTCTTTCGCTCATAAACTCTCAGATATCCTGAGCAAAACTCCCAGAGCCCATTGTCAGTCGCTAGAGCGGTGTCTGAACCCTGAGCGTGGACCTAAAAAAAACAATCAACCTGCGTGGGCTGGACCAAACTACCACGGCCTCACTTACTACAGGTTCAGGTAAGACACGCACACACACTCAAACATGCTCACACCTGTCACTGAGCACATGCTGATAATCTTCTATATAATATTTAAGCACAAAGAGATCGAATAAGACATCAAACTGTAAATGACCTTCAGAGAAAAGAGACAAAACACACACCGACAAAAAAAAGCAAAAAAAAGCTCTGAACATCATTAAATGTTTTAGTTTGGACCAAACAAGCTGAAGCGTCTTGAAATCTAATCATTTGGAGATTTTTGCATATTGGAGGTCACCGTCGAAATCTCAGCTTCAAAACAAATCTCGGGTCTAAACACCCAAAACATCTCCAGCATTAAAACCTGTACCTGGATACCGTCAAAGCCTACTCCACGATTTTCAGCTAAACATTCTGACTGTTATAAGAGTAATAAAAAGGTGCATGGGACATGTAACACGTGGTAATAACCTCTGACTGAGCTGTAACGATGGCTACCAAAGCCACACATTGCTCCGTCATGCCATCATGGAAAGTTCAGTGTGCACTCTCGCACCCCTCCCTCTGCCTTGAGAGGACTTTATTTGTGCGGGAACGTAGCCAGGACAGAAAAGCGGGGTATAAAGATGTGCGTATAAACCCAGACGCGGGTCTGGGAAATCTGCAGCTTTGGACTTTCTTTGGTCCGTGGCAGACTGTCTCTCTCTCTCTCTCTCTCTCTCTCCGTCTCTCTGGCACTCGGGAGATGCTCAGATGATGGAGAGCACCTGGCTTTAGCCAAGCAACGCTCTGAAATGCTTTCAAAATAAATGCTGCCATATTAGCAGCGTGCTTTGCAGTCTGCTCTGAGTGACCATGTAAGGGTAACGTTTTTTCCCCCCAAGCATGTCAAGTGGTGTGTGTTGGGAGAATTCACAGCCTCCTAGTGAAGTTATCGCAGAAAGCTAGTCTCTGCTTGGGCACTGGACTGATTCCGGGCGACGCTGTTGGCACACACTGGAGTGTTTCTTGCATACGTGTGTGTGTGCGCGCGCGTGTGTTGAGAAGGTAGTGTATTGTCCTGCAGCGACACTCGGTCAGGTTGTCCTGACGAAGCCGTCAACACCACAAACATAAATACTAGGTTATTTTTGTCCTTTCCCAGAACAGATTGACCTTACAGCGAAAAAAAAAAAAAAAAAAAAATATATATATATATATATATATATATATATATATATATATTCTTTTTTTGACTTGGCCACTTTAATCGCCATAAAAGAGAAAAGGCGAGGAAATTGTTTGAATCTTGTTAAAATGCCTTAAAGATCTGGTTAATCTCTAAATCTCAGTGCGGAGAAAGCCAAACACTGGAAAGCTACGTGCAATCAATTAAACACTTACCAGTGACACATAAGCATGAACACATCCGGTCAAAGACGAAGCGCAGCGATAGCAGGGACCTGGCGGTGATCGTGTTTTGCATGTCACAGGTGGTTAAATGGAGGTGACGAGTCCTGCTGATAGTCAAAGGTCGTTCCTAAGAATAACCTTTAGTATCCGAGGCTGACAGCGCTAGCCAGGGCCCTTTTTTGAGGATGTAAGGCTTTAGAGACTCTGGGAACTCACTCGCTCTCTCTCATGAGGCCCAGGGTTCATCCAGGAGCCAGCTAAAGCGGTGTGAGAGAGGGAGATAAGCTCCTGAACACTGAAGTCTTCATAATGGAGTGTCTTATCTTTCAGCAAAGCACCTGACAGCTGCATCCAGGCTGCTCAGCAGCGCTGAGATTTTACTCTTTAGTCTTTCTCACCGGCGTGAAACTATAAACTCAGACATTATTTCTTTTCAGTGGGAGCTACATCGTGCCGCTGGCAATGTGTTAGATACTGATGGATTTACAATAGACGGTTTAATAACTCCTGCGAACCTTCGTACATAAACGCAGCAACTCTCACGACTCTAACATTCAAACTGTCAGAAGACTTTATTACTCCGTTTATTAGCTAGAAAACGCGAGTTTAACTAACTACGGAAACGTTGTGTGCCAAAATTCCATCACTTTTTATTAAGCGAATTCCTGGATATGATCACCAAACATATAAAAAATTATCAATCAAATAAAATGGATAAAAAAAATGACATTCTTTATAAATACAAAAATTGTAGAGACAATAGCAGAGAAAGCATACTTGTCTCAAAGTTAATAGAACATAAACTTTAAAATATCAGAAATATTGAAAAGGTTGAAAACATATTAAACATAACATAAAACAGTTTTAGTGTTATTGTATGTTATTTATCTTCAGCTTGGAAAATAAAGTTTTTTTTGTCAGGTTTTAATAAACGTTAAAGGCATAAAAAAACTAAAACTGTTAAAAGTACCAGACACTACATAATAACAATAGCGTTAGGATTGTAAGTGGCAGATTATCTCAATTATCTCAGCATAAAGTGCTAGCATGAGGCTCTGCTCCTGTGAGCTAGAATAAGGATACGTTCCAGAGTATTAGAATCAGGATATGCACCAGGATACCAGCAGGAATGCATGTTCCAGGGTATAAGCATGAGGATATGTTACAGCGTAGTGGGATTAGGATTTACTTGTGTACTAAGATGAGGATGTGTTCCAGGGTACTAGCATGAGGATGTGTTGCAAGGAACTAGGATAGGAATATTATCCAGGGTACAAGCATGAGGATATGTTCCAGGGTAGTAGGACAAGATTATGTTTCAGCATACTGGGATGAGGATTTATATTTTTATGACAACAAAGCCTTTATGTAAGTCGTTCTGAATAAGCGCAGTAAGTACATAAGGCGTTCCTTAATGTTGAAGTCCAAAGCAGAATTTTCCAAGGGCTCATGGACAGGTTACTACATTGTGCACGCATGTAAATGTAGCATGACTGATCCCATCTGGTGTGCATGCGTACTCATTCGGCTTCTCTGCTGCTCCCTCCATCAGCTCTGTGGACTCCATCGGCTCCTGGACCACCTCTGTCCCACGAGCACTACGAACACCTCTACACCACACCCTCCATCTCATCCTTCTGCACTTCCACCTCTCTCTCTCTCTCTCTCTCTGTCTGTCTGTGTGTGTTTGTGTGCCCTTCACCTTCAGCATCCCACGTGTACAGTGTTAGAGTACTATGGAGAAAGTGCAGCACATCACCCGTGCAGCCATGAGGAGGGCGTCCACCATGGAGGTTCCCCAGCAGGCTAAGCAGAACATGCAGAACCTCTTCGTCAACTTTTGTCTCATCCTCATCTGTCTGCTGCTCATCTACATCATCGTCTTGCTAATGTGAGCTGGAGGAGGGGCCGGGATGTGGCACTATGGACTCGGTCGGGAATGGGGGAGGGGGGGGGGGGGGTTGGTTGGGTTAGTGATGAGGGCGATGAGGGAGGGGGTTGAACTGTCCATATGAGTTGACTGCATGCTGCATGCTGTTTCTTTGCACTGTTCTTGTAAATAATACACACTGTCCGCAAATAACGGCACACCTAGCGGGGTAGCAGCGGGGAGTTATGGGAGTCTGAGGACGGCAGAACTGACTCCACATTCCCTGTCACAGTCCAGGATTGAGAAACATTGACTCTGAGCACTGCACAAGCCCACGTGTGACACTCAACGTTAATAAAAATATAATAAACAGGTTCTGAAATGTGTGCGGCAATTTTCTCAACCCTCACCATGCTACAGTTAATCCACATGAGTGCGAAACTTAACACACACAAGAAAGCTTAACTATGACCTTAAAATGCAAACAGAATGTACCTTAAACGTAGTCAATCATTGGGTGTCTGATCTCTACATCTATAGTTTTGCTCGAGAGGTATGAGGGTAATGTAGATATTTCTATTATACACATTCTATATCAAAAGTTTATGGATTTTATTATACTTTATTACCTGGAAAACATATTGATTACTAAAAAAGAGAGAAATATTAAATTTTATCTATCTATTTATTTATTTACAATAGATTCAAGACAAAATGTATTCATCTACTTCCAAGCAGTTTGTAAAGGTGGAAATGCTCACGAAAACTGTATTGGGGCATTAATTATTATAATATCTTTATTATTTTATAGTATTCTCAACTCCTAAACACGAGATCATTTCTTAACATTTATCTTGGAATGATAGTAAATTATAGTTTAATTAAACAGGATCTCAAAGTTTATTCCTAAAACCTATAACTACACTTGTGAAAATGTAGATTTCTTGTAACCCGCCCAAACAACTGGTCTTATTTAAATTGATTCAAGAAATTATATTTTATCTCTAATTTCTGTATTAGTGTGTATCGTATAACTGTTTTTTTTTGTTCCATAAAACATGGCAATGATAAACTGCCGATAAACTAAACCAGATTAAATCCACTCCTTTAATACTATGAAAGAACTGGACAACATGTATTACTTAACATAGCTTTTGTAATGCATAAGCTCCGCCCCTCGGTCGAAATGCCCAATCATCTTGTTGGTTTAAGATGTTAGCAGATAAAAACCCTGGCTTTTACAAATTCTTACACTGGCGTGGGGCAACGTGCAAACAGAACTGTGGTACTTATGGAGAAACGTGTGAATGTGGACTCGCTGGAGCAAATCAGAAAAATTGTCTTTTGTGTTTGTTTGAACATTTTTCCATTACATTTGAAACTACTTTTTGAGAGGGGGTGCTGTGTGAATGATTTCTGGGTTCCTGATTGGACAAGGCAGGGTGCGGATTATCCTGGCACAACCGCACATCCTTTGCCTCACTCCACATTGGATGAATTTCCACCCTTAAATTACAAGACGTCAACATTCCATTCATAAAATGCGAGCTAGCTGAACTGTACATTACATTTACATTTGACAATAATGGAATCAGCAGATAAAGTTGCCTTGACTTGAGTCTACAAATTAATGAGCAAACAACCTTTCAATCAAGTGAAGAAAGTGCTTGTTGCTTGACTCTAAACTGTTTCAAAATTGAAGGATTAAAATTGGTATAAAAACACAGTCTGGTGTCCTCGAACACATTGTAGTTCAACTGTTAAAAAAACAGTGTGACATTAATGCTCGCAGGACTGTTATAGCACATCACCACGCTATATTCCTAATATTAGGCAATTATATTTATATGAAAGCCAGGCAAATAAGCTAAAACCCTTCTTGGGAGAAAAAAAAACATAGGAATGAGAAGGTGATGAGGCGGTGCCACGGGCTGCTTGGGCGCGTCTATGCCTTTGTCTGGTTTTCCATTTAATGCAAAAAAGAGGTTATCGTTTAATATTAAAATCAAACCTTACTTTAGACTTAATGTTTTAAGGACAGACTCTTGGGCAAAAATAAAGATGTGAAAGACACTGCACTAACATCCCCTTGTTAAGAACAGCGACGCTTGTGCTCTTATTTGTCCTTGTTGACGGTGTTTAGCTCTTTCCATATGTGAAGGATGTACGTTGTGGGGTAACTTCACCATCCTCCTCCCTGCACCTCACGCTGATCACACCTGCTCCTGAGCCACACGGCGCCTCACTGCGGGCTCGCGACCTGCGATCGTCCGGCTGCGACGTCTTCGGCATGGATCTAACCAACAACCGGGGTCTCAACCTGCTGCTCAACTTCCTGCTCATCGTCATCGTGCTGCTGCTCATGCTCATCCTGGTCAAGCTCATGTGACGTGGGCTGAGACGCTCAACGAGGGCACAAGACTTAATATGGCCTGAACACGTTTACTATCGAGGGAGAGCTATCGAGATCTCTCTCTCTCTCACTCAACACACACACACACACATACACTTCTCTACTTGTGTGTTCACGATATAAATCACACTTTGGTGCCTCACTTTAAAAACTAAGTGCTTGTTAAAGCAACACAGAAAGTCTTTCATTCAGAAAGTGATTTATTTGTGCAACAAAATATTTTTCAGCATTATTGCTCAAGTCCTTGTTTAGAGATTGTGCTTGAAAAACAATTCCAATGTGTGGATAATCTTCCATTAAAGCACAGCACTATAGATTCCACACCTGTAATCAGCCGCAGCTACATCACTGTGACAGTCATAACAGACACTCACACACAATTTTTTTGCTTTATTGAGCACAGGGAAAGATTCTGTATGTCACTTTCGCGTGACAAACTTTTGATTAAACATAACTTGTGCAGCCGTTTGACTTTAACAAGGTTTGGTTTATGTAGTAGGAAGGCGGGGGTTGTGTGAGGTCGAACCTCACACTTTGTACCTCACCAGACTGGTGTCTAAAAAACTCATCTGTCCAAATAGCACTTAGGACATAGTGAGTAATGATCACAGCTTCTGACTCCCTTGCACCATCTAGTGGTCACGTTTATACTGCGAGGAATAAAAAACACGTCACATGTCTGTGACTCCTTCTCTGATGAAGCTCCCCAGGTGCTGGCTTAAAAGACTCGTGGTAACAAACACCTGATGTTTTTAAAAAATATATTTTTGACTTTTTTTTTTTAATGTTTAAACAAAATATTGTTATCAGAGCATTTAAAATGTGTTTATTTGTCTGAATGTCAAATGAAATCTTATCATTAGCTTTGTAAATGTGACAAAAATCGCGACACCTAAGTTCAAATTTTTAAATAAAATATATGAAATGGCAGCTTGTTAAAAATAAAAACACAGATAGTTTCATGTCAGTAAATGCCTTAAATAAACAACTTTACATATCATTACAGTACAAGTTTTTGACAACAAATCAGCATCTGACAAATCTAATCAGTTTCAATTCTATTGTAAATTGATAAAAATACTTACATCATGATAATATCTCTGTTATCTCAGACAAGTTTCCTGTGACCGAATTATTACATTGTTATTACTGTTATATTACCTGGACCTGTGTGTCACTACTTTTTATTTTATATAGTTTGCAAAAGCCACATATCCTGTTCAACAGTGTATTATTAGAGAATGTTTTCTCGTCACTCACACGTGTAGTCTCGAGCTGAAATGATGAAACTGATGAAACACAGGTGTCTATTAAATGTATAGTTACACGACCTGAAGCACTGATGTTCCACTTGATGTTGCATTGTTTGGTTTGTATACAGTTTCCATAGCGATGTAATTAATGTCGTTTGCACAAACATGAACGGACACGTTATAGTACAGGTGTGAATGAAGTAAACAACAAATAAACATCTTCCACTGATGATCATGCATGCTGTGACTTCTTTTATGTTTCCTCTGTCAAGTCTATTTATTTATATTATTTACACTTGTATGTACATTTTTACTAAAACCTTGGATGTATACACTGAGTATATAAACTGAATATTAGGCAGCGTGAAAGAAAATATATTAAACTAATGCATGTGTAGTTTATGCAAGTAAAATAAGTGCAGGTACTAAAAGGAAAATCAATTAATTTTGAGACACTACTGGTGCAGAGGAGAAGTCTGTCCACTAGAGGGCAGCACAATATTGCTTAAAGATCAGGTCTGACCTTTCTTGATCTTTCTAGCTGCGCACATGAGCTGTGTTTCAACCGAGAAAGATGCATTTGGCCTTCAAACAGAGCAGGCGGTGTATGAATGATGTGCTAAACAGAACATTCTCCCTCTTACCTGCGCGAGCTCGGCATCCTGCCTCATCCTGTCTCGCTGCTCGCTCAGCCACGTGCTCTCCGGCCTGAACTCCATCTGCTCACTCAGCCACATCTGAGTCCTCACGCTGGGCTGGATGGGTGACCCACCGACACTCTGATGCCCCAGCGAGTGCCCCCTGGGCGTCATGAGGGAAGCTCTGCTCTCGGGTAAGGCACTGTAGCTCAGGTCCAGCGTGTTCGGCTTGAGCGGGGAGGACGAGTCGGCCCGGGCGTGGAGCAGGCTGCGGTCCAGCGAGCCGTGGGCGTCTGGGTGACACGAGGTCCTGCCGCTTTTCTCCTGGCCGCTCAGGCGAGTGAGGGACGACCAGCGGCGCACGGGGCGAGGGTCCTTCATGTCCAGCGGGCTGGAGACCGGGGAAGAGAGCCGACTGCTGTTCCACGGGCTGCCGGGCACGGACTGGGCGCTGAGCTTCGAGCTGGACGGAGATGGCATGACATGTGCGGTGGGGATGGAGCCCTGTGAGCGGAGCGGCTGGAAACACAGCGTGCCGCTCGAGCTGGAGTGGTCTGGATGGACGAGGAGAAAAAATACAAATGTTGTTGCAGCTTGACAAGAAACCCGGGCAAAACTAAAATCTGTTCTCAGTTACACTAAGCATTATCATCAGCGATGTTGCATCATCCCTCTATCCAGAACATTATTTATGATGGAGTAAAACGCTCTCTTTGCCACACGGAGTGTGTGTGTGTGTGTGTGTGTGTGTGTGTGTGTGTGTGTGTGTGTGTGTGTGTGTGAGTATCATGTAGCCGCAGTGTTTTTCAGTCTCTCATAAATAACACATGATGTGTATGTGTGTGTCATACTTGGCACGATACCACGATCAAGGGCATTACGCTGAGAGCTGAGAGCAGAACGATACACACCATGATACTACATATAACACAAGCACACACACGTCCAAATGATTAATTACAATTAATGCAATAAACAAATAGAAATGAGGGTGTGTGTGTGGAAACGATCATATTAATCAGAATATACAGGCAGAAAAGTCTTAAAACTGTTTAATTACAGGTAACACAGCTCAGAAATATAAAAATATTGGCTCTCGTGGTAAATATGAGCTTTAAAAAAAACCAAAAAACATATGTTCGGGTTTTCAGGCCGAAAACATTAGACAGACTTTTTCCGAGGCAAATTTATCATTTAAAATAACTAATTAACTACTGAGAATTGCAGCATCATAAACTATAATAAATCCTTCTGGAGCTGACTGGAACACATAGAAGACAAAGGAATCAGGAGACTCGGAGCCAGGGTTCACTTTTATTTTGTGTGCATCAGTCAGCATGGGCAATGTAAGCTAAAAACATTTTATACCGATATGCCAACACATGAAGGCCAAGAATGGAAAAAAACGATAGAAAAAAAACACAATCAAGGTCATAAACATCATGCATGATTAAGGCAGCACAATATTGCCTAAAGATATTATATTATAACAGCAAGTCTGACCTTTATGATCTTCCTTTATGCGAACTTAGCATGTGAGAATAAGTAAATAAAGATCACGCTGACATGAATTAAATCTAAATATATAAATAAAATAACATCTAAACACCTTAGTATTAATAAACGCTTACTTTTGACTTGTGAGGTCATGTTTCAGAGCAATTGCACATACTTTAGTTCAAGGACTTTAAAAAGAAAAGAAAAGAAAAACTGATGTCAATAAGCCTTAAAGCAGCTGTGTAAGCGAACATAGTGCGTAATGCTGCGACTGACTGAACACAGAGCTGACAGGTTTTATCAGTGTGTGAGGGCCAGGGGAAACACTGCTGTCAGCGCTGCTCTCATCGCGTCACACACACACCGCTTCAACGCAGCAACCGCTCTGGATATATCTGTGCACGATGTTTTTGGAATAATTCATCTTCCACTTTAATGATGGCCCAGGAGTCGCACACCCTCAGTGTGGGAATAATTTGAGGAGAAATGCGAATGTGTCCCAGTTTCACTTTAGCTTGCCAGCTCAGCTCACAGTGAGAGTAAAATCACTACCAGCCCCACAATCTCACCCACTGCATCGTCTACAACGTTTTAAGTCTTCATTATTATTAACCTTGTAATCTGGAGCGTGCCTTTGAATTCCTCTGGTTTTCTTCAGGAAGTCACTTTGGCACTTCAGAGACTCACCTACTGAACAACGTGGCTCTTTGTTACCGTGCAGCTGGGGAACATCTGGGGAACCGAGGGCATGTGTGCTCAGGAGAACTCGCGTAAACAATACACACACACACAGAGGTCATAACGCTCATCTACACACACACAAAAAAAATTAAACCTCATTGCTCTGGCGCTGTGCTTATAGATCTATACTCTTTAAACCTGAGCTTGATCTTCTTTAGCATTGAGCATCAGAGGAACCTTGATCGTTTCTCTACCAGCCAGCGTCACTCTCAGAATAATCACTTCTGAGACATCAACATCTGAGACGGTATTCTTGTTTATATCTGTCGTTCTTTTCTTTCTACTCGGCTTCTCTTTGAGTAAACAGTCACATAGTCAAATGAATATTGGTATAAATAGAATATAAAACACTGAACAATTCAACATGCACAAGCAGACTTCTCGTCTGCAGGTGTGGATCAGTCGATCTTTTCTAGTTAAGAAGTTATTTTTAGGTATGCTGCGTCTTGTGCCTTTTTCTCAGGAAGTACAGAAAGTCCGCCACGTTACAAACATTCGAGTTACGGGTTTCTGCAGATACGAACGGAACCGCAGCCGTAGATGCAAACAAGCCAAGGAAGTAGCTCACATGTATTGGTCAAAAAATAGACACAGCAGTGCACCACATACCAATATTGACAATTATATACAATATTCTCAGTGTCTAAGTGAATGTATAAAATGTCTAAAGTCCAATAGATAGTATGTGTGTGCGTGTGGGGGCACGGGATATATGAGACCGCCTCAACTGGTTTCAATGAATCAGTCCGGGAGCACGATGATAGAAACTGTCTGTCCTGTTAAGCTGTCCTGATGGAGAATAAACCCAATTTCTGAAAATCCTCAATACAGACCAAAACCAATACAGTGAAATCAGCAAAGAGACAAAACGCGGTAAACACGTCGTGTAAACAAACCGTTCAAATGCAGTACACGTAGCGTTGTCCCTTCCTCCCGAGTTGAGTTTAAACGAAGCCAGCTGAGCCGCGAGGCATGTTTAAAAAGTCTTACATGATGGCAGTGTGGCGAAAAGGGACAGATGGACCGTTCAGATTGAGACAAATGTATTGGTATGCTTTACATCGTATATTTGCGTCAAAGGTTTATAAGGTTTATAACTCATTCCTAAGTCGGGGACCATTTGTACTATCACTATGAACTTAGACAGAACGGTTTGTCCCTGATACCATATGAACAATATCCATATTTTGAATACAAATTTTATACATTTATATGTAATATATATTTTGTACATTTGTTTCGGTGACCCCAGATCTCATGTCTCTTTTTTTTTTTATAATTCTTTTTTTAAAATTTTTTTTTTTAAATAAACTGCTGTCATTACAGGACAAATAAAACACTGCACATGTAGGAAAATCATTAACCTTCTTTTGCACTGATCCACATGTCACACCATCCCGGTGATGATTATTCTGTATAACTGTTAACTTCCTTATACATGCCTGGAAGCTCTATTTGTCCTCAATCAGTGCAGCGTGTGAAATACCACACACACACAAACACACACACACTGATATCAACATCGACGCGTTGGCTGTAAATTACCCGCCGTGGCCCGGCGCCGACTCACCTACATCTACATCTACGCATTTGGCAGACGCCCTTATCCAGAGCGACTTAAATTTTTATCTCATTATCTGAGCAATTGAGGGTTAAGGGCCTTGCTCAAGGGCCCAACAGTGGCAACTTGTTGGTTGTGGGGTTTGAACCTGGGATCTTCTGAGCCGTAGTCCAATGCATTAACTACTGCGCCTCCCCTTTCACACACCTCAGCTGATCACATTCAGGACTGTTTATTTTAGAGTCTCAACACGCGAGCTCGGTTACGCAACGAGAGAACAGCGTCCGAGGGATGGAGAAGGAGAGAGAGAGAGGTGTTGTTTTTCCACAGCCATAAATAGAAACTACATCGATTTGTTAAAATCTGGTAGCAACTATCTCAGCTCAGGATTTTAATTAAACTTCTTTAAAATTATTTTAGTTGGGATCAAGGATGTGGTTTGTGTGTGTGTTTACATCATGGCACAAGGTTTTAGTGAGACAAATAAATAACAAGCCCTGCATGGGCTGATGAGGCTTAGTGTGATGCGACACATGGTGTTAGGAAACATGATCTTGTTCCTTGTCCTGTTGAGCAATCAAAAGTGTGTGTGTGTATGTTTGTAGAATTGACCAGATAGACAGACAGACAGACAGACAGACAGACACACACGCACCAACGTCCTGCTGCTCGTTCCTCGTTTATTAGCATGTATTCGGGACCAGCTCTTGAATTTCACGGTGTCTGTTTCTGAGTGGCGCCGGAGAGCTGCAGGAGGAGACGCTTCCGTTCTTGTAAGGGGTTTGAACGGCACTAAGAATAAGACTGACAGGAGCGGTATGTTCCCCCATGTGAGTGTGTGTGTGTGTGTGTGTGTGTGTGTGTGTGCAGTCCTGATCTTGACTTTAAATTTAAATGAGGAGTTTAAACCCTCAGGGAGCCACAAGGGGTACACAACCTCATCATCATCAAGTGCGCTTTAACTGTATTACATCATACACACACACAAATGACAAACAACACACCGGCGGCATCTGATGTTAAGGTCACACAATACAGAACCGTTGATGTCCACAAGAGCTCTGTGTCACTGTAGAGACTTCTGATCTTTTAACACACTCCATAAGCCCGGGTCAGTGATCCGGCTGTACAGGTGGTGATGTCACCATCACACTAATAATCAGAGAGAGTTACATACAGTCACACAGCTTCACTAACACCTGGTGTAAGTAAAAAATCTTAACAATTCGAGCTAGCAACAAAACAACAGAAAGAGGAAAAGAAGAGACAAACAGCAAACGTGTGAGAGAAGGAAAGAGGGAAAAGAAGAAACAAAAAAGATAGCAAGAGAGAGGGTAAAAACATGGAGGAAAAGGAAAAGTCAAAGTAAAAAGAATGATTAAAAAATTGTACTATAAGAAAGAATAAGTCAAAAAAGGAGCACAAGGAAGAACAAGAGAAATAAATTAGAATAAAATTATGAAAAAGATGCTGACAACCAAATGAAAGAAAAAGAGACAAAAAAACAAAAAACTAAATAAAGAAAGAAAAATGTGAGAAGGAACGCAAAATAATATCTCTATCTATCAATCAATCTATCTATCTTTAGGGCTGCACGAATTGCTAAAAATGTCAATCACAATGTTTCTTCACAATTTTTTTTTCAACCAAAACATTTATTGCAGTCATGTTAAAATAAAATAAATAAAAAAAAAACACTGTCTACACACTATTTTCCCCTCTCTTGTGACAAACAAAAGTGAATAACTTAAAAGCTGTTGAAAATAAATACAATGTTTACCATATTAAATCAAAATAACTAATAAATAGTAACTACAGTACTTCAGCACCGCACACATTATATATTATAATTTAATATATAATATATAATATACACACGCGGACAAAATTGTTGGTACCCTTCGGTCAATGAAAGAAAAACTCACAATGGTCACAGAAATAACTTTAATCTGACAAAAGTAATAATAAATAAGAATTCTATGAATGTTAACCAATGAAAGTCAGACATTGCTTTTCAACCATGCTTCAACAGAATTATAAAAAAAAAAAAGAACTCATTGAAGTTCATGGAACAGGCCTGGACAAAAATGATGGTACCCCTAACTTAATAGTTTGTTGCACAACCTTTTGAGGCAATCACTGCAATCAAACGATTCCTGTAACTGTCAATGAGACTTCTGCACCTCTCTGCAGGTATTTTGGCCCACTCCTCATGAGCAAGCTGCTCCAGTTGTTTCCGGTTTGAAGGGTGCCTTTTCCAGACAGCATGTTTCAGCTCCTTCCAAAGATGCTCAATAGGATTGAGGTCAGGGCTCATAGAAGGCCACTTTAGAATAGTCCAATGTTTTCCTCTTAGCCATTCTTGGGTGTTTTTAGCTGTGTGTTTTGGGTCATTGTCCTGTTGCAAGACCCATGACCTGCGACTGAGACCCAGCTTTCTGACACTGGCCAGCACATTTCTCTCTAGAATCCCTTGATAGTCTTGAGATTTCATTGTACCCTGCACAGATTCAAGACACCCTGTGCCAGATGCAGCAAAGCAGCCCCAGAACATAACAGAGCCTCCTCCATGTTTCACAGTAGGGACAGTGTTCTTTTCTTCATATGCTTCATTTTTCCATCTGTGAACATAGAGCTGATGTGCCTTGGCAAAAAGTTCCATTTTTGTCTCATCTGTCCATAGGACATTCTCCCAGAAGTCAACATGTAGTTTGGCATATTCCAGTCTGGCTTTTTTATGATTTGTTTTCAACAATGGTGTCCTCCTTGGTCGTCTCCCATGTAGTCCACTTTGGCTCAAACAACGACGGATGGTGCGATCTGACACTGATGTTCCTTGAGCATGAAGTTCACCTCGGATCTCTTTAGAAGTCTTTCTGGGCTAGAAAGACTTCTATGATTTGTCATGAATTTTCCTCGTGCGGCCACGTCCAGGGAGGTTGGCTACAGTCCCATGGATCTTACATTTCTGAATCATATGTGCAACTGTAGTCACAGGAACATCTAGCTGCTTGGAAATGGTCTTATAGCCTTTACCTTTAACATGCCTGTCTATCATTTTCTTTCGAATCTCCTGAGACAACTCTTTCCTTCGCTTCCTCTGGTCCATGTTGAGTGTGGTACATACCATGTCACCAAACAACACAGTGACTACCTGGAGCCCTATATATAGGCCCACTGACTGATTACAAGATTGTAGACACCTGTGATGCTAATTAGTGGACACACCTTGAATTAACATGTCCCTTTGGTCACATTATTTTCAGTATTTTCTAGGGGTACCATCATTTTTGTCCAGGCCTGTTCCATGAGTTTATTTTTTTAAATAATTCCATTGAAGCATGTTTGAAAAGCAATGTCTGACTTTCATTGGTTAACATTCATATAATTTTTTTAAATTATTACTTTTGTCAGATTAAAGTTATTTCTGTGACCATTGTGAGTTTTTCTTTCATTGACCGAAGGGTACCAACAATTTTGTCCACGTGTTATTAATAATATAATTTATATTATTATATTATTTATCAGCTTAAGGTAAAAGTCACAGAGTTTGTTGTTTAAACTTGTTTAAAATTAAGCACATAGACTACAGTACAGAATTTACTGTTAAATTTTTTATTGCTCAGTCTTGGCTTAGGATACACTCCTAGTATAATAATTTATTTATTTATTTTAATTTTTTTTATTTACTGTGACAAATTCTAATGATGTATGAGAGATATTTAGTGTACGCTGATAAAAAATATTGATATAAACTAGCGCATTTGACATGATAAACACAACATGAATTCAAAAGAAAAAAAACTGTAAGAGGACACAAAGACTAAAAGACAGCAAAAGAAAGAGAAGTGAAAGAAGAATGAACAAATGGAGTGTTATTGTTATCATCTTTAGCCCCGCCTCCTGCAGTCACATGACTCATACCAACACACAGTTAACCTGACTGCTATACTGCATTTGTGGATGTGGATCCATATCAAGGCTTAAGGAAAGCACCGTGAATGGACAGCGACAGAGCCAAAACTTGTCATCAATACACACACACACACACACACACACATGCACACAAGCTAATGTAACCACTCAGAAAGTGTGTGAGCGCGTATGGTGAAACCGGAGTAGAGTGTGAGTGTGGTGAAACCAGAGCAGAGAAGACGGAAGACAGAGGTGAAGGGGAATGTGGCCGAGTCGTCTCCTGACTGTCCGAACGTCGATGCAGAGAAATAAATAAAGAACCAAAGTAAGAAAGAAAGAACGAAAGAAAGCTAAAATGAAAGAGGATGAAAGAAATTAAGAGCGGAAGAAAGAAAGACCTGTCAGTGTGAACATAACATGTTTTTTTTTCTTTTCCTGTCCATGACTCACATCCTCTGCTCATCATCAGTGTGTTCGCTATTTAACCCTCTTCCCATTTCACCCCTTTTAAGCGTTCAGACTGAAGTGCTGCTGCTGCTACATGATATCATGCTCATGAATGAAACGGTAACTGAAAGCATGAAGTCAGCGGATGAATGAGAAGACATCGGGAGACGGATGTCGGATACGGCCCTGCTTCATTTCTATAAACGGTGAACTGTGCTGCATTATTGGATCTCAGACCATCGTCCCAGCGGAAATTCGGAGCGGAGGGGGGGACGATTAAGAGGTTGTAATCTGAAACAAATGGAGGAGACGTCGGACAGTCCCTGCTGCGTTTGAGGAGAATACGGATCCAGATCGATACGGAGAAAGAATACTGGTGTTACTTTAAAAAGCCGGCGATGGGAGGATGAGAGTAAGACGGAAGCGTGGTATTATTGGAAGAGATCAATCGTCTCGCTAGTGGAGTGGAGTGGAGTGGTGCTTGTTTGTGTGTGAGCGCATCAATGGGCAGCCGGTGGTGGACTTGAGTCATGTCTAACTGAGGTGAATGAAAGGAATAAATCATGACAGGGAGTGCGGTAATATGAGAGTAATCGATACCAGGGTGGTGTGATGGAGCCGAATTACCGCCATCACCTCAAATTTGATTGTTTTCCTATAACCGCGTGTTCCTGAGTGATTTATCCCTTTTACAACACAGCAATTTACAAATGCTGATGGAGTTTTATGTATGTACACCATACTTCTTTATCATTAGTCACATTTGATGCTGTGGAACATCCATAACACAAGACCAGCTTCTCATCAGGATCGCTTTTTGTCTCTCCTTTAGAAGAACAATACACATTGTTGTAGATAGACAAATATATAAATACAACATGTACTGTTCTCGTGTACTGAGAAATATCCCTCCTGCTTAGACTTTCTCATGGGGGAAAAGCTTTACACCGATACACAAACATCAAAACTAAATTTTTTAACACAAAAGCCTCACCATACCAGCAGGGTTTTTTTTTGGAAGTAAGATGTGTGATGTTACATCTAGTATAATTAACAGACACCACAGAAGAGGAAAAGAGTGAGTGAGTGTGTGGCTTAACCTCCAGTCAGTCCCACCTTCACACCACACACACAGACCAGGAAAACCAGCCGTAAAGGGCGGACCATCCTTCCAGAGGGGGGGGGGGGGGGGGGGGGGGGCTTAGGGGGTTGGGTCACGCTAACCTAATATACACTTCATGACTTATGTCTGGCTTCACAAAGCTAATAAAATACCGTAACAGCTTTCGGTCAATTCCTGAACCGATGCGAGACTCGCATGGAGTATGGGAAGGGACGTCTAGCACAGACCTCTTTACAGATAAGCTGATCGAGAAGAACATATGGAACAGATGAGTTTAAAATGCTTTAACAAGCACGAACAGGCTGAAAGTTAATTAGTGCTGAAGGTTACTCAGAGAAAAGGAGAAAGAGAGAGAGAGAGAGAGAGAGAGAGAGAGAGAGGATTAGTCACCTCAGCAGTTTACAGTCTCTTACTAAGAACATTTTCTTTGTTTATGGATTTTACTGTTTTAAATCAAATAAAATAAAGACTAGGATTTCAAGACTAGGATTTTATAAACATTAAAACCACCTCTAGCAAACTATTTACACAGGCTAGCCCCTGAGACATGTCTATAGAGCCTGAAAATTGTTCCACGATCACGGCAGACGATTTCCAATGCTGCGTTATTTAACTGCATAACCCAGCATAACGATCAGATATGTATAACATTAACCATTAACAAAGAGTGTGATACGGTCCTATATTGTGAAGTGTTTATTCTAGCATGTAGAGTTGTGACCTCATAAGGGCGGGAGCACATAATGAATAAAACATTTTTTAAAACCCTATTGATGATGGTATTGATGATGGTTTCAGGGTATTCAGTTCCCTATGCAAGACTGTAAAGGAGTCACTATCAAGGTTTAGCACAAGTCATCACCACACACACTCTGCAGAGTGACCAGACTCGATCCGACCTCACATCTCGACACGCCGCTTTCAATGCTGACCGTACCTTAATCCCTGTACCTTAAATCCTCATACTATTCCCTATTCAAGTTTTACTTCTATATCTGAGCTTTATATGTTTTCAAAGGTTTATAATTAAACAGCCTATTAAAGAGGCAGGGCTGGATACACAGAGTGCAAACGTGGCTCTGCTCCAAGTGAAATCCGTCAACTACACATTTTCCTCTTTAGGAGCTTGGAGAGGTTTTATAATAACACGCCTCGTTTGGGGTTTTGGCAAAAATCAGTGTAAAGGGTAGCACTAAAATGGAAAGCTACTGTGCTTCCAAGGGCAATGAACAGACGCCTAGTTTCTGCTCATTTCTGTGCATCCTCGGTGGAATTTCTACACCAATCAGGAAAGACTAACCGTTAGAAAACATTACTCCAGTGCTTCCAGTCCTACAGGATGATCAGGTTCTTCGGTTACAGAACTCCAAGTTTCAAAGCTGATCCATACTAGACTCCTGTTTTTTTAAACCCCATGACACAGGATTTCACAAGCTCCAGAGCTACCTGTCTACTTCCCACTTCCTGTCCCGTAACAGCATTTGGATGCCCTCTATGAAGCTTGTGGGGTGAAGATACTAAAACGGATGTTTGCAGGCAGAAGAAGGCAGGAGATCTAGGGAGGCTTTTACACACTTGCTGAATCCAAGTTAATGTTTCGGTTCGGTTGTACACTGCAGAAAAAGACAAACAAAGTGTGTATTTGGCTGAAAATGTAATAATGAAACTAATTTACTGGTGCTTTTAAGAAATAATAGAAATAAATTAAAAAAAAAGAAATTAAGCATATGAAGAAAAGAACACTGTCCCTACTGTGAAACATGGAGGAGGCTCTGTTATGTTCTGGGGCTGCTTTGCTGCATCTGGCACAGGGTGTCTTGAATCTGTGCAGGGTACAATGAAATCTCAAGACTATCAAGGGATTCTAGAGAGAAATGTGCTGGCCAGTGTCAGAAAGCTGGGTCTCAGTCGCAGGTCATGGGTCTTGCAACAGGACAATGACCCAAAACACACAGCTAAAAACACCCAAGAATGGCTAAGAGGAAAACATTGGACTATTCTAAAGTGGCCTTCTATGAGCCCTGACCTCAATCCTATTGAGCATCTTTGGAAGGAGCTGAAACATGCTGTCTGGAAAAGGCACCCTTCAAACCAGAAACAACTGGAGCAGCTTGCTCATGAGGAGTGGGCCAAAATACCTGCAGAGAGGTGCAGAAGTCTCATTGACAGTTACAGGAATCGTTTGATTGCAGTGATTGCCTCAAAAGGTTGTGCAACAAACTATTAAGTTAGGGGTACCATCATTTTTGTCCAGGCCTGTTCCATGAACTTCAATGAGTTCTTTTTTTTTTTAATAATTCCGTTGAAGCATGGTTGAAAAGCAATGTCTGACTTTCATTTTTTAACATTCATAGAATTCTTATTTATTATTACTTTTGTCAGATTAAAGTTATTTCTGTGACCATTGTGAGTTTTTCTTTCATTGACCGAAGGGTACCAACAATTTTGTCCACGTGTGTACTATATACACTCACTCTCACTCACTCACTCATCATCATTACCGCTTAATCCTGTATTCAGGGTCATGGGGGCCTGGAGCCTATCTCAGGAGACTTAAGGCACGAGGCAGGATACACCCATCGCACACACTCACACACTACGGGCAATTTGGGAATGCCAATTAACCTAACCTACAAGTCTTTTGAATGTGGGAGGAAACCCACCAAGCACGGGGAGAACATGCAAACTCCTTGCATACAGAGACGGGAATCGAGCCTGGCCGGGGATCGAACCCGGACCCTGGAGGTGCAAGATGACAGTGCTAACCACTACACCACCGTGCCGCCGTTACTATAGTGTGTTATATATACAGTGGTGTGAAAAAGGTATTTGTGCCATTCTGATTGCTTTTTTTCTCCATTTAATTGAATATTTGTCAAACTAATTTTAATATTACACAAAGATTTGCAGTTTGTGAATGATTAGTTCATTTCTTAAGGGGTTTGGAAAAAAAGCTGCTGGGCCTTATGTGAAAAGGATGGTCTGGACCTGGAAGGCTTGTAAAAGTTGACGGAACCATGAATTCTGCGTGTTTACCAGAAAATCATGAAGGAGAATATCTAGCCATCAGTTTGTTACCTCAAGCTCAGGTGTACATGGGTTATATGCAGCAGGACAATGATTTAAACCACAATCGGCAAGTTCCCCTCTGATTGGCTAAAAAAATTATGATAATAAATAAATAAATAAATAAATAAATACAAATTAACGGTTTTGTTTGGAGTCCAGACTTAGATCTGATTGAGATGACCATAAAACAGGCTGTTCATGCTTGAAACCCGGCAAGGAGGCTGAATTAAAACTACATGCCAAGATTTATGCAGAGCGATGTGAAAGACTCACTGCCGGTTATTGTAAACGCTTGATTGCAGTTGTTGACACCATGGGTGGCACAACCAGTTATTAGGTTTAGAGGCAATTACTTTTTCCACATAGGGCCAGGCACGGCTTTTTTGGACAGCTTTTCCCCCCCCTTAATAAATAAAATCACTATTTTAAAACTGCATTTTGTATATATTATCTTAGTGTAGAATTAAAATTAGTTTGCTTATGTGAATTATTTCAGTGTGACAAATATGCAAAAAAAAAAAAAAAAAAAAATATATATATATATATATATATATATATATATATATATATATATATATAAAGAGGGCAAATACTTTTTCACAGCACTACATGTACATCTAGCTGTCTGTGTTTGTTACTCTCTGTTATCTGTCATCAGAGTGGCCTTAAAGCACCCTATCTGTCTTGCATGTAACGAGAAAGCAAACGGCTCTGAGCACACTCTTCATTTGTTTATTTCAGAAGCGAAAGCACAACTCGTGAGCGGCTCATGAGTGAGTAATAAAGACCAGCCAAAACCTGTCGCTGTGTGTCTGACAGGCAGAGGAACAAGAGACGAAAAGCAGCTGAAGTAAACATCACAGAAGTGGCGTAATCAGTGAGGATGAGTGCGACTACGCGGCTTTCTCATCTAGGTGTCACGGAAACACAGGCAGGAAAAATTGTGAGACGCCGTTGGCAAAACGAGCTACCTGCTCTCACCTCTTTACCCTGAGTGGTTGCAAACGTTGTCTAGCTGCTGAGTCCTTCCCCTAATGCGTTGCTTAAAACCCCCATTGTTAAAAGGGTGTAGAGCAGCTGGTGTTTCAATATGTTCCATGGTGGGAGGTTAAAGGGGGTGGGGTCGCAGGAGGTCTAACCCAAATTACACCTCCCTTAATCATGGCTTAACTACATTACCGCGACATCTCCTGCATGATGGCAACAAGTGACCCCTGCCCGGATAATCAGACGACGTCATGTCTAATGGAACCCAAATCTTATTCGAGGGGGAACGGATTCAGGCAAAAGCTCCTCTAGGGAACAAACATGAGCTAATGGTCTGGGATTTGGGAACCATGTTCCTGATCCAGCTCAAATTTAGGCTAAAGTGCTTGGACTTGGGGTTGACCGAATTCTTTTCGCACCTAAGGACAAAGAGTGTTCACTAATGCTTGTTATAATTTGTCAACCAGATGGCATATTGTGCTTTATAGCCATGTTAGCTCACTCTTAGGGTACACAAATGTACTTAGTGGTTTTGCATTGCCAGTGGACATTCCAGTAAAGTCCATGACGAGGGAGATGAGATGTACGTAACACGGTCTGGCTCTCTTCTGAGAAGTGATATTTATAGGGTGCATCAGGAGATTCTTCCTTTCCTATGCTTTCTTGTTGCATGTAGTTGGTCACCTCTTGGCTTAATAAGTCATGTGGCTTGGGGTTGGCTTTCGACACTGGTGATCTTCACAGTGCAAGCCGACACCCTGACGATGCCCTGTCCTCAACCTCCACTGCACCAGTGCTAGTTGGAAACAGTAACCCAACAAGATGGCGAGCGAAAAGCTCTTTAATCAGATCGGTACAGAGGAGGAGGGAGACAATAAGATTTTTTTCTTTTGCTTAATTCTGCTTAAAGAACTGATGCTCCCTTAGGCTAATCCAGGCTTTAAATGACCTAGCGTAAATGTTGAGAGGTAAAAAAAAAGGGGTAAGAGTTTGCTTGTTAGCACAGCGGGGGCTCCTTAACAGCTGTGAATCTTCAGCCCGAGAGTGAACACACCAATTTACTCCCATCAGACTGGCAAGAACTCATGAGGTTAAAACAGAGAATGAAACAATGTCCCTGTCTGCGTTATTCAGGAATGCCCAAATAGAGCCATAGACCACCCCCAGGGGTAATTATGAGGAAGTTACTCTTTCCACAGTGATATAATTGATATAATTAGTGAGATGGGTCAGCAGGCGGCCTGGTTCAAATCTAGAGGAATTTCCTGCATCTTGTTCTAGGTCACTTAGACAGTTTTAAAAATTAAGATTCTTAATGTCTGTCCGGAAACAAACGAGGACAAAAAATTGCAAACTCTTTTCTTTTAAGGGGAAATTATACAATTATATAATAGAAAAACTGATTACATTTCTGATGTACATTTATAGAAGACTTCAAGCACAGTATGGTGATGAGAATCTTAGCCGCACTAAAAAATTTGAATGGTGCAAACGTTTTTGAAGAAGGCCGTTCATCCGAGAATGATGATCCCGGCTGAGGTGGCTCTGAGCCCCTGCAGCCTTTCTGAGAACACTGAGCAAATGGAATGCCTGAACCTTGAAAATTAACAAATAACTTGTTGCCAACTTGCAAAAGTAACACAACTGTCTGTGGGAACTGTACACACAATCATTCACCAACACCACTTGCACGTTACAGAAACTCGGCTAGGAGTTGTTGCCACGTCCCTTGTACAGTCCTGACCTCACTCCAAGCCATTTCCATATGTTTTGGCCATTATAGGAGTTTCTGAAAGGCCAGGGTTTCAGACTAATCTAATCATGGCTTAATAGTATTAATAGTATTCAAGCACTAGTGAAACGCTGAGATAAGTGCATTAGTATAGCAGGGGTTTATATAGAGAAATGAAAGGAGTTTTTATTCTGTTTGACTTGAACATCACTCATATAATTAGTTGAAAGAAACTCGTGCGTCAGTCTTCACTGGATTTAAAACATCAGCCACACCGATTTCAACGCATCCTGCATCAGTCAAGCCAAGCTCCCGAGACTGTAATACTAACCAGGCTGAACTATATTATAAGAAATGTTTTGTCTGGAAGTCACTAGCTGCTGGACCCAATTATTTAAAAACCTGGAGATCCTCTGTGTATCTCGGTTTGCTGAGATTTGACTGAACACTGGATAAACTGGAGTGACATTAATGCAGGACATGTCCCCGGGCTTCTAACGAACTGGAACGAGGCTGCTGTCTCATTATGCAACTCACTTGAAGAGAAAAATCAGGGATTTCGCATAAATAACCCAAAACAAACAAACAAACAAACAAAAACGTCATTATGTAAGTGGCCTCATGCATACATTCCAAAAGGCTGCTAATGCCAGACTATGTAAGAGTTTGACAGAGATCGGTCCGCTAGTAAACCCGAGAGTAGTGATTATGTGGCAGCTCCCTAAATAACACTTTTTTCTTGTGTGGATTACAGCCACGGCTAGCAGAATTCCTTCTGAAGGAAAGATTTTTGGTAAAAAAAAAAAAAAAACCTCAGAAATACCATTCTCTCAGAATTACAGAAACAGGCTTCTTTTTAAAGAACACATGTAACACAAGACATCCTGCGGCTAAGACTTTTTTTTTAACGGTTGCAGGGAACTACTGTATGAACATTGTTTACAAAACTGAAACACGAGGCATCTTTCTTTCCAAAGTACTGTTTCATTTATTTTAAACTAGTGTCAAGTGAGTCATAAAGAACAACAAAAAGGGTTCATATTTAGGAGACATCCTTCATCATCTCAGCAGAGATAAAATGAGAAAACTAACAACATAGATCTTCATCAGTAAAGACTGTTGCTCTGGGAATGTCTCATGATTAGAATCAGAAGACAACAAGAAGTCCTGATGCATATTAATAGTTGTTTTTATGCCATGAGAAATATGAGCGGGGAGAAGATGAGACTGCCGGGATACCTTTACAATAAAGTGTTTCATTAATGATAGTCACATTTCCTTATGCATGTTGCATGTACCTCAGGAGTAGGTGACTTTAATCTGATGAAAAAAAAAAAAAAAAGAGCAGATTTGAACATGACCCCAGGTGCTGGGAAAATAATCTGACCTACTTCAGCGCTGCTTCCTAAACCTCTTCAGCCTCTGAGATGTCTGTAACCAGAGATGACTAATGACAATCCCTGTTTCTGTTCCTGCGCCATCCGGTGAGATCACGGCTCGGCTTCCTACGCAGCGTTTGCAGACAATTTCACGGCAGATCTGCGACACTTCTGGAGCCAGCTGTCTATTCGATGTGCTGTGGTAGATCGAGCAGGGAAACATTCGTTCACAGGATAGGATACAAGCGACTCTGGTTCCTCTGCGGCTCTAGCAACCGCACAAGCGTTGAGATCTAGGCCACAGCCCAAGGTACTGCACGTGACTTTAATTCCTGGCTCTTTGCCGTTTCGGTGACTGGTTCATTGATTTGTGATGGCAAAGCCGGAGTCCATGGGCCAAGATCAATGTTAAACGTGCTGCTGGCTCTGTGCATACATTAGCAGTCAAGGGAGTGAGTTGGGTGAGGATGAGATGTGATATGAGATGAGATCCAGACCAGGATACCGCTCATACTGGTGGGGGAACGTGATGTTTTGTGGGACGCACGCTTCAAAGTCCCTCATCGCTTCTAGCACTAATTAAAACCTGACAACTGCTCCTGTTGTGATGAAGTCAGGAACGCTCCTATAGTAACTGGCGGTCTCTTGGGTAAACAGTTAAGAGAGTACAGCTAAGGCTAAGACCCCACCCTGATGCTCACTCGTCACCTTGCAAACAAGAACAATCAGCACTCTGGGGATGTTTAATGTAGCAACACAGATCATCAAAGGTGGTTATTCATTTAACTATTTATTTTTTATTTTAATGAATCTGGTAGCAACAGACTAAGACAGTTGGTCTAAACTTCTCTGTCAAGAATCCGTGAACATTCCCATGTCAAACTCTGAGAAAAGGTCCCTCCTAGATTCTGACGATTCTTTTGGTCCCTACTCACAGTTTGAGACGAAGGGTGTATAGACTGACCTGTAAACAAAAAGGTTCTTATGGAAACTGGCACCTGATTCACCATAAAAGGTCAGTACATCCTACAAACTGACATTCAGAATGACTCTTATTACTTATAATAAGTGAAGTGTAGCTTGTTCAGATACCAAAGAGCGATCATGACTTTCATTTGGATTCAAAGACGGAGCGTCTGCTTTGTTGTTCATCCGGACTTGAAAGTGAACACAAATGTCAACTTTATGAGGAGACCACACCTCAGTGCTACCCTCTAAACACTTCACTCCGCACAAAACGACCACAACTGTGACAAAAGATCCCCAAATATCCATTCAAATATATATATATTCAATTATTGGTTGAAAACAGCGACTGGGAGTAAATGTTATGACTAATATTTGAGTAACGCTTTGAGCTCATGCTCTGCTTTCAGGCTGTGATATTATGCATTTCAGATACATGACTCATGATTTGGCCCTTTTAAAGTAATTCCTTTCAGGAACCAACACAAACTTGGCAAAAGTGTCTTGCACCAGGACTTTCCTTTGTGAGGATATCCTGAAGAAAAAAAACAGCCTGAAATAAACACATTCTGCCTGAACAGTTAATCGTGCTTACATCATTACAGCAAGTTCTGTGCTATTGGTGAGAGCATGAAAAAAATAAGCAAGAAAGACAAGCATTTCTCACTAGCTCACCTAATCCCAAGACTAGCCCAAAGCATGTTGATTGACAGTATTTTTTTTACAGAAATTTTACATGTTTAAATGAATATATATAGTTTGTGTTGTACTTCTGAGTTGAGCCAGGAAGTTCTACTCTGTATAGACTGCATGTTTATTAGAACAGGAAGTAAATTGGGACTTGGCCTTAAACAAAAACATTTTTTTACAGGAGTCTACAGTAATAACAGAAAAACTGATTTTTAAATTAATCGTTTTTAAAAATTCTTATGTCTTCGTTTATCGTGTCTCTCAATATTGTCACTCAACAGATTAAGACTGAAAGTTTTGTATCTGAGCCTCTAACAGCAGAAGCGTACCTCATGTCCACTTGTTGACCCCATAGTCCGGTTCATTTTCATGAGTGAGAAAAACACGTTCTTAGCTCAGGAACCATGCCTGAGGTGGTCTCCAGAACGATATGGACTACTCAGACATGGATCGAATCAGATATGGAATTCGATCATACTCCAGAACGGAAGTAGGTCGCTGTTTAGACGTGACGTCATCAGTGTCGTCTGTCTCCACCAAAATCTCAGTGTCTGCATACACATGCCAATCTCATGCTCTGACCCATCTATGTGTATGTGATATACACATACATCTATGTATCTGCTATATCTATGTGATATCACCCAAATGAGGATGGGTTCCCTGTTGAGTCGGTTTTCTCTCAAGATTTCTTCCTATTGCCATCTCAGGAAGTTATCAGGAAATTATATGTCATACATATTTCTTCACACTTTTTAAACTTATTTCCATTATTTCCTGTTGTCAAATCTTTAAAGCTGCTATATAAATAAAACTAAATTGAAAAAAACTCCATCAGCTGGAGTTGTGTATATAAAACTTTAAAGATAAATAATCTACTAATGCTCCTGAAAATACAGCCTGGCCTACCTAGCTGTAAAGATTATACAGAACATTTGGAACTTTGGGTCTTTAGGTTCAGATTCTGCTATTATGCAAAGACAGCAAAAAGCTACAGGGTGCAAGCTGCTCTCGTCACTGTTGCTGATATTGGAAACCGTCCCTTTCCTTTCGTCCAGCTGATTCAGTGTTTAAGATGTTGTCTTATGATTGTGGAAAAGGAGCATGGCTTATAATTGTCACTTAATCAAAGCACCGATCTCAGCTTTGTTTACTTTCACATATGCAGCATTCGCTCTGTCTGAATTGAACCCTGATGTGTGTGTTTTATTCCTCCTTAATTGAAACAGGTGAGAACACATGTCATGCTGAGGTGTGGACTAAATGAATTGGTTTGAGAACATCAGAGGTATGAGGTTGTGTCAACTTTAAATTTTACAAGTATGTTTTGTGTTCCATCACTTCCTGTCTCTCTAGAAAACTTGATGAAATTAGAAGCACTAATATCACTTTGGCTCATCTAACACGAGAAACCAATAGCTCTGAATCGGCAAGTTTGAAAAGGTCAAGGTCGTGACCTTTAGAGTGCTCCTTACCTTCCACGCTGTCTGAGCAGGAGGTTCCTATGCCTGTGTCGGCGCTGTCGGAGGCGGCGCTGTGGCGCCTAGCGCGGTTACTGCTGCTGATGGAGGACGAGCCCTGCCATGCTGACTCACAGCCTGGCACCCATCCGGGAGAGGACGCACTGGAACCTGGAGACAACACCAGAGGACATGGTCACCACAGAAACAACCGAACAGTTAAAACATGGGCAAATAGAGCCTGAATGACGAGTGTTGCATAATCCTGAGGCTAATATAATTGTATAATGATGCTGAGATGAGGAAGCAGAGGAAAACTAAACGTCTTTACTCAGTGTTCCATGTGTGCACTACAGCTCTCTCTCTCTCTCTCTTTCTCTCTTCCACCTGATACAAAAACAAAACAAGGCCAAGTGCATGTTCAGAGTGTAATGCAGCGATGCTGCGATTAACACCGTCCTCTTTAATGTAAGCCAGGAAGGAACACGGCCTCAGATCCAACTACGGTCACATGTGGAAGTAATATGAATACTTCCACATAGCTTTATAACCAGATTATTTAACTTTGCAAAATTATGGGTGTACGGGTGACTCAGCTCAGAAATTAAAAGAGACTTCTTTTTAATTTGAGGTGCAAAGTGTGGAAAAACACGGCCATCACAGTGTTAGCAAAAATCAAGTGAGCAGCATTTCATGTACAAATTCCCAACCTGAGTTACATGCATTAGTCGAACATAGCATGACTGGGTGTCCATGTAGGTTTTGGTCTGATTATGACCTGTATATGTCTATTATTTTGTAAATGCAATTATTTTGGGGAAATATTTTACTTGAATGAGTGCTTTCTTTAATATAAATACAATATTGATTGATGCGTCTCCTAAAACAGTAAAGTTCATAAATCAACTTAAATGTACAAAAAAACTATTTCATCAAACATCACTTCCGTGACATCACTCAGTGGGAAACAAAGCTGTCGAGAACTCTCTGGTAAGAGCTGTAAAGAGTGAGAGAGAGCGATGATAACTGAATCAGCTGTTGGAAATGAACTCAACATCTAATATCAAATATGATCACTATTTTTTGCTTGCTTTACAGATGAAAAAGAAAAAACACTGAATTAACAAATTCAAACTTACTAGGAGACATCTGAACCGGAACCGAGTTGATGAGTTTTTCTACAGTTTGAAACTACGAGCTACAGTAGCCTCACTACCAAGGGTAGCAGCAAAATAAACCTTCGACTTCTCCCCTGAAACGTGCGTGAGGCGTGTCTTAAGCACCCACCGCGGGCGATCGTACAGCAGGCAATGGCGTGCTCATTCGGGATATTACAAATACTTCAGATTTTTAACGCAATACTTAAACCTGCATGGCCTGGTCGGATCATGATGATACACATCCCGTGTTCAGGCTAGAGCTGTGTGATTTTTGTCTTTCGGCTGTTGGGGTTTCCACTGTGGCCTACCCCATCTGCACACATTTTGGCACAGATTTTCGGTGAATGCCCTCCCTGAGACTGGGCTTGGGACCGACACTGTAACCAATGGCTGGGGTTTGGGCACTGTAGTTGGGATTTTAAACCATGTGTTCCCCGTCCCTGTTTCTGATTCAGAATCGATTTCCATTGATCCCTTGAAAATACACCACAGCTTTAGCAGAAAATATAAATCACTTGTACCCACAAATACTGATTTTGGGAGAGAATCAATTTTTCATCTTTTAGGTTTATGGGCGGTTATTGCAATACCGTCACTTACTGGGCTAGAACGTGGAGCAGAAGACTGCCAGGAAAAAAAACTTGCTTTGTCCGAGACATTTAAACTAATCAACAACACAAGTTACACAGCATTTCAGTGCTTATTAAATACTTCTAGCAGTTTTTAATAACTAGAATACGTAAGAACTATATATGTTTGAGACATATCAGATAATAAACATTAATGCTATCGAATTGAAGCATTTTTTTTATCATATGGGGTAATGAATCACATGATTGATCATTTATAACTATATATACAGATACTGACAGGAGTGAACACAGTAACTGAACAGTAGGGTATTTGCACTAATACAACATTTAAAAAGTTTTGATTTATTGTTTTAAAAACACGGTAGAAACCCATCATAGCGAGAGTCAGGCATCTATCATTACTGAGATTCAAACCTTTTACTTTTTCAGACTCAATCCTCCTTGACATGAAAGACATCAGTGTTACACAAATTTCTGGAGTTTTTTCCCTGCCATTTCAGCTGCTATGTGCTAGAGGGGTTGTCTTGCTCTTCCCCTCCTTTTACTATACCCCAAAGGTGTTCTACTGGATACGAGTCAGGCGACATACTTTTTTACCAGGTCACAGTTTTCATTTTTTCTTCTTTAGAAACTCATCCATGATTCTGGCACTGTGCTCTGGCTCATGGTCAAGCTTTAATATTCTTCTTCTGCCCTGATCCCGAAGATCGGGAATCAACTCGTCAGCAAGTACTTCGGTAAACCCGCCTGGTGCCATCTATAAATGTCATCTCCACAGCATGTTTTGCACTCACACAGCCCTGTATAATAACACTCCCACCTTCGTCCTTCACTTTCACTATTACCATCACTGTAGCAGTCCTGGCCAAACAATCTGGACCTCATCTAAGCCGAACAAATGTATTTTAAGAAGTTCTCTAGCAGGTTTATGCAGGGTTTTTTTTTCCTTGGACGCCATCCACAGAGGTTATGCAATATCCTTGACACTGACTAAGCTTTCAGAGGAACTTCCATCGATAACCCATGGGCCAAATCTGAAGCACTTGCCGGTCTGTTACTCAGAGCTATACTGGCTAGAATGGCTCGTTCTACAACTCCTGATCACAACTGAGTATCGACTGATTTCGAGTTAATCACTAATCATGACATTTCACAATCAGATTTGTCAACTCCTCTGGAAATTCTTTTCCACGTAGAGCTACGATGGAACCGGAGACACAAATAAGACAGACCAAAGACCCGAAACTGGAAAAGTTTTGGAGTTCATTTTATAACCATGTTATTCCGGTTACTACATAGGTGTAATCAAGCTTTTCTTAACAATCACAGAATGTCTAAATGATCAGAGGTACATTCACTTTTGCTTCATTCTAATTAGGGGCTTGTCTTTTCAATATTGTCTTGCTGAAGTATTGTTTTTGAGGGTAGATTAAAAAAATTATAATTTGTCAGCTTTGGAACATTACCATTTTAAATCACTTGACATTGTTGTGTATTGTAAAGTTTATATAATAACACAATTAACTAATAATTTAGACCTGATATATTCTGTTAGAGCAGAAAGTAGCTCTAAAGTAATTGTTTGTGTAGTCTGTGTCTGTTATGTAGTTATGTATCTCTTCCTGTTGAGGGGTCGCCACAGTGGGTCATCCGATCTGCACACAAACAACTCGGCGCAGGTTTTATGCCCTTTCTGACGCAAACCTTCCATTTTATCTGGGATTGGGGCATTGGGTGGAAATTCACATCATCTTACACACAGCCACACAGTATGGGCAATACCTGCACATACGTCTTCTCTGGACATACTACCTCTCTGTACACGTATATATGTATATAAGAGGTACTTTCGTGGTCTTGGTCCATTTTTTCTTCCCTCCTTCCCCTAAGTAATTATGTATTTATTACAGGGATTAATAAAGACAAGTCAAAACTTCGAACAGCTCTTCTAATTCCATGATCTTTCCTGATTTTTTTCCCCTACATTTTGTAAAACAATGCTGAAGGCATCCAAAACATGCTATGATCTTCTTTGAACAGTTGATAATGAAACGCGTCTCCTACATATGCTGTGTTAAGCCTTCATAACGGTGCTGTTTGTTAATTGGTGATTTTGAGACTTTCCTGAGATCATCATGGTGCTTGATGGGTTTTGCAAATGCACTTGACAATACTGTTGTAGAACAGCTGGCCTTCGTGTATTATTATAACTGACTGTTGTTGTTGTTTAATTACCTTATGAGATATGAGTTATTTACATTTTATTATTTTTTGAAGAAATGCAGTACTGTTCTGGAGTGTAGAAAATAAATCCAAACTTGTGGCCAAACTTCTGACTGGTACTAATACACATTTAAAGGAAAAAATATTAAACAGATATTGTATAATCTCTAATTAGTACCATATAGTAAAATGCGTGTGGTTTTATATGAGCCTTTCATTACACTGTAATAACTTAGCAGAGGAAGTGCTGCCAGATTTATGCAACATTAGCGTCATATATTACAATGCGCAACACTTCATCAGCACGTTTATCCCTCAAAAACGATATTAAACAATAACCTGACGTGCAGCAGGGTGAAATGAGGCATAAACCACTCAGATAAGTGATGAACCAGCTAACCAAATTCAAGCTAACATTACGCTAGCAGGCTAACTATTTTTTTGTTGCTAACTCCTATGTACTAATACCGGGATAAATATCCAAAGCATATCAGTGAATGGATTAGCTAAAGATTACGGTTAATTTATTAAAGTCTAAACTACAACTACTGATGTTTCCCAGCCAAAAAAATATAGAATAAATAATAAAGAGGGCAATAAAGCTCCTTGCTAAGTGAGCTAGCTAACAATAAGATGCCGTTAGTCGAACACTGAGATTCCGCAGGCAGGGTAACGGATAAGGCGCGAGCGCGACTAATCTTATTAAATTTATCCGGTTTAATTATCTAAAAAAAAAAAACTTACCCGTTTTATAGATATCCAGGCCATCCTCGAAATCGTTTCTGCTCCACATCTCGATGGATTTCATGCGCTATTAAAGTCGTAAATGTCGAAGGAGTTTCCAGTAAAAATTAACCAATTCCCCCCCAAAGAAAATCCCACACACCCAAGACTGGGATAAAATAATCTCGTTTTTCTCTACCTGTAATCCATATTTCTGACAAAATTTGTATATATTAAAGATATATGATTTAAAAAAATTCTGTTCCTGACTCCGGGTAACACTCACTCATCTGAAACAAGAAAGAAGCAGCGCTGAACTACAGCCGTGGTGCCAACCGCATCGCGAGGCACTGAGCTCAAACCAAGGTCGCGCTCCAAACGCCTCACTACAGCACGCAAAGTGCACTTATATGACACTCAAAATGCATTACGTAGTACCCTACGTAGTGCGCATGTGCAGAACATAATCACACATTTAAAATGCGTCCTTAGGGCTCGTGCGTGTCCTGGCTCTGAGTGGAGAATGAAAGCAGCAATCAGAGCTGTTAACTCCGCCCACTCTTCGCTCTCTCACATACACACGCACGCACGCACGGAGCACGAAACAAACGTACTTTAGCTCATTTGCTCTTCATTCTGTCACGGGTCAGACTTCCGTCAGGGCGATTTAATTTGGTTAGGTGTGGATGTAAACGCAGACACACATGCATCAGAAAGGACTCGAGGCGATTCCGTTTAGGTGCAAATCGAATCACTTCAACTAACTCGACTCCTTTAAGATTAACTGAATCGTTTCAACTGATTTGACTCTTTTAAAATTAACTGAAACGCTTCGATTGACATTATTCTTTTAAGATGAACCAAATAATTTGAGCTGACTCAACGTTCTTAAGATTAATCGAATCACTCAAATTGACTCAGCTGCCTTAAGATTAAGTGAACCCTTCAACTGACTCGACTCTTTTACAATTAACTGAAAAACACCAATTGACTTGATTCTTTCAGGATTAACTGAATCACTTTAATTGACTTGCCTCACTTAAGATTTAACCAAATCACTCCAGTTGACTCGACTCAATTAAGATTAACCGAATCACATCAACTGACATAATAAAGTCAAGTCTGTCATTTCAACTGACTTGACTCTACTAAGATTAACTGAAACACTTTAATTCACTCGATTCTATCAAGATTAACTGGATCGCTTAAATCGACTCAAGTTTCTTAAGATTAACCGAATCACTTCAACTGACTCAATTCTCTCAAGATTACGGAATCATTTCAATTGACTCGACTCCTTTAAGATGATCTGACTCACTTTAATTGATTCAACTCTCTTAGGATTACCTTAATCAATTCAACTGACTCAACTCTTTAGAAATTAATCAAAAGTTTTTGAATTTCCAACTCCGGTCCAGGAAAGTCCCATGTTTTTTCCCTTCTTCCATGCCACCTGATTCACAACCTGATCTGGCCCCGGCTGAATTGTAAAGTGTGTTTCTTGTAGCAGTGGAAACATGAAAATGTGAAGGATCAATAATAGGTGGGGATCAAATAACGGGAAGACAGTCTATATTAATATTGGACCACCATGACAGACTAATGGACTGGCCGGACAAATATTTAACAATCTTATGTATCCTCCTCACCTCAACCAACACCCTCTAAAAAAAACAGGTTTAGTGCTTCCTGGAATAGGTATAGGTGGGAATTTACTACCATTCATGGAAAAGGGAGGCAGCAAGATTACTCTCTGTGTGGTTTCATATGTTCTCCCTGCGTCTATACGGGTTTCCTTCCGACTCCCAAAACCTGCTGGTAGGCCCCAAGGTGTGAAATAGTGTGTAAATGTGTGAACATCCCATCCGAGGTGTATTCATGGTTAACACCCCATGGTCCTGGGATAGGTTCAGTAACATCCACCACCCTGAACGGGTAACTAAAGCTGGATAAACAAAGAAGGAACCACATTACTGTATGTTAAACAGAGCAGATGATAATATTCATATGCGAGTAAGTATTTTTCTCTTATTGTAAAAAGTTTAATGGTACAACTTAGTTATTTATTGAGATGCAAGTGCATTCATTTAGGTCTACCCTTGATGCACTGTTTTGTGGATTTCACTGCTCATGAGAAAATCGTCTTTAGGCTGACTAAATCGAATAAAATAATCCTGAATGTGCATTGCTGGTTCAGGAATGCTAGTGCTAACAAAATATAATTGGCATTTCCCCTTGTTAAAATCAGGGTGAGAAAACGCACTGGGAGTCTCCTTGGCCCCAATCTGAACACACATTCTTTCTAAAGGAAGTTCAGGCAGACTATTTAAGGGGACTGGAATCCATTTGGCACCTGTTCAGTTACAGACCGAATGTCTGATAGGAGTATGTGAAGTTTTCTAAGTGGCATCCTCAACAGTTCAACCTGAGTAGGATCTAATGGAATGGTTTAATAAATGATACAGGTTTGGGGACAGCTGAAATGGAAATATGTTTATGATCAGATGAACAAGTCAGAATTATGCTGGGCTTTATCTACTGTATATAAATAAAAAAGTTTTGTCTGAATACTTAACATTTCATACATTGGAGGACCCGAAACCAAACTCTGTCTGTCTGTCTGTCTATCTAACTAGCTATTTTGTCACATCAAAATGTGGAGTAGAACTGGATATGAGCAGTTATGTGCCAGAATATGTCACAGCATCAGATTATGTCACAGGTTCTGTCACAGCATCAGGGCGTGGCTATACACATCACTCAACAGAGCCAATCAACGAGATAACAAGAACAAGCACTAATGTGAAGCGTCACTGTGGCTTGAAATACGAGCCATTAGAACAAACATATTCACCGCAGTTCAAGGTGAGTGCGTGTAAAATACCCAAACGGAGAGTCCAGTGTTGTGTGCTAAAATGCCCCCTGGCACGGATTGCACCTCCTACATAACTCTAAAGCACTGTAAAAAAATATCGATTACAACATCATTTAATGAAACTTTGATATCTGCCCAAAGTATTGAGTGAAATAAATTATGTCCCGGATTTAATAATCGACTTTAAATATAAGATACTAATAAACTACTTGCTCGATGTAAAACAAACACCTGCAACAAATAAATATTCATTGGAAAAGCTAAGCTTTTCTATTTCTATTAATAAGTTAGACAGTGAGTTCTGCCGTCCAGAAAAACAGACAAACATGTACAGGGGCTTCAACTTGAAATAATAATGATACCACTGATTACATTAAAGCAGATCAGCTTATGTTAATGCTTAAAACATAAAAAACACCCCAAAACAAATGTGATGTATTTTATTTGTCCTCACTTTATCCTGACATTACTCTATTTCTATATCCTATTGTAATCATTTCTGTAAAGAAACTTCCTACAGAATGAGGTTTGCTTCCTGGATATTGCAAAACAGGCCTTATATCGTAATCCACTGAGCACGTGGTTCACCGTTTCATCATGCTCTGTGTTGCCCGTACACATTTCCTCATTTTTAAAACCCTGAAACTGCCATTATTGCAGAAGAACGCTCCTGGCACATTTGGCATTTCGTACATATTCAGGACAAAAGGTTACAATTCACTGAACTCATCAGCACCAACATCTCCCTGGGTTTCAGGATCAGCAGACAGGAACAGCGACGCTCTTTCAGATGAAGGAGAAAGGGCACGCATGCAAAATTAAAGCATTCAGGTAGCTCGATTACTCACGAGCTCGGAATTAATCCAACACCGCTCAGTCACGTGTGAACACAAATGCAACAAAATGAGCGTGCACGAAAGCAGAAAGAGGGAAAAATATTTGGTATCTAACACAGTAATATAGCATACTGTACAGTATATAATATATCAATGCAGAAGAAATTGTTCCTTACAGGTTGTTCTCCCGGCCTGTTTTTAAAGACATACTGTACACTGTTGGTCATGCTATTTTATTCATAAAAGCTTAGCCAGTGACACTGTTCTGCCCTACTTTACACTTCTGGAATCTTATAAACAATCCTGTTCTAAAAAGCCACTCAGTTCTGTCTAAGGTCTACCTGTCCCAACCTGTCTTTTTTTAAAGGTTATAAAGTGTGATGTCATTTCTCTTCATCTTCATTCATCTTTGGGCACCCTGGACAAGGTGCTAATCCGTTGGGCAGTTTAAGCCCAACAGTTTTAAGTTAAGCTCATTTGTATGTCTTTGGACTGTGGGGGGTAACTGAAGTACTCAGAGGAAACCCACCAAGCATGTGGAGAATATGCAAACTCCACACACACGCACCCGAGATAGGTATCGAACCTTCCACCCTGGATGTGCGAACAGTGGGCCACAGTGCTAACCACGACTCCACCGTGCCGCCCTTCTTTTCTCAGCTTTTCCTTACTTCCTCAAGTGCAAATAATATTCCCAGTCAGGTTTTTCAGTACACCCCAGTAAGTGCTCTTTCTACAGTAATCACCCACAGTTGGGTGATAAAACTTTGCGGCTGCCCTGCTGTTGCCATTTATTATTTATCTTTTATTTTTCCCGGAACAGTTTGAGTATACTTAACATTATTACAATCTGTATTTCAATAAACCAGTGAGCACAATAAAATGTTCTATCCTTCTGGGTGTGTGGTTTCTCCTGGAATGACCCCGCCCACACCTGGAGTACTGTACATGTTGCTAGCTTCTTCTTCTTTTACAGCGGATGCCATCCAGTAAGTTGCATTACCACCACCTCTTCACTCTTTTCTACCATTGCTACCCTGTATATTGCACATAGACTATTCAGTTAAACATGGGAATACTGCAAGCATACGGAATAAAATAAAGTGAAACTACACACGTGGACAATTGTTGGTACCCTTCGGTCAATGAAAGAAAAACTCACAATGGTCACATAAATAACTTTAATCTGACAAAAGTAATAATTTTAAAAAATTCTATGAATGTTAACCAATGAAAGTCAGACGTTGCTTTTCAACCATGCTTCAACAGAATTATTTTAAAAAATAAACTCATGGAACAGGCCTGGACAAAAATGATGGTACCCCTAGAAAATCCTGAAAATAATGTGACCAAAGGGACATGTTAATAATTCAAGGTGTGTCCACTAATTAGCAACACAGGTGTCTACAATCTTGTAATGAGTCAGTGGGCCTATATATAGGGCTCCAGGTAGTCACTGTGTTGTTTGGCGACACACTCAACATGGACCAGAGGAAGCGAAGGAAAGAGTTGTCTCAGGAGATTCGAAAGACAATTATAGACAAGCATGTTAAAGGTAAAGGCTATAAGACCATTTCCAAGCAGCTAGATGTTCCTGTGACTACAGTTACACATATTATTCAGAAATTTAAGATCCATGGGACTGTAGCCAACCTCCCTGGACGTGGCTGCAGGAGGAAAATTCATGACAAATCAAAGAGACGGATAATCCCAATGGTAACAAAAGAGCCCAGAAAGACTTCTAAAGAGATCCAAGGTGAACTTCATGCTCAAGGAACATCAGTGTCAGATCGCACCATCCGTCGTTGTTTCAGCCAAAGTGGACTACATGGGAGACGACCAAGGAGGACACCATTGTTGAAAACAAATCATAAAAAAGCCAGACTGGAATATGCCAAACTACATGTTGACAAGCCACAAAGCTTCTGGGAGAATGTCCTATGGACAGATGAGACAAAAATGGAACTTTTTGCCAAGGCACATCAGCTCTATGTTCACAGACGGAAAAATGAAGCATATGAAGAAAAGAACACTGTCCCTACTGTGAAACATGGAGGAGGCTCTGTTATGTTCTGGGGCTGCTTTGCTGCATCTGGCACAGGGTGTCTTGAATCTGTGCAGGGTACAATGAAATCTCAAGACTATCAAGGGATTCTAGAGAGAAATGTGCTGGCCAGTGTCAGAAAGCTGGGTCTCAGTCACAGGTCATGGGTCTTGCAACAGGACAATGACCCAAAACACACAGCTAAAAACACCCAAGAATGGCTAAGAGGAAAACATTGGACTATTCTAAAGTGGCCTTCTATGAGCCCTGACCTCAATCCTATTGAGCATCTTTGGAAGGAGCTGAAACATGCTGTCTGGAAAAGGCACCCTTCAAACCGGAATCAACTGGAGCAGCTTGCTCATGAGGAGTGGGCCAAAATACCTGCAGAGAGGTGCAGAAGTCTCATTGACAGTTACAGGAATCGTTTGATTGCAGTGATTGCCTCAAAAGGTTGTGCAACAAACTATTAAGTTAGGGGTACCATCATTTTTGTCCAGGCCTGTTCCATGAACTTCAATTAGTTCTTTTTTTTTTTATAATTCCGTTGAAGCATGGTTGAAAAGCAATGTCTGACTTTCATTTTTTAACATTCATAGAATTCTTATTTATTATTACTTTTGTCAGATTAAAGTTATTTCTGTGACCATTGTGAGTTTTTCTTTCATTGACCGAAGGGTACCAACAATTTTGCTCAAAGCCCAAGCCTCAGCTCTCCAATGCTTAACCTCGTACATTTCTAACCATACCTACCGAGTTAGAATTGAAAGTTGTGTTTCTTTACTTTGACTAAATAACATTAGGACCCCATTCTACTTCTCAAACCAGCCTTGATCAAGTCTCCAGCCATGTGAATACCAATATAAATAAGTACCTTCTCAGGTATCAGAGATGATGGCGCTTCATTCTGTGGATCCAAATGTTTATCCTAAGCAGTCAAGTGTCTCGTAGAAATGATAGCTGGCTTCCACCCAGTCGTCAGTGCCTCCTGCTGATAGGCCACACATGCCATGTGTTTTCTCATAATAATCATCAAGAAGTAGAAATGTTTATGACATGTATCTTTTCCCATTTAAGTCACTCACCAATTAAATCCAAACCCATAAACCTATTATAATCTTTCTTGTATTTGACTCCATGCAGGTCATTTCAGGTCACATTCGTACCTCTCTGATAGCTTTCAGTGATCCTTATAAATATGTAATAGCCCTAATCTGGCACCTTCCACTGAAATGCTATACAAAAGCTCAGACAATGAAAGCTTGCGTAATGTTTTACATTATTAATACGACTTATTATGCATACTGTTCCCTTACAGCCGCGTGTCAGCGGCTGCATGTTCTCATGCTACTTTGACACCCGGCACACACAATGTAAAGCAGCACTTATATACTGTACACTGCCTGGGCAAAAAAAAAGGGAGGTTAACATTTCGGAAGGGTCAAATTATTGGCCTGCGCATCAAGCAAATAAAAACAACTAAGAAGATTTGAAATGACTGGAACTGGTTTAAGAACCCTTCGACATATTAAACTGTCACAATGGAAAATGCATGAGGTGATGCATCAAGCAAATCTTTTTTTTAATTCTTTTTTTATTTTTTTGTTGGTCTTAAATAATATAAAAATTTTCAGACATATGGAATTTTGGGTTTTTCGTTAGCTGCAATCATCAAAATGAAAAGTAAATAAATAAATATATCAGTCTATGTGTAATGCATCTACAGTCTTATGCAAAAGTTTAGGCACCCCAAGATAAATAATAGATTTTGGTGATTTTTTCAATTAAAAAGATGTTAACACAGTCTCTCTTGGAAATGGAAAAAATGCACAATATTTTCCAGCAAACTTACTTCTTATGCCATAAATTGAACAAAAATAATCGCATTGTGCAGAAGTTTGGGCACCCTACTTAATCAGTACTTAGTAACACCTCCTCTGGCAGATATCACAGCTTGCAAATGCTTTTTATAGCCAGCTAAAAGTCTTTCAATTCTTGTACTTGGGATTTTCTCCCATTTTCTCCCATAATATTCTTTGGTCGTCTTGTATGCACAGACAAAGTAACTGCACTAATGTTTGCTGAAAATATTGTGCATTCTTCCATTTCCAAGAGAGACTGTGTTAACATCTCTAAAACTTCAATTAAAAAAAATCACCAAAATCTGTTGTTTATCAAGGGGTGCCTACACTTTTGCACAAGACTATGCAATATATAATATATGAGTTTCCATTTTTGATACTGTAATTTATTGAGATTCACCTGTATATATAATGTACGTGTGTGTGTGTGTGTGTGTGTGTGTGTGTGTGTGTGTGTGTGCGCGCGTGCATCTTCAACTACATGAGCCGGGCATTGCCACTCATTCGTGTACGCTCTAACGTTTGGAAATCCTGTCCATTCATGACAGTGCTGACTGTCGTCACGACACACAGAAGCCCCAAGCAACGGCCGCGTCCTACTCACACCCAAGACAAAGAACACACTCTGCTGCGAACAATCCCACCGCTGTTACTGATCCACAAATACCCCAGCGATCAGTAGCACACATTATGTGACCCAGTGACAAATAAAACCAGTGAGATTAAATCAGCGTGAAACACAACATACAACACAGCTAGTTAGCTCTCTGATGAAACACCCTGTTCTGCTAGCGCAAAAGCTGATTTTATTAGCTCTAATATTAAACTGTGTCATTAGCAAACAACACACTTCCTCTCAGAGGAACCCACGTGCTGTGTTCCACACACACACACACACGTGCGTTTGAAAGTGTGATTTCTCCAACTGATGTAAAAAAACACACACACACACACACACACACACACACACTCTGGTGGGACTTAAAGTCAACAAGAATGTGCAATGAGAATCACTGTTTTGTGTGTGTTATCAGGAGAGTGCACACTGCGCCCTGCCCCCCACTTCCTGTCTCTCAGGCAGGAAAGCTGCCGCTCTGTCTGTCTGAGGCTACGTCCCAAACCGCACACCGCTGCACAAAATATGATTAGCGTACCAAAACTCAGGACACGTCCCAAATCACATGCTGACATCACTTACGTTTGACATCACAATAACACGTACTGTATCATTACAACACTGTCCACCTAGGACACGTCACAATGGAAATGCTAGCGCTTCGACATGTGCGTTAAACTAGCATGAATGATTCGAATCCAACTGCAGAAGTCAAAACACGTACTAAAAAGTGCACCGAAGTAGTGCTGATGATTACGACACAGCTTTAGAAAGCTTTCCAATCTTCATACACATGTAGTAGTGTATCAAAGTAAGACAAATACAACCTCAAACCATACAAAAGTTTGTAATGTAAAGTAGTGCAAATGCTTCTCAGGTCTCAGGATGTGCGCCAAACATCATATTACCTTAATAAATAGTGTGTTAAATTACACCAATGATTAAAATACAACCTCGAGACTCAGGTTACATTCCCAAACCACATGCTAATGTGCTGAATAGTATGTTAAAGTAGTGCTGTTGATCAAAATATAGCCTTAGGAATCAGAAAAACGCCCCAATCCACATGCTAATGTGCTTCCTGGTGAAATGTCAACATAGCAGGGGGGATTAAAATACAACCTCAGGACGCATCCGAAGCTGGTAATACCACGTTAAATAGTGCGTTAATAATATTAATATTAATGATTATAATTCTGGGGATTTAGGATGCGTCCCAAATCACATATTGTACCACTGTGCTAAACAGTGCGCCAACGTAGTACATACAGTATGATTGAAATGCAATCTCAGGAGTCCCAAGTTCTATTCTATTGTACTAAATAGGGTGTCAAAGTAGCACTACTGATTAGAATACAACCTCAGGACACGTCCAAAACCAAATTACTCACTCACTCACTTATCGTCTATACCACTTTAACCTGTATTCAGGGTCACGGGGGGCCTGGAGCCTATCCCAGGAGTCTAAGGGTAGATAAGGCAAGGTACACCCTAGACAGGGTGCCAATCCAGCACAGGGCACACACTACAGGCAATTTGGGAACACCAATCAACCTAATTTGCATTTCTTTGGATTGTGGGATGAAACCGGAGTAACCCGAGTAAACCCTCCAAGCACAGGAGAACATGCAAACTCCATGCACACAGACCCCGATGTGGGAATCGAACCCAGACCCTGGAGGTACAAGGCGACAGTGCTAACTAACCATTAAGCCACCTATTAAAACACAACCTCAGGAAACAGGAGACCTCCCAAATCACATACTGTTGCACTAAACAGTGCTGTAAAGTAGTACATATGATTAAAATGCAACTTCAGGAAACAGGATATGTCCCAAATCACTAAATATTGGGTCAAAGTAGCACTATTGATTAGAACACGTCCGAAACCTAATTATAATGTACAAAATTTTGCATCAAAGCATCGTGGTATATAGTAAATGGCATAATGTGACCTTTAGAATCAGAGCAACATCAGTACAACATCTGGTTAGAAATAAGGTTACCAAGCCCTACTTTCCATTATTTTGCATGTCGTACACAGTAACCTTTAGCTAGCCTTCAGATTTAAGTTTTAACAGTGGCACTGCGGTCAGCATGGGTCCTGTAAATCTAATAATACATCTTAAACCTTTTCTAATAGGTAGACTACTGTATGTTAATGTTTCCAGGTAAGACCCATACTAAAGGTACTGTACAATGCATGTGCATGAGACGATACAGCCTCAACAACAAGGAACAGGGACAGGTTAGGATATTTATTTCTGAGTATTTAAGTGTTAATCTATTACCAGAAGCAATGCCGGACTAAACCCAATAGTCTTTGTAAAGTGCTTTAGCACACAGTATTAATAACCCAGAAATGTAAAACTATGTCAAATATGCAGCACATTCCTTTTTTTGTGTTCCTGCAAGTCAGCATAAGGTGGCCTGGCTACATTCTACATGAGACAGCTATTTATTTCCAATAACACACTGAAGATTTTCAGAGCAAAAAGAAGAAAACAAGACGTTAAAGAAAAATAATTAAATAAATAAAAATAAAAAGAACTTACAGCTGTTCTTCTTCATGAGAAAGTCGCATTATGCAGAAGTAGCGGGAGGAAGTGGTGATGCTTCAGAGTACGTTGGCTAAAGTGAAACCCGGCAGAGGAACTCGTTCAGCCAATGAGCATCTCAGACCTTTATTTCAAATGAATGTCGAGCCGAGGAGAGAGAGAAAAAAAAACAACAACCTGTGAGTGAACAATTGAAAAAAAAGGTGACAGTGAGGAAATGAACGTAGCGTTCGAGAGCACTATAGCGAGTTCAATAACGCGGAAGCTACACCGTGCGTACAGTATGTAATGATTAAGTCATAACTATTGAATAAATGACACCAGGCTGAAAGATTTCACAGAAATGTTAGATGAGGTAGATGTCAGAATGTACCAGTTTATGCTCCTTAGATCTGGCAACTCAATAAATATTTCAGGTTGATATTTTAAGCCGCATGGCCCGGTGCTGCCTAGCACTAAAAGATCCCGTTGCGGTATGCAGTACTGGAAAGACGAGAGAGCAGCTGCCTGCCAAAACCCACATTCACAACCAGTCACAGAAGTACGTTCAGCAAGAAAACACATCTGATAATGTTATGTCATCTTAAACAACAACATGGCTTCTTAGTACTGTAAACGCTGCTAAGTTGCTTCGAATTACTTCTCAAGCGTCCATGGATTGTTTTTTGATCTTTCATTTCTGCTAGTTAACTAGCGCGAGTTTCCACCAACATGATATCCAGAGCTCCCTCACTCATCGTCTATACTGCTTTATCCTGTATTCAGGGTCGCGGAGGGCCTGGAGCCTATCCCAGGGGACTTGAAGCGGAATACACCCTGGAAGGGGTGCCAATCCATTGTACGAGGGCACACACACACACACACACACACTCATCTACACACTACAGCCAATCTGGGAACACCAATTAGCCTAATCTGCACCTAATCTTTGGACTTTGGGAGGAAACCGGAGTACCCGGAGGAAACCCTCCAAGCACGGGGAGAACATGCAAACTCCATGCACACAGACCTCGAGGTGGGAATCAAACCCCGACCCTGGAGGTGCAAGGCGACAGTGCTAACTAACCACTAAGCCATATATCTACAGTAGCTGCGTATATCTAGTGCTTTCATAACAATTTGTAGTAGGATAAGTTGTGATGGTCATGAAATTCTGTTTTATTCCAACAACACAGGCAGCAGCGCAGACAAGCTGTGTGTGAGTGAGCGTGCATTTGATTTATGTTTTTATTTATGGTTATGATTTTGAAAGTTTAATTCATTTTCACATGAATGTGTTTTGCTATAACCGACGTCAAGTGCTTCTAGTTTCTTTCTACTCCATACAGGTATTAAACGTCAATATGCTACAGGAACAATATGAAGCTATGAAGGTTGTGGTCGTAGTAGCGTCAATAACTTAAAACTACTTCTTAACTATGGCAATATTGTCAGATCAGCCAACCTCACCACAGATTTAAGTATATCAAGCACGATAACCGAGATGGAAGCCGACTCTACAGTAAAAGACTAAGATGAAATCCAGCCATGTCTGACTGGAGTCTCCGCTCACGCCTGGTCTGGGTTACAGCTCCTGCTCCTAAGACCGCACGATGAAATCATTAGCCTCTTTCACAGCAGGAGTCGTCTGCTCACCAGCGTGGCCCGGAGCACATCCTGTGAGGATCAATGCCCGTCTGGCTCACTGAAGTAGTGACGGAATCTTTTGATTTAATTGTCCGGTCTATGAAAGAATCCCGAAGATATGAAGCTCACAAGTTATTAAAGCTACAGAGTCTGGGCTGGAGATGCTTGAACTTGTTAAAAAGAAACGTAATATTGTTGTGCAAGAAAGTCTGACATGATGTAATTCTCTAATTTAATTGCACTCTCTTACTCACCCATCGTCTATACCGCTTTATCCAGCGTACAGGGTCGCGGGGGGCCTGGAGACTATCTCAGGAGACTTCGGTGCACCCTGGACAGGGTGCCAATCCATTGCAGGGCACACACTTATACTACGGGAACGCAAATTAGCCTATAATTAATTTGCATGTCTTTGGACTGTGGGAGGAAACCAGAGAAACCGAAGGAAACCCACCAAGCAACTCCCTGCACACAGACCCCAAGGCGGGAATCGAACCCGAAACCTGGAGGTGTAAGGTGACAGGGCTAACCACTAAGCCACCGTGCCGCCTAATTTAATTACAGCGGCTCGCAAAAGTATTCATACGCCTTGACCTTTTTGACCTTTTGTCTTGCTACAAACGTGAATGTATTTTATTGGGGTTTTATGTGATCAACACAAAGTGGCTCAAAATGGACTCAAAAGTAGCACATAATTTTTTTTTATTATAAATATTTTTTATGGATTTTACTTTTTGCTGAAAAGCACGGCACACTTTTCAGATTTTGATTTGTATTTTTATTTTTTCCTTCCACTTCACAATTACTGCATGTGCCACATTTGCGGCTGTAACTGTCGGAAAGTGTAAGGGGTTTGAATACTTTTGCACGGCACTGTAGACAAACAAATTAACATGAAGACCTGGCCGTGAAAAGACATACTTTGCCTTTTTGAACTAGAGCTCCTGCACTTTTATGGATCCTTACGATTTCAGTTATCACAATATTACCACATTGATTACAAAATAAATAAACAAACAAACAAATAAATAAAAGTTAGATATTGTTACGTAAAGCCCTAGAACCAAAATGTTGGCCTTCTCTACAGTTATAGGCCAAAATTCTCTTTTGGTTGATGAAGAACAAATCACATGATTTGATACAGTAGCTCTGCAGTAATGATGGACTGGTGTTTGCAGGACTAGATTTATGTGCTGTAATATGAATCAGGTCCCACCACGGTCATAAAATGGGAAAAAATATAACAGTAATCGTTTTTGGCCTCTACGATCCCGAGTTGGACTATAGAGGTAACTAGACAAACGGATGGATAGAATATGAGCTATACGATCATAGCATTCCAATTTAAAAGTAGCATGAAGAACCGTGCTTGTGTGAACTCTAGAGTATTTTAAAGCGTGCTACGAACTGTGCAACAGGCTGACACTTTAGCGTGTGTGGTTCTTACTAAGCAGTTTCAAAGTAACAGGAACACCCTGGTGTGACTAGATGTAGAACAGAAAGACCAAATATATGTTGCTCAATGGCTCTAAGCAGGGTGGTGTAGCAGTTGGCACTGTCGCCTTGCACCTCCAGGGTCCGGGTTCGATTCCCACCTCGGGGTCTGTGATGACATGCATGGCGTTTGCATGTTCTCCCCGTGCTTGGTGGGTTTGCTCCAGGTACTCTGGTTTAATCCTACAGTCCAAAAACATGCAAATCCTAAATTGCCCATAGTGTGTGAATGAGTGTGTCAACCCCGCCATATATATTGGCACCCTGACCCTGGCTCATGCCCTTAGTCTCCTGGGATAGGCTCCAGAATCCCCCTGACCCTGTAAACAGGATAAAGCGGTATAGACGATGAGTGAGTTATACTAGTTATACCATATAACGCAGAATTCAGGTGTTCAGAAGCTGAAAAACACTCGTGTTGCTTTGCTTGCTCCCCCGGAGTGCTCTTAAAGCAGACAGTTGACGGATACCAGGGCAGGCACAGCTGCATTGAAGTCATGTGGGAAAAGCTGCAAAAACTCCCATTTATTCTGAACAAGTCATAAAACCAGTACAGTTCTTTTTATGATTAATATAACTCAGTTTATCAGTTGGACCTCAGCTACAGTAAAACATAACCTGAAATTCCTTTTGTATGACTTTATGTCTTGGACAAAAAAAAACAGTAAAAAAAAAACCTGCTCATGTAGCCAAATCTCCCACTCCGAGCCGACATGAAGAGTTTACCGGGGTGACGGATGGGAATTAGGGCTATTTACAGTAGGTAAGACATGAATACATTGTTGAGGGAGAATTGGTGCATAATCGCTGAGCTGCTAAGACATACATTTAAAAACACTGATCATAAGGTCAAGTTTAAAAACTCCTGCTTATCAACTCAAAAATCAGACAATTTATCCCGGTCTTAGTGGATCCAGAGCCGTGGAGGTGCGAGTATGCCCTGGAAGACATGGTGACGATGATGATGATGATGATCTACAAAATGATGATTTTGCTATTTGTAAGTTCAAATCAGTTTCAAATCATTGGACTGTGCTACTCTACAATCAGAACCCTTTCGGGGGAAAAACCCCCCCCCAAAAAAACAAACCAGCATGATCCAATCTGGCAACCCTGACAGCTGGGCTGCAAAAGCAAGCTGAAAAAACAAGGCTAATAACCGTGTTTATGACACACTGCTATATCCATGAGAGCAGCACATGCTCCTAATCCCCTTGGGCTCTTTAAAAATAACAACAAACACAGTCATAAATCAGGTTCCACACCAGACTAAAGCCATGATTCTGACTTCTATAACTTTTATTAAACTCACAGACTGAATATATGAGAGTCCATCAATCTTAACGCAGCACTGACAATAAAATGAGCGCAGAAACGAACGTTTCCCTTAAAGACAAAGCCAGAATAGAACAAAACACAAAGCTGAGCATCGTTTGTACTAAACGTACGGTATGAGCACTTGAACACGTCACGTGCTGCTGTTAAACCTGCTACAACAACCTGCTGACAAAATAGTGTCTCACTCACTCACTCATCGTCTGTACCGCTTTGTCCCATATACAGGGTTGATCGCGGGGGGCCTGGAACCTATCCCAGGAGACATTGAGACGGGGTACACCCTGGACAGAGTGGCAATCCGTCGTAGTCCACACACACTTGATTAGGAACGCTAATTAGCCTTTGGACTGTGGGAGGAAACTGGAGTACCCGGAGGAAACCCACAAGCATGAGGAGAACTCCATGTACACTGACCCTAAGGCGGGAAGAGACCCGGATCCTGGAGGGGCAAGGTCGACTGTGCTAACCGCTAAGCCTAAGCTAACGACTGTGACTTTTAAATCTCTCCGTTTCTCTCTCTCTTCAAGTTAGCTATATTAATTTTCTCCTCACAATCCAGTGTGGTGACTGACGCAGCACCGTGTTTATAATGCTGTAGGACAGCGTGGAAGAGTCGTATTTCGAGAAAAACCGACCATTATTCTGTTATTTATTTATTTATTTAGCCACCCCGGCTACAGCCATGTGTTTTCATGCTAGCCACAGTATATTTAACATGCATACCTTACACCAACCAGCCATAGCATTAATTATGACCACCTGCCTAATATCGAGTAGGTCCCTCCTCCTTTTGCCACCATAACAGCGATGCACTGTGTGTTCAGACACCTTTCGATCACAACCAGCATTAACCTTTTCCTCAATCTGATCTACAAGTACAAGTCCGGCTTCTACTGGATCGGACTTGTGCATCACCGAGCCTTGGCCGCACATGACCCTGTCGCCGGCTCACCGGTTTTCCGTCCTTGGAAGCATCCCACGATCTTGCAGTTTTGGACCTGCTCTGATCCAGTCCTCTAGCCATCACAATCTTGCCGTTGTCGAAATCATACAAATCCTTACCCTTGCCCATTTTTCTGCTTTCCACGCATCAACAGCAATTTCAAACTCAAAAAGGTTGATTTGCTGCCCAATATATCCCGCCAATTTCCAGCCACCGTTGTAACAAGATATTGAAAATGTAGCTACTGTGAGACGGGCCAAACTGTGATGGCTAGCGGACCGCTAGCGGACGGAGCAACTCCAAAACTGCAGCTCTTGTGGAATGTTTGTGGTCTCCAGTGGGCAGGACGTACCAAAAGTGATCCAAGGAAGGAAAACAGTGAACCAGTGAAAGGTTCATGGGTGGACAAGGCTCACTGACGCTTATGGGGAGCGCATGCTGGTCCGTGTAGTCCGATCCAATAGAAGAAGTAGTGTAGATCAAACTGATGAAAGGGTTAATGTTGGTTGTGATAGAAAGGTGTCAGCGTTACAGTAGCAAAGAGGGGACCCGCTCAATATTATGTTACTGATCGGCCTATGGTCATCACATGATGGCTGTAACACTAGTTAACTCAATTAAAATCATTTTAATGATTACATTTCTTTCTTGGATTCCAGCTGTGTTAGATATGAACATTCATGAACATTCAGTTATTTTAGCCGATAAAGAAATTATTTATGAGTTCGTGAGAACTTTGTTTTCAATTCAGAAAGCTTTTAAATTTAAATGCAGCCTGAATTATGAAAGATAATACGAGAAGCGTTCGAATCTAACCGAAACTTGATTGTGCAGAATACCAGAACGGTATCTCCCTTTATTCCTCTATACAGTATAATCCCCTGCTACACTAATGCACTAATCTCTGAGTTTCACTAGCGCTTGGATACCATCAAAGCAGAAAGTTTTTTCAGTATCGTAGCCATGATCGGACTGCCTGAAACGCCGGCCTCCCAGGAACTCCTTTAATGGCCCAAACATGTGGAAATGGCTTGGAGCGACATCAGGACTGTATGGGGGATGTGGACATACAAGTTATCCGTCGATTTTCAACGATCAGGCATTAAACTACTAGCTGATTATTCACAGGAACGTCAGCACTGGGTTCTGCACCATTCAAATGTTTTACTGCGGCTAGACGTCATGAAATGCATCTTGAAATTTCATTTTCATCACGGGTCCCAGTTTGACTCGAACCCCCCTCGTATTCACCAACACCAAAAATAATGAACAGAGCTCATTTTGGAACTGCTTTTGCAAAAAGGGAGAGGCGGGGGGGGGGGGGGGGGGGGGGGGGGGTGAGAGCGGATACAGATTTACTGCAGCAACAGCAAGGTTAGCAGAAAGTTTGCTTGATCAGCGATTCTAAAAAAAAAAAAAAAAAATGAAAATAATAATTGCTGATGAGATCATTAAGGCTACTTTAATATCCAGACCTTTAGACGGATAAACAATGATTCAGATAAAGTATTTTTAAAGCTATTGTACCGAGCTAGGATTAGTTACACCAGCCAGGCTAAAAGCAAGTGAGATCAGGTTCTACCGATCGTATGAAATAATGTCTATAACCATTAAGAGCTCGAGTCCTCTGGCTATTTAAAGCGCATGATGGAGAACCTCAGTGTGTCATCGGTAATTTCCACATGTGTATTAGATTTAAAAAAAAATATATATATATATATATTATTCCTGTTGCACTAATCCCGAGGCACAGATAAAACAAACTGCAGACAGTAAAACATGCGAGTCTAGAACCAGTTTGATTAATTTCGCTACATTATCCTCCTTCATGCTTCACTTTTTTTCTTCCTGGAACCGAGACAGCTCCTTTTCCAGAAGCAGATTTCTGACCTACAGTAAGATACAAAAACATATCAGTCAGAAATCAACTAACACAATCAAAAAATAAAAAAATGTAACGCTAAAAAAATCTTTGAGGATGATGTAATGTTGGCTCGATGAGGGGATGTGCCAGCCTGACGACACAGAGTGAGACGTTTAAGTCAATAACACTTTATTATTGATGATGCCGGTGCTTCATCTGCAGGAAGCCGGGATCCATTAACTCCTCGCGTTACCGCTCGTTTTCTCCTGAGCACAGCTCGGCTTGGCGAGGAACACCAAATCCGGCACACCTCACCGTCTGACATTGACTAGACTTTCACCGGATCGAGCTGGAGACGAGCTCTCATTCAAGTAATGGAGACGAGTGGACTGGCCGTCTCTCTGCTCCTAATTCAAGGGCAAAGTCTTGGATCAGACATACGATAACGCAGCCGTCGCAAAATATCAATACCTACACAATGATAATGTACATTAAACTAAAAGTGGAGGAACGTCCAGTGGCTTTGCAAAAGTAAGGTACGTTTTGGCCTTGCTTTCCTGAGAAGGTCTTCATGAGAGCCAGTTTCATCATGGTGCTTGATGGCTTGAACTATACAGTATTGCAATTCTTACCAATACTATTCTTGCAAGAACTGTTCCAGAAAGGCTGACCTTTCTGTCTTAAAATAACATCTGGCGTGTGTGTCAAAGTGTTTGACTAGTACTGTATAAAGTTAAAAAGTGAATAATTGAGTTATTATTATACGATACAGGAACTCGGCTGGATGTTATTGCCACATCCCCCGTACAGTCCTGACCTCGATCCAAAACAACAAACAACCTGCCTTATATAACCAACAGTACAATTTCAAAACGGTGTAAAAACACATCAATGCTAAAACACTTCTCATCCACAGTACGACTCCAACCCAATTCTATGTATACAGTATTGCAATTCTTCAACCAATCACACTATGTATAACTGATAGATATTAAGTAAATGTATTTATCCAACCATGATTTAATGTCATTTCTTTAATGAAATTTGATTAATTGGAGGCCATTTTCTCACTCATAGCTTTGATTTAGTGTAAAATGAGAGATGTTATTGTCATAGAAAGTATTATTCTTCTCTATGGCTTTATAATCACACCGAGTATGTATATAATATATATCCACAAAACAGATGATGGCCTGGATGGGTCTATAGCAAGTGGACTTAAATGGTTTAGAGACGTCATCTGTGTGTCACTACTAGTTTAATGGTCAATTTGAAATCACCCATGTATTAGACTTTATTCGAATTTAATTGATCAGAATATGCACAATAACTAATTTGATAATGGCAATTCCATCCATCTTACACAATATATTTAAGTAGATTTAATATGGTCCCAGTTGGAATTAACTAAAGAAATTAGTCTAAAATATACCCAAAATAATTTAGCTAAAATCACCAAAGCAATTCATTTAGAATAAAATAAATAAATAAATACAGTCAGCTTCAAATATATATCTGGATTTAGATAAACATGTTGAGTGCAACCACTCACCATAAAAACAGTGTAGCTATCCGACACATACTGTACATCTGAAAGATGCTAGCATTGGTGATGACGGCGACAATCTGATCATTTTGATTTAGTGATACTTTCTCACGTCATTCCCATTTCCCTGCTGCTTTTTATATTATATTTCATTTGTAAAGCTGCTTTGCAACAATAACAATTATTAAAAGTATTAAATAAATAAAATTTTATTGATTGTCTCAGAGAAAATTACATTAAACAAAAAAATTCATCTTTAAAAAAAAAAAAAAAACTTTCATGAAACATTTCACCAATTTCCCCCCCAAAATGTATTATTTTTTTCAGTCCACTGCACGATTTTGTCATCTGTTTGAGGATCAGTAAAGAGCGTCTAATTATTTTGTTATTCATATCACTTCATGTAGGAGTGTTGAGCTCTAGCGCTTGACCTCTAGTACATTACATTCCTTACTCAAATCACCACCTCAAGATCTCAAGAACATCTCCTCAGACGTTTCTCACTAGTGCTTCAGCCTAAAAGTTCTTTTTCCCTCCACGTCTGCTATTCAGAATGCCTTTTATACAGTGAGTTAGAATATAGAGGATTAGCGAAGTTGCTGAACGAGACATAGGACCCAAGGAGCGCTCGCAGTTCTGTCAGCAGTTATAGTGCGCCGCTGAAGGAAGTGGTGGTGAAAGCTGCAGCAATAAGAGAAGCGTGATAAAAAGGCATCGGCACGATATTATCCGTACACACAGGGGAGCAGAAGGAACGCAAGACTTGCTGATTAAAGAGCAGGAATGAGTAGAGAGTGCATTTTCTACTCTTGATTCATAACTTGGCAGCGCTTTAGGAGCATTACTGCACAGCAGGAGGAGATTTTTATTATTATTATTATTTTATTTTTTTACCCAAGCAGCTTTTCATTGCACATAATCAAACAAAAGAGTTATTACATCATGAAACAAACAAATATATATAATATATATATATATATAATATTCTTTATGATAAAGGAAAACTCCAGTGTGATTAATGATCTTTCTGTTCACAGCATCTGTAGTGTATGTGTGATTACCAGAGGCAAGACTGTATACCGTTTTTTATACTGTGATGCACCAAACCCCTGCAGAACAGCTGGCTGTCGGGGCAATAAATATTTTTGTGTGGCATTATGTTATTAGCACATATTTATGAATATGAAGGAATGAGGATGATGAGAATCTGTGTTAATGCTCAAACAAGTTAATGTGCATTAGATTGCATCATTTTTTTCTTTCATTTTTATTTATCCTCTTCCTCGATGACATCACTTTTTGACAGGCTTTTGCTCTTCCGCTCTGAACAGGAGAACGTGTTGCTCATGGTGATAAAAATGTAACCTACAGATGTACTGGACAGAGACTTGACTGAGTATTACTTAAGTATTTGTTTAAATGCAGCTTTATAAACATAAGATATATTATTTATGAAGCTATAGGTTGACTATCTTCCTGGACTCCTCCTCCCAGTCCACATCGAGAGCTTCATCATCTACAACAGAGGAGCTGAAGAAGGAGAGACCGGAGAAAAGACCTCCGGGTCGTGCTGAGCTCAGCTCGAAGCACTTCCTCTGCCTGGAGCTCGCCGATTGTTCCTCGCGCGTCTCCGTCCTTGCATGTGGCCTGCTCATCTTCTGAAACGTCTCCGTTGCTGAATTCGTCGAGCTTTTCTGCTCCGTCGCTTCTGTGCTGGCGTTTGTTTCCATGACGCCGTCCTTGGAAACCGGCGTGTTTGTCTCCTGTCTTGGAGCTGTGGTGAGATTCTGGCTGGTCTTTTCCTCAGGAGAGGGAACAAAAGAGAAGGAGGAAAGCTTGGCCAGGGTGGAGGAAGCCACCGTAGTCTTTGGTTGGCGTGGCGAGGAAGTTGTAGAGCGCAGGCTGTGGGCGATTTGCTGACGCTTGTGCTCTGCGTCGTCAGCTGTTCTGGTTTCCTTTCGTGACTTCTCAAAGGAAATCTCTCCGGCTTCAGTCTGGACTCGCACTCTCAGCTTCTTGCACGCACTGCTGCCCTCTGCTGGCTGCTCAGAGCACTGATTTTGCTCTTTCCCCTTTTCGTTTTGCTGTGTTTGTGAGCCGCTGGCCTGTCGTGGGTGCATCATTCTCTTCCTGGGTCTGAAGGTGAAGCTCGACAGGTCGACCTGTTTGTCTTCGCACTCGGACAGTTCCATCACAGGTGGACTAAAAGATGCGACCTTTCGTTTCCTGTCCACAGTGGGCGTGCTGTTGTGTGACGGGAGTGTGTGTGGAGAAGGCGGCTGCTCTGTAGTTAAACTTTTATCCGGAGAATTCTGTCCTTCATTCCCTGAGCGCTCTGTGCTCATCCCTTTCAATCGCTTCTTCCTCAGCTTTTTGGAAATCTTTTGCACCACTGAACCGCTGTCTTTGTCGGCCTGCTTCTCCCACGCTGAGCCCTCGCCGTGCCCCGAGCCACTGTTGCTAGGCAACGCACCAGGGCACGATGTGTTAGCTGTGTGATACTGTGTAGAGGAATGAACGGGTGACGCTGGGAATGCTGGATTCCCATTAACTGGACTGGTTAAGCTGTGAAACCAGTCGAGCCCTGGGTCAGAGGCAGACGTCTCTTCACCATTCATGCTCTCACCACGCGCGACATCCGGCTGCTTACCTCCAGACGACTCATCAGAGCAGTCCTGCTTCCTGAATGTGGAAGAAAGCAGGAAAATTTGGGATGATTTATTATTTTTTATTTAGTCCTTCAATTATTACAAGTATTACAAGATTTAAATCACCTGTACAAGCCTTTAAAATTTTTATTTAACCTTTAACCATTGACAATATTTTGCATTTAAATGATAATAAACCTGTCATGTCGTACTAAATAACGAGCTTTGCTGAATTCTCAATTCTGATTGGTCCACAGGCCTTTTCTCCAACAGTGTCTCTGAATGTGGTGACACAGTAACTCAAATCACATCTTGACATTAACGTGTTCTTTCGAATACATTATATAACTGTTTTAAAAATAATCTTTAGCGATTTGCTGTAGAACGAAACCTTTCCAGATGAGGAATAATCTACTTCCCGAAACTAACAGTGACTCAAGTCACTTCCTACAACAGGTTCAATCGTGTTATTTTCCCCTAATTATCATAAAACTTTTGGCCTTTTTTTTAAGCAAAGAAGAATGAAATTATCTCCATACATTGTAATGTGGATTCATGATTATTATTTGATGAATTTAAGTCAACCATCTATTCCTCATGCATGTAAAAAATCCTCTTCATCTTTATTTAAAAATAAATACAGTTGCAAGCAGCGATGAGCGGGCCCAAGCACCTGCGACATCGTCACCCGGACGCACCTTACAATATGTGTGAAATTTCATTCTTCTTTGTTTTGGGCATGTTAAGACCTCCAGAAAGGTCTGGATGTGGGAAAAAAAAGCACCACACTATGATGTCACCCAAAAGTTTAAGGCTTCGCCATGGTGGAGCCATTTGAGTTATCAATTTTACAACAATTTTGCATCTAGAGATCAAATGGTCCCAGTGTGTCGGTGATAGTATAAATCCCCTAGGAGGAGTAAATCAAAATCCATTGGGTGCATTTTACAAATAATCCAAAATAACTGACTTCCCGTTGAGTTGAACCCATGATATGAGATCTAGAGGTGTATCAAGTTTCACTCGGATACGTGCAAGTGTGTATGGCAGCAGATTCCAACCTGTGTGCTCATTTCTATGATTTTTTTTGAGGATATTAAGGTGTCAGAAAAGGCCCTTCACACACTGTGAAGTAATAGGTCATAGTTATAGATGAAGTAATAAATATCATAATGCTTGCGCCAATCCCAAATCCTTAACGTTTTAGTACCGGCATATACTTCTACTACAGTACATGACCAATACATAATACAATAAGTAACATACAATGAGAAAATAAAAATAATGCTTATTTCAAAAGTCCCCTTTTCTACACCATGTGGCACACGTCTTTCATTCAAGAAGATTTAACTCAGATGTACGGTACTGGGCAAAAGTCTTGATCCCGTCCTCATTTCTTTTAATTGAAATAGACTAAATGATGTGGATTACATTAAAGTAACAGGAAAAAATGTTTTACTGCGACAGGCTGCAAAGTGAAATTTTTATGCTTGAATGATGTGTGGCTTAACAAAAAAAAAAAAAAAACATTCATTCATCTACTAAAAATGAGCGGTCCTTCAGGACGGTTGAAGAACTATTCCTCAAGACTACATGAAAAAAATATGAGAAAGTCTGACTGTTTGGAAGCAAAAGATGAAGAAATGAGAGGAGGTACAAGAATTTAGCACAGTACTGTAGTCATGTTGAATTGTTTTATATGTATGTTTTCCTGCTTAAAAAATATAAATAATTATAATTCTTTGTCATGTCGTGTTTCACAAGAAGAAAGTGCTTACAAAGGAAAAACATACAGTATATTTATCCCTTACGAGCTCTTTCTTCCTACGAAACACGACACAGCATGGTATGACGCATCTTCACACATCATGATGAAAACGGCAGGTGATCAGGAACGCACTGAAACCTCATTTCACCTCCCGGTCATCATGCTGGATGAAGCAGCTGGTCTGGAGTTACTGTATGTATTTACTGGTGGTTTGGGGATGATCATGTGCTTTACCCTGAGAGCTCCTTGTTGAGGATGTGAGTCAGGCCCAAACCCTCCAGCACGATCTGACACTGGCTTCTGTACTGCTCCCCTGGGTCGTCAGGGAAGGACGTGTGCAGAGCGTTCACATTCCCGAGCAGAGCGCCACCCTGTGGCCGAGACACACAAACGCTGCCAAATGTCTGATTCATATTAACATAAAAAAAAAATTCTCATTTCTCATGTATACAATTATATATTTTGTTGATATCTTTTTGTTAAATAAATAAATAATCCATATATTCGAAAAACTGAAAGCGCCCTGATCACATGTGTAAGCGTAGCGTCTCTGTACAATATATTGGCTCCATTAGTGAAATGCCACAGAGCAGATAATATTAAACAGCATTCCCGTGCTTGTGAAGGTGACGTACCTGCATGGAGCACTCCATCACAGACACGACCACTACGGCATCCTCCACCGTCACCGTCTCTCTGAACATCAGCTTGGCATGAGCTGGAAGCGAATTGAAAAAAAGAAAAGAAAAAGAAAACTTTTAGTGATGATTAATGCCGTAATACAAGTTTATAGTTTAAAAGTACGGACTACTTATATTATATTATATATATATATATTATTATTATATTATATTATATTATATTATATTATTATACAGTACTTAATACTACTCATATAAAGAGTTGTATATAACACGTTACTGTAATCCAATTACTTTTCCCGATAACGCAGTAATGTAACACGTTACAGTTTAAATGCATGTCATTTGATTACAACATTACGTTACTAGCGTTACAAACTTAGTGCTTAAAAATTGTATCAAAATGCATTTAAAAATCACGTTTTGCGCGGCAGCATCAGTTAACGAACATGCGCTTTAATGAATCGTCTGAAAGCTTTGTAGTTTTACATTTGATGTAACGGGTTCACTCTTTTTGCACGGGTGACACCACAGACACACGGACATGAGACGAGGTCTTATAATGATAATGTAGATGTCTAATGTAATTTTATTTAGGAAAAAAAAAAAAAAAAAAACGGGAAGGAGAGGGTTAAAGGAGGGAGGGAGGAGAAAAAGTCGAGGATTTGTAACTCGGATAGAGCATTAATTATCTCCAGCCTCGCCCATTCGCGCACCTGCAGAAGGGAGGACGCCTAAGTAGGGAGCCTACGGAGTGAGCGAGGAGCGACGACAGGTTGAGGCGCACGCCCATCACATGCGCATGCACTGAGAGATGTTTTTAAAGTAACTTGATAGTGATGTAATTATTAATCTGTTTACTTTTTACATGTAATAATCAGTAATGTAAACAAATTACAATGTTACAATAGTAACTAGTCATTTGTAATACTGCTTATAAAATAGGAAAAAAAACAGATTCTGTGTTTCATGTGAAATATATTTATAGTTATCAGGGAATTTAGGCGAGATGAACAGATATATCTACACTGATCAGCCGTAACATTATGACCACCTGCCTAATACTAATTAGCCCCACCCTTTTTTGTTTATTATAACAGTGACGCACTGTCTGTTCCGACACCTTTCTATCACAACCAGCATTAATCTTTTCCTCAGTCTGATCTACACTAGTGCTTCTGTTGGATCGGACTACACGAGTCAGCCTTCGCTCCCCACACGCATCAGTGAGCCTTGACCACCCCATCTGTCGCCAGTTCACTGGATTCCCTTCCTTGGATGACTTTTAGTACGTCCTGACCACTTGCAGACCAGATAAGTATGGTCATAATGTTATGGCTGATCAGTTTATTTAAACAGGGAAACATACACAATGGACATAGTCACCAAGCAGCTTTACAGAATTAAAAATAAATGATGGAAATGAGTTTAAAAAGTGATTAACAACCCATAACATTAAGGCCAGTATTTTGTCGGTTCCCGTGTGCCACCAAAACTGCTTTGCACGCTCGAGGAGTGACTCCACGTGACCTCTGACCTCTGGGTGTGTTATGTGGCACCAGGATGTTAGCAGTAGATCCTTGAAAGTTTTTAGAAGAATTAATCTATCATAGCCAATGTTAATGTTTTTTCCACCTGTTCTCTGGGATTTGTCCCCGGGGACATAGGTGAGCCTTGGGTGTACATGATCCTGTCACAATTTACTTATATATAATTGATAATAAATATTAATATAATGGCTGATCGGTGTATATACTATGATGAATATCATTAGTGAGGTGATATGGCAGAGGAATCAGCGTGTGTGCGTGCATAAGAGAGAGAGAGAGAGAGAGAGAGAGAGAGAGAGATAAAGAGGACAGACCTTCTGCCAGGCGGCCCAGACTCTCCAGCATGCGGATGGTGGTGCGTGCAGCGTTCCGGCTGTCGCTCTGTCTCTGTAGCTGATAGTAGCGGACCAGGATGGAGTTGGCATCCGGAGTGATGCGCGGCTGCAGCCTCTTTATCACGCAGAAGTACGCTCTCATCTTCTCCATACTCCATAATGACGAAGACGGACTCGGGACACCTGGACAGGGTACAAAGATAATAAAGATGATGATTAAGACTGATTAATTATTGTGCAATTTTCCTCTTTTTGTATCGATTTAACTAAAGCAAAGTTTGAGAAAGGTGTGAGATGGAAATACGCCACAAGTTTATCCCAAGTGCACATCACATGGCTTTATAAATCAGAGATCAGAAATCTCTGTACAAGTAGTCCCCAACATACGAACGGGTTCACGTTTGTAAGTCGGATTTGTTCTTAAATTCGACAAAGTAAGTCTTGCATGTCTTTGACATGAATACGCAACATAAAGCAGACCAACTCGCTTGACAAAATCTGTCCCGTTTCCTCACACCGCCATCATGTGGCCGAAAACCATAACCGCGCCTAATGAAAATTAAACTCACAGTGAAATGTAAAATGAAATAGTATTATCTGTGCGCATTTCAATCGCGAGGGGAAGGCCGGATGCCATTTTGTCTCAGAGCTGTTGTCCACTGTATTGGACTGTGAACTCGTTTGTTGAGGATTTTCTGAAATTATGATTATTCTCCATCAGGACAGCTTTACAGGACAGACATTTTCTTTCATCCCGAACTGATTCATTGAAACCGACTCATTTCTTCCGTACACCTGCACACAATATATACCGGACTTTAGACATTACATACATTCACTTACACACAAAAAATATTGTATATAATTGTAAATATTGGTATCTGGTGCACTGCAGTGTCTACTTATGTGATTGAACCGCGGTCCGTTCGCATGCTGCTGAACTACGGATCATGTATTAAGCTCACTTCAAAAATATTTATCATGTGATCGGTACAGGTGAGACGACATGAGAATTATGAACCTTTATTCTGGAGGATAAACGCGGAGATGATTTTGTCCCACTCTGGGTTCTTGGTGTCCAGCAGGACGAGAACCAGGTCGAAGCGGCTGAGGAGAGGACTGGCCAGAGCGACGTTCACGGACATGGACACGTTGGGGTCGTATTGACCCTTAGGGTTGGTGGCTGCAAGAATTGTCGTCCGCGTGTTCAGTTTACACACCATTCTGTAAACCCCAAAGAAAAAACGTGCATCGTTAGTGTCGACTGAGGTCACAAACTTTGCAAAAACACATTCCTGTGCAGGAGAGCACAGAGCTCGGATGAAATGTGCGGAAACCTTCACAGGCTCTGTCCTAGACTGGGTGTGATCAGAATTCCACCTCTTTTATATTCTCATGGGCGTATGTCATTTATGATCACTGTTTTTGGCATTATTCCAGTATCATATTTTTTTGCTTTACATTGCATCGGCAGAGGCGTATTTTCAATATTGATCGATCGTGCTGATTTAATTGATAAAATCGTGATTGAGATTAGAATTCGCTTCATTCTGCAGCGCTAGCTTTTATTCAGTAATATCACTGGCACATAGGCACTGAGAATCGCTTGTGTCTAACAGTTCATATAAAGCGTACAAGACACACTCAGTATTGCGCTGTTTACAAATCACTCAAATAATGCATTAAAACGGAATGACACACCAAACAGCCATTTTTTTCTTTCTACCGCTTTGACTTAAAAAAAAAATTAACAAAAACAGTCGTGTTCGAAATCCAAAAGTGGCATACACACCTGAAAATGCCTGAAAACTTTAAGTCACAGTAAGTGAAGTATAAATTTGTCTGATTCAACCATACACTGATAATAAACACATCCTCAATTTCCTGTGCCAAAACACAATCATTATAAAAGCAGAGAAAGCTGGCTAAAGGCTAGAACAGGGCCCAAAACTCATGTCAGAAGGTGAAAGGCTTTTACTTAATACAGAAGAGTTCAAAACATCTACACCACTGAGTCCAGATCTAATTGAAAACGTGTATCAGGGTTAAAAAGGTACCTTGCTCTAATGTACTTTTAAATTTCATAACCAGACCTAATCAGATTCAAACCTATCTCGGTCCAGGGTGTGTATGGAGCCAGGTGTTATCAAAAAGCCCTCTTCAGATACAGAAACTTCATCAGATCACATTTTTACACTAATGTTCCTCATCCAGACAGAGTCATGATAGTGATGTTGAGGATCACAGAACGCACATGATCTTTGCCATACTCATGAGATTCTACAGGTCAGTCTAATTTCCAGGCCAGGCACATGAACAGCTTTTAAATAACGTCTGGGATAGGGGGGGGGGGGATGGGCATTCAGGGTGGCCAGATTACACTTATAATATCCCACCATTCTTAAAACATGAGAGCTGTTGTGTTTATTATCTAAAATCTCCGGCATCCACAGTGATCAGTAAATGTTATCAGGTGTGTGTGTGTATCTAGTACGACTCTTTGTCATGACATGTTATTTTATGGAGAAGAGGGCATGTCTTAAAGGAACCCAGTTTTCAGAGAATGTGGACATTTCTATGCATCGTAAAGCTGATATTAAGAGATGTTTTTTAAAAACTGATGCTGCAGCAGACGATCTTGTCCATGTACAGTAAAGTACAGTGCAACCTCGGTCCACATACGTCCTGGAGTATGAACAAATTGGTTTACGACCAAAAGATTTGCCTAAAAAACCGCCATCCCAAACTGGCGTTATCAACTTTACAAAGGCACGAGTGAGTCACCCAGCATCGGTTCTGCTCAGTCACATGATAAAAGTATTTTGTGCAGAGCGAAGTGACTTCCAAGCCTTTGTCGAGAAGTATGATCTCAATAAGACTGTGGCGAACAGAGTGTTGCGCCTTATATACGATAACAACGTGACTTTTTTTGTGCAGTGCAGAAAGAACCAAATGTCTCCAGATAGACTTTTAGTGAAACCGGGTGTCACGTTCGAACAAGAGAGAAGACCCCTGAAGGAGAATGACCCAGTGTTATTACGTAAGGGGACTCTCCTTCCAAACACTAACCTCCTCCCCACCCATTGTCCTCTCATCCGTTCCTTCACATCAGCGAGTCTCCCTAAGAAAGCGAATAATACAGTACAATATAATGTAAAAATGTAAACGTGTGCGCACTCTGCTGTACGGTTTAAGGTTAGAGTTAGTTTATTTTTGTACGACTTTTTCATACTTTGTGATATAAATAAAAACTTTAATACAGTTCGTAATGACGGAGAACAGAACAAGTCTATTTACATGTATTCCTATGAAAAAAAAAAAACTGAATCGGAACCAGAACTTAGAATCGTATGACGCTCGTGAACCGAGGTTATACTGTTTAATAATAAACGTATAAGAGCGGTAGCGGTTTGCAGCAGGTTAAATAGGGAGCGCAGCGTTGCTAACCCCGCTTTAGCCACACTGATGGTCTGCTGCTCCATGGCCTCATGGATGCTGGTGCGGTCGTGTTCCTTAATGCTGTTGAACTCATCTATGCAGCACAGACCTCCGTCAGAAAGAACCAGCGCTCCTGCCTCCAGGTGCCACTCACCGGAGTCCTTCACTGCTGCAACGGTCAGACCTTGTAATCAAAAAACACACACACACAGGCAGAGAATCAGAGACCAGACTGCCCACTACAGTAGATGTGAAGATACAGAATTCAAAGCAGAGTCAGCACCTGCATTAGTGGACCCGATGCCAGCAGTGAGGACTGAGCGTGGCGTGATTTTTGCTGCGTACTTCAGGAACTGGGATTTTCCTGTACCAGGGTCACCCACCAGCAAGAGGTGAGACTCACCTGCCCGATGAAAGAAAAAGAATATATATATATATATATATATATATATAATACATACATACACACACACAAAATGTACAACAGAGTTCTTGCTATCACCAGAAACGTTGATTAGTTACCCAGAACAGCATGGCCCGGAGAGTTTTATGAATTTTTACGCGGGCTTTTTTACGAGGAACACGCACATACCTCTCACTTTCGTTCCTGAGGCATCGACACGCTGCACTCCACCTGCCAAAACCAAGGCTACAGCCAACTTTACCACATACATCCCGAATACCTGGGGGCACAGACTCATCAGAATCTGATTCCTGCCTTTGGATTCATAAAACAAAGGAAGAAAAAAAACAAAACAAGCTGTGACAAACTGAAAGTTAAAACATGCGGTGAGAAAACGTTTAGCAATGTATCAAGTGCCTCAGGTACACGGTGATCTGTTTTCTGCTTTTTTCCTGAGGATATTCTTGAACCTGTCACGGATCCTCTCGAGTCACACTCGCCTCTGTTTGTGCGGCTGAAACCTGACACTCTTTATTTTGTCTGTTGCGTACCGTGTGCTGCGTTTCTTGCTGACAGCTAAACAATATTCCGCAACGGCTAATTTTATTTCTAAAGATGTAAAAAGGTGTTAGAACATCAATAACAAATAAGTTGTTATTGATACAGCATGTATAAATGTTTCACATTAAGGGGGCGGAGCCTGTCTGGATGAGACTACACCCACTGCAATAAAGCTGCTGATTTAACAGGATCCATTTTTTTCCCGCATTGTTTTTTCGGTAGGGCTGCACAATTTAATCAAATAAAATCACACTACTGAGATATGTGACTATTAAAAAAGTACCATTTTGTATTTAGGTGTATTTATTAAAGTTAAGAGCAAATAATTGGTGGCACCGCACCACTGCCTTGCACCTCCAGGGTGGGTTTCCTCAGGGTATTCCAGTTTACTCCCACAGTCCAAAGACATGCAGATTAGGTTACGACATCACCCGGGAATCGAGTATCTGGATGACATGGCGGACTACGCGTACATTATCTGTAATTAACTGCGGGGTTTTGCGATGAATAACTGCGCAGGTCCATGGTGCGCTTTCGGTTTTGAATGTTTTTGATTGTGCAGCACTATTTTTAGTTTAGTGTATATTTAATATGAATTTAGTGTGATGTGTGTACAGTAGATCTATATCTAGTATGTACAGTATACTGTGTACCTGCTATACGGTTGTTCTTGTGAACTTCCCAGAATTCCTCAAACTCCTTCTGGAAGTCCTCTAGCGCCACCGCTGCTGTGGATTGATCATTGTTGATTTCGATGTAGTTGGCCTTCAGTACGATCTCCACGTCACAGCGAGAGTCTTGGTACAGCGGCTTCCAGCGCTGCCAGACCACCCCGTATACCGTCACATCATCTCCTGGAGAAAACACCAATAACTTCTGCTCTCGGTGAAGTTGAGGTTATGGCATTGTTGATAACCTATTTATATACCTTTACAGTCTTCGTATTCAATCTACAGCCAAAAGTAAAGTAAGCGAGTCTCCCCCAAATGGGTGACCTCACTGACGCTCTCACAGATTCACACAGTTTAACTTTTAATCTATTGGAAAGCCTTTACGGAAGAGTGGATGTTATTATAATAGCATCAGGAGGAATCCAACAAGGACATACCAGAGTAACGCTCAGGTGTCCATATAGTATACAGTATACAATCGCGAAAAGGCAAATCAGTGAACATCTGATTATTTACCTTCTAAAATATGCACATGCAGTATAGGTTGCAAGAACTATTTAAATAAAATATGATTATTTTTACTATATGAAAAAACATTATTTTAATGACTCGGTACAGTAGCATCAAAAGTATTTTATTACATCATTAAATAAACCTAATTTGAGCTTCTACCCTTTAATACTCATTTTCAATTTTCAAATCTATACATATAATAATAAACAATAAACATAACAATAAACTGTAAAGTGGGCTTGTCTATACATTGAAGTTATTGACGAAAAAAATAATTTAGAGAGACATAAGATGAGTAATAGACAACATCAAGATGGTTTTTGGAATTTTTGTCTGGCCGTCTGTTTCTTTGTGCATGCATCACGTAAAAACTACTGAACGAATGTTAATTGGATTTTCACAGGCGTATTTGGCCGAGCTCGAGGTATAACATATAGGCTTTGTTTGATCGTAATCGGCCCACGAGAAGAGAATAGATGCTACTTCGGAATGTAAATTAGAAAACTTTGTTATATCGTTAAAAAAATTACCTTGAGAAAATCATTAGTTCTTCTCAAAATTCAACAGATGGCGCTGTTATGATCTAAATCTACAGTATTTAATAAACGCGATCTCACACGTTCATTCTGCGCACTTCATGCTCACACATACCAGTTCTAGTTCATTACAAAATCCAACAGATGGCGCTGTAAAAATTTAAAAAACGCATTCATGAGTGTGCAATTAAATTCCACATGAACATAGTCGCGGGCAGAACTAGTATTACATATAAGTTCCTAGCTACTGAGAGACAAGACATAATGATGCACATGAAAATGACTATTTCACTCTAAATTGCCTGTGTTTTTTATTTTTATCTCACCTCTTTCAAAAAAGCTAAATATGTAATCAACATTCATTTGGGCAGAACTAGGCTTAAAAACAATTTCCTGTGAGCATGGCTTGTTCACCTGATTTGCAGCTGTCTACCAGATCGTCTTCTAAAATGACCAGCATGGAACGAGGGATGCTGCCCACGGAGAGTCTCTGCACCTGCGAGAGGGCATCATACGTCAATCCAAACCACGAGACAGGAGTAGACTCTGTTTACGTCGCCTCACTCTAAGCCTACGATGATTCGGTTTCTCAGAATGCCTCTCGTCTAGGTACCGACCTGCTCCTGGATCTTGATCTCCTGGTAGTCTCTGCAGGATGACGGCGGCGCGTCTCTCTCGGCGAGGCAGGTGAATTTGAAGGAGCTGCACTCGTCGTCGTTGGGGCAGCGGCAGGGCGGGGTGAAGCTGTAGTACTGCTCGAAGTCGGCCAGCACCGAGAACACGTGCCTGCACTTGTTGCACATGTAGTCCCGCTGGTACTCCAGAACTTTGGTGACACTGGTGCGGATGACGGTGCCGGTGACGGACACGTAGTGGCCCACGTCCCGGGCTTTAGGGATGTGCTCTCTGATCATCTCGGGGCACACGGGCAAACCTGGAGTAGAATAGATGATGGACTGTTTATTAAAGCTGAAAAAATATAAGATATAAAAAAAAGAGATTTGTCTTCAAATATAAAATAATTAGAATCACATGATTAGAATAAGGAGAAGAGATAGCCAAGAGGAACGGTGGGCTTAAGAACTGCACTGATGGTTAACACTACTGCTATTCTTTTGGGTTGAAAATTTTGTAAATTTTTCTTTACTGGTAGTTGTTCATGTTAAAATGATTAATTATTAACATGT